>JASPKZ010008011.1:72500-297500 GCA_030220185.1 Diploptera punctata
CAAAATAATTACGGAATAGGCTAGTGAAGTGTTTTGTGTGGAGTGTAGCATTGTATGGTGCAGAGACTTGGACATTACGACGGAATGAGGAAAAACGACTGGAAGCTTTTGAGATGTGCATATAGAGAAGGACGGAACGTATAAAATGGATACACAAAATAAAAAATAAAAATGTGCTAGACAGAGAAGGTGAAGGAAGAACAACGCTGGTACTCATAAAGAAGAGGAAAAGGAATTGGATTGGCCACTGGCTAAGAAGAAACTGCCTGCTGACGGATGCCCTAGAAGGAATGGTCAATGGAAAGAAAGCTAGGGGTACAAAAAGACATCAGAAGATAGTATTAAAATAAATGGGTTGTATGCAATAAAAAAAGGAAGGCTGAGTTAAGGTAAGAGTGGAGAATGTTGATTTGCAGAGAAAGACCTGCTCTTGGACAGAACACTATGTACGAATGAAGATTTTCAGATTTCTTGGTCTTGAAAAATGGCGTTTTTTATAACGATATTAAGATCGCTCGTTAGAAATTCCTCGGTAATAGTATAGTATTACTAGAGATATTATCACGATTACTGAGGAGATTATGGGGGACCAGTTAAATAGTATAGATTGGGTAATCATTATTTATACACATCGGCCTTAAACTAAAAAATAATAGTTTTAAAAAACTAAAACAGCACGCTTTATTAGAAAACCGAATTCAAAAATGAAAAATAATTTTAATTTCCAACACGCTTGGGATAAATTTAAAGTGGTCAACAAAAAAATCATCTCCAACACATATAGAATAAAACTAGAATCATCAACAAAAAGAAAATAATTTTACCATCAAAAGCGTGGGGCGCTCTATATCAATTAATGTATTTGATAATAAACATATATTGGTAAAAGTAAAGTCTCTAAGAAGAACATGTAAAAATCATAAAAAGCACCCCACGCTTTTGATGGTAAAATTCTTTTCTTTTTGTTGATAATTCTAGTTTTTTTCTATATGTGTTGGAGATGATTTTTTTTGTTGACCACTTTAAATTTATCCCAAGCGTGTTGGAAATTAAAATTATTTTTCATTTTTGAGTTCGGTTTTCTAATAAAGCGTGCTGTTTTAGTTTTTTAAAACTAGTATTTATTTTTTATTTTTTAGTTTTAATATTTTACAGAATAAGATAAGAATGTAAATATCTTTAAATTCCATACTATTGTAGTATGAGCTAAAAGTATTACTCTTCTAAAAAAAAAATCCTCACCAATCGGATTCGAACCAGCGACCTCTGGATTACTGAAATTATATACTACTAGTTCACCGTTGTACCAACTGAGCACTTACAACGATTGACTAAAAAGTCGACAAGTCCGTAACCTATTATACCAGTTTTAATTTTTTTTTAATTTCTGATGATTCTGGCCAGGAATTTAGAAATAAAATATGAAATTATTGTAGTGCCACGGGTCCTTTACAAGTATACAAAGTTTCAAGTCGATCCAATGTCTCTAAGTGGGTGAAAATCGTGTTCAAAGATTCCGTTACATAAATACAAAGACACTTTTTTTGATTTTCTGATGATTCTGGCCAGGATTTTAGAAAATGAATATGAAATTATTGTATTGTCACGAGTCCTTTACAAGTGTACAATGTTTCAAATCTATCCTATGTTTCTAAGTGGATGAAAATCGTGTTCAAAAATTCCGTTACATAAATACAAAGACACTTTTTTTGATTTTCTGATGATTCTGGCCAGGATTTTAGAAAATAAATATGAAATTATTGTATTATCACGGGTTCTTTACAAGTATACAAAGTTTCAAGTCGATCCAATGCCTCTAAGTGGGTGAAAATCGTGTTCAAAGATTCCGTTACATAAATACAAAGACACTTTTTTTGATTTTCTGATGATTCTGGCCAGGATTTTAGAAAATGAATATGAAATTATTGTATTGTCACGGGTCCTTTACAAGTATACAAAGTTTCAAGTCGATCCAATGTTTCTAAGTGGGTGAAAAACGCGTTGAAAAATTCAGTTACATAGATAGATAGATAGATAGATAGATAGATAGATAGATAGATAGATAGATAGATAGATAGATAGGTAGATAGATAAAGATACAGGTCAAGCTAATATAAAGCGTGTAAAAAAAAGCTAACAAAAAGTAATAGACGTTCACATAGAATGAATTTCGGTTAAATAGGTTAATTTTTCTTGATTTCAAAAATAGCTATTTCTTGATTTTGAAGACCGCCCGTACAATGATAATAAGACTAAATTTTGGCTAATCAAATTAGCATAATATTCAGGTTAAAACACTTTAATTTATCCTCTTCCCACAAATATATTAATTAAGACTATTTAACTAATGCCCCACATGGCAATCAATGACCAATCACATTTCAATGAATTTTGATTTACGTCACAGTCTTTTTTCACCTCGATTTTATCACTTTCATTTTATCAGGTGACTCCAAGATTGTATATGTAGTGCACGAATGTAACCAGTTTCTGCTTGCGAGATATAATAAAAAAAACATTCGTAGTAATTGATTATATCACAAAAAATAAACCACTGTTTGAACTTCCTTAAACGTATTATTTCCCAGGAATTAACGTTGCAAAAAATATAACTGGCATATTTACATCATAGGACATCAGAAATTAATTAATAACCTGTAATGAGGTGTTTGATGTTTTCTCCACTAGGGTGCATTCTTACAATATTGCGATTCTATTTGGCAATAAATATGTTTTGGTTGCAGTGATGAACAAATGAAACATAACGTTTCTCTTTGTTTTCAAACATCGCCGTTTACATTAAATAATATAAATATTTTAATGTAACTATATTTAAATAATTATTTGTGAGTAAACAGCTTAATTTTATTCGTTAAATAGTCCTAACAAATGCCACCCTTGTTTTCCAAATTCTCTAGATCAATTAACCCCTCACTTCGTGAGTCATGAATTTATCATCAATTTCCTAAAATATTAATTGTTTGTATGCCTTTCGGGACTAGTCCCATCAGCAGTAGAAGGAGCAGGAGATAGGTCAGTATCTACTGATCCAATTGAATAATGCTTTTAGGGATACAGATTTATCTCCTGCTCCTTCTGCTGCCGATGGGAATAGTCGCGAAAGGCCTACAGGTAATATTTAACAACGTTGATGAGACGGACCTATAAGGAAGTAATTTTATAATTTTATATTTTAATTTTATAAGTGTACGTTGTGTATAAATATTAATTTCAAATTTACACACGTCGTATTAGACTTAAAAAGCTAAGCAGAGTTTAATCAACAAATTGCAAATTATACTGAAAGTCATAACGACCTAAAGCAATGCAATTATTTTGCAAATTAGACAGCCTAGCAATTATTGTTGGCATGTATTAGGTGATAAAATGTTGTGAGTGGTGTGGATAAAAATTTTCATCTTCTGGACTGAGAAAAAAGTTTTGACAAGCGAGAGCACTCTCTCTTTCAACTCCGGGGTTAAGCTTCCGGGAACTGGAAGATAGAATCCCTCTCATCCGGCTCCGGTACTTTATCTAATGGCTCCACACGTCTCTTCTCTCACACGTGTGGGAACGCGACAACTTGCGTTTCCAGATCCTATTTACGCAATCAAAAGAAGAATCTACAATTAAAGTAAATAGCCTTACAATTATAGTGATATAATCTAAATACTTGAGAAATAACCTAAACTTAATGTTTAATCAATTAATTCCTTGCAGAAATAAACGCATTTCCTATTTGTTCATCCGCTAATCTATTTATAGTTTTTTATAAATCATAGCAACATGTAGGCCCTCTATAGAAAGGTTCCTGATCCATCTCTCTCCTATGTGCTGGGACATATTACATTAAAAATATTTAGCACGCTTTGCTTTGGCGATCTTTAGACATGGTAATATCATAAGTGATACATTTTTCCTTTGGAATCGTTACTGTTATTATTACAATTCTGGATAAGACGCGGGAAATAAGAACAATACTCATTCGTAAATAAATAAATATCTAAACACTGCGTAATTATTACCACTAAATAATTCTCCCTAGCTTATTGTTTATTTTGTAATATCTATCTATCTTCGGGTTTTTACAGCTGCTGCCGTCTTCCCGTGCCAAACCTCCAAAGCCTACGGTCTTGGGCATCTTCGATGCTTAGCCCTCTAGCTTGCATTACTGTCTTCATGTTTTCCTTCCATGTTAACCTTGGTCTTCCTCTTTTCTTCTTTCTGTTAGGATGCCATTCATATAGTTGCTTCGGCCATCGCTCATCTTCCATTCTTAAAACATGTAAAACATTTTGTAATACAATGGTATTGTTATATACTGTTATTTTTTTAATATGCAGTGGCTCTACCTATAGCGAGTTGGATTTTAAACAATGCATCATACTTTCTTCGACCTCAAAATGGTATGAAGGGCTCCCCGAATGAGTGATCAGCTCAATGTCAGGACTTTCTCCGAGACATCATAACATTAAGATGAAACACACAATTCAGACACACATTCATACTAAACATGGCGAATATGATGATTATGATGGCCAGATGATGTTCGGGGACCATTTGAGCCTTAAACTGTCTTGATACGTGTTTTACAGGCGAGGAAATCAAAAACCATCACCATCCCGATCGAGGATCGAATCCGGGCCGCTGCATACAAGGCAGCGACGCAATCTCGAGACCTCAGCAGTGGAAGTTATATGTACACATATATATTTATTATTATTATTATTATTATTATTATTATTATTATTATTATTATTATTATTATTATTGCCCTACATTAATTTATTGAAAAGGACTGTCAAAAGCATGAACGACTTGCTGTTTTGTAAATAACATTATTATTTTTTTTTCTCTAATAACGTCGTATACTGCATATGAATTGATCCAATCAAGGAAATGGAAAATAAGAAAACAAAGAGCAAAACGTCCAGGAATGATTATAACAAGAAAGTTAAAATAATGTTGACCTAAGCAGAATGGTTTTTCAACTTTATAACTTATATTTGCATGAATTCGTACTTGGCTTTTATATTTCTATACACTATAAATAAATTAAATAATAATGATTGTTATCATCAAAATTCATGTCAAAGCTAATAGAACAGACTTTGAAAAAATGTCATCTGTATGGATAAAAATAGTTTGCTCCAATGGAATATAATAATAGTAATATTAATAATACTAATTCTTCTCTCCTACTCAACCAGCAAATAATAAAGTAAAAAAAAATTCAATTCAATTATCTTGAGATTGTGGAATGCATCACATTTTTATATTCATATATTTTGTATGCCCACCGCTGTGGTCTCGAGGTAGCGTGCTGTCTTGTCATGCAGCGGGTTCGATTCTCGGTCGGGACAGACTCCTGGGTGAGGTTTTTTCTGGGTTTTTCCTCACATGTAAGACAAATATCAGGAAGCTTAGGGCCCAGCGGTCCCCGAAAATCATCCGGCCATCACTATCATCCTTATCATTATCATCACCATCCTTCACCGGTGTGGAAAGCAACGGGAAGCTACCACACCTATAATTTCCTAGTAAAGCTGCAAAACATAGCATGAAAATGTTATGGTTGCAGTGAAAGACCTGCCCTTGGGCAGAATTACTATGGATGGGTGGATATTTGGTGTATTTACTCACAATTTTACAAGTGTTAATAATTTATTATTACACAAAAACTCGCACATTTATACAAAATTCAACTGTGAAAAGCTAAGTTACGACATAAATATTCGTTAACACTTTTGAAATTCATATTAAAGCGCCGTTGAGGTTCTGTAATAATTAGTTACCCTCAATGTTATGCTATTTTATCACGAAAAAAAATTAATATCCCTAGTAAAGTCACTAACAACAAACATTAATGTCAGCTAATGAGGCAATATAAATGTGTTAAGTACCAGTATATCGATCTATAATGTGTGAAGCATAAAGGCTCACTAGTTAGAAAGAGAAAATATGGATGATAGTACTCCCTCTATACATAAATTACTGTATTTTTTATTTCCTCCCACCAAATTTCAAAGTGGAGCTTATTTTTTAGAAAATACGGAAATTACACTTCTATATTTTTTTTGTCTTCTTTTTGCAGTGAACCATGTTACGTGTGAAATATATTTAAATATAGATATATATGTGCAGGTAATTTATTGAAAATTGAAGTAGGAGAGAGCAATTTGATTGGAGAAGGGAGAAGCGGCCTGTAGCCGTGTAGAGAGAGCAGTAATTGCGCCCGTAGCTCTTGGGCTATGTATTAATACAGATCATTTCAAGTAATCAGCATAGATTAACGGAGCTAATATCCACCTAGTCCGGATGCCAGTTTCCTTTATTAAAGGGAGAACCACTACCACTTTATTAAAGCAAACTCACTTTATATAAATTACATATCACATCTACTGATTAGCATTAGTTACTTCCCTGTTAGTAATACTGTAAGTAATTACAAGCGTAACAATTGAAATTATATATATATATATATATATATATATATATCATCATCATCATCATCCGGTATCATGAAAGCTGCCGTTGTATTCCGGAAACCAAACGCCATTCCTCTATGTCCATCCATTAAGCTTTTTCCAATCCTCTGACAATCATAGCCGATTGCACACCATCTATCCAGGTTTTCTTTGGTCTTCCTTTCTTCTTTTTTTCCATTGGAATCCATTCAATAATAAGTTTAGGCAATCTTTGCTCTGGCATTCTTTTGACATGGCTATACCACTGTAATATTTTCTTTTCTATAATGTCTATGATGTCCTGCTTCCCTTGTACACCCTTAATTTCCTTTATTTCGTATTCTATCCATTCTAGATTTTCCAGCTTCTTAAAACATCCATTTCTGTATTTAAAATTATTTTCGTTTTCCTGGTAGGAATTTACCAAACGTCAGCACCATATGTTAAAATGCTCTGAACTATGGTTTGATATATTTGTTATTATTTATTTTTGTAATAATTTTGCTCCAACAGAGTTCAAAACATGTTTTGCTTGTTTTGGTTGTGCGATTCTATTCTTAATTTCCACTGTGTTATCGTTTGAATGGTGTAATTTTGTACCTAAATAAGTGCATCAATACTTGGTTTAGTTCTTCTCCATTGTTGGAATTTATGTTTTCCTTTTCTTCTCATATACATAGATATTTAGTTTCTCTATATTTATATAAAGTTCCTATTTTTTAATATTCTTATTCTAGTTTTCTTGCATATATTCAATCACATCATGATATTGTGCTTATATATATTGCCCCACGGAATAAGTTTTCCAACTGAAAAATTAACAAAACGAGTTAAATATATTGTGACCTTCAACTAAGCTTTCTGAAACATTTTGAAGAAGTTGTTAAAACTTCTCTAATATTTTCGAGTCATAAAAATGTTAATTTTAAAATAAAGTAGGAAGTAACATTAAGAGGTTTGCTTAATAATTAAGACTTTTGTCTGTTCGAGTTGTTTCTGTCGAACATATGAGAAAATTCAGTCTGTAATCGCTGACGATGGGGCTAAGAAGCTCTGAAACATATGTCCGACAAAAACAATCTAAGAGGTAAGAATTAACAGACAAAATGTTTTAATTATAAAAATGTTTGTTTCTAGGTACCTCGTATCTTATGGAATTATGACCTGGTTCTAATGTCTACCAGATATATGACCTTTTTTTCCTTAACTTCATATACGAATTCAGTTAATAGTGACTATGTTATAAGTTCGTTCCTCTCGTGGTCCAGCGGTTACTTCCTTGCTTCTAGTCCCCAGGGTCGCGAATTTAAACCCGACCTCCATGAGGACTTTAAGCCGTGAGTGCCGAGTCAGAAGATTTTCCAGCTCATATAGGAACCTCAAGTCTGAATAAAAATACCTCTGAGCAAAATTTAACCGACATTTATCCATCTAAGTAATATCTTAGTTTTCTACTAAATATTCCTCGAGGCGATGTTCTAACTATATATCCCTCGCTGACATATGTAGGAAATAATCTTAACTAAATTAGTCTGGTAAAGAAACTTCGCACTAGGAAAGTACCCATTCCCGCAACGGGACAAACGGACTCCATCATCATCATCATCATCATCATCATCATCATCATCATGTTATGAGGTCGGTGGTTTTTCATGGATATTTTCACACGATTTTTGTTTTCACTTCACGACCAGATAATTTAAAATAAATCCCTGCAAAGCTTCTTGAGAAGACGTTATTCTTTCTGCCACAGTTGTGGTTATCGTTGCTATTTTCTGTATAATAATAAATATCTTCTTCTTCTTCTTCTACAAGGTTTAGGCTATGCAGCCTGTTCCGGCGAAGTTAAAAGTGGAGTCCATCTTCTACGTGGTCGGCCAACATCTCTTGTTCCTCTGGGATTATACAGGAAGGTTCTTTTTGGTATTCTTTCGTTGTTCATTCTCATTAAGTGTTCTGTTCATTTCTTATTATTTTCGCTGATTTTATCTTCAATTTTATATATATTTAATTCTTCTCGTATAGTTTCATTCCTTATTCTATCCGCTCTTGTGCATCCTTTCACATTACGTAAAAACAGCATTTCCGCAGTCTGTATCCTGCTTTTATCCTTTGATTTCATTATCCAATTTTCACTTCCATACAACAACAAAGGAACAGCCATTGTTTTATATAATTTAAGTTTCGTATCTTTCCTTGTTTTCCGACCTAAGGTTGTTTTTATGGTTCCACAAATAGCCTGAAATTTATTTACTTTATTTTCTATATCTTTATTTTCTCTATAAGTTATATCACATCCTAAATATTGGAAATGTGATACTTGTTCTATTATTTTGTTATCCAGTACAATTTTTGATCTAATTCCATATTTACCAATAAATGCCATAACGTTTGACTTATTTATTGATATTTTACAATTATATCTATTGGCTATTAATTTAAATTTATATGCTAACATTTGGAGCTCATTTACAGATTCTGCTAAAAGTACAACATCGTCAGCGAATAATAAAGCATTTATCTCATGGTGCAAAATAAACTGTCACCCTTTGTAGTGTGACTTTTTTTATAAATGTTAGCACATTTATGTTTAATATGTCTTCATTAACAATCAATTCATTACTGCTTTATAAATCAGTTAATTTGTAACCAGTCTGGAGATTTGCTCCAAAAAGTCAAATTCGCCGACATCAAAACAGAATCCAATTCAACGCGGTTTGTAAGGAAAAATCAACTACATCAAGAATTAGAAATCCTCTCAATAAATAAATACATTCCTATCATTGAAAATATGTTATACAAAATTGCACTCTGTTCTTGGAGTTGCAGCTTTTAACATTGGAAAGAATGCAACATCCACCATGACTAAAATGCAAACTACTATACGATGTTAATTTTCTTCCTATTTATCTTCTTCTTCATATTCATCTTCACCATCATCATCAACAACACCATCTTCTTCTTCTCCTCCTCGAACTTCAACACCACCATTAGATTCAATGTAAGTTTTACCAAAATAGCATTACCGATTCTTCCTTTTCTTTTCCTTAGTTTTATCTCTTTCTTTTCAAGTATTTTAACGTACAGCATCTTCCCGGATTCTACAATACGACGTGTCAGGAAAATATTTTAAACTCTAGAACGCATACATATATTTTGATCATACAAGTTCATGCAGAGCTTATCCCGGTGAGTGGTCAAATTAATGTCAGAACCACCACCGACACTACACCAAGATGGTTCAGAGCATAAATAGTCCAAGTCAAACAACTGTGCTGAAGAAAAAGATTTTAAAATCATTCTAAGCAAATCTCAGCAGAATCGTGGTTTAAGATCAAATCTAATATGTAATTACAAATCACATGCTCCCTAGAATTGATTTATTTTTCTTCCTTTTTTTGCCTTAGTTTAACCTTTTTATTTTTATTTATTTTTTTTTATTTATTTTATTTATTTAGCCTGGTGGAGTTAAGGCCATGTGGCCTTCTCTTCCACTCACCAGAACAAGCATATGTTACATATGAATACAAAAAAAAATACAATAATAGTCATCTAAAACAGGACAAACATATGTTACACATGAATACAAAAAAAATACAATAGTAGTCATATTAGACAGGACAAACATGTTACATATGAATACAAAAAAAAGTTACAATAATAGTTATTGAACAATTCATTATCTGTCATATTGAATAATAATGAAAATAATGTCTAATAATACAATGAAACTAAATACAATTAAAATTAAATTAATGATACAATGAATAAAAAAAAGGAATAACAGCTCGAATCTACTATACGTAAAAAGAAAAGAAAAAAATACAAAGAAAGTAATAAACTACAATGAATTAATCTACGCTTTTTATACAAGGCATTAGGTAAATATATTAACAAATCCTAAGTCTATCTTTATTAAATAATGCAAAAACGCATTATTAATTCTTAAAAAGTAATATTAGTGAGTTGTTTCTGTTAGTAATTTTATTTGCAATTTGTTTTTGAAAGATGGTAAAGTTTGGCAGTCTCTGACATAGGGTGGAAGTGAATTCCATGTTCTAGCAAGAGAAACTGTAAAAGATTTCGAATAATAGGTAGTGTGATGAGGAGGGATATATAGGACACTGTGCTCAAGGGATCGGGTATCTAAGTTATGTGTATCACAGAGTTTAATGAAGCGGTGTGATAAATAATAAGGTAATGATGTGTGTAATATATTATAGAGAAGGCATAGGGAATTGATGGTTCTACGATCTTGTAGACGAAGCCATGACAATTGTTCAAGGGATGGTGTAACGTGATCAAATCTACGTATACCACAAAATAAAACGTATGCAAGAATTGTGAAACACGTTAAAGTCTTTGGGTAAGAACAGTATTTAGGTCAGTAAAAAGAGTATCACAATAATCAAAATGGGGCATTGCAAGTGTTTCTACTAACATTTTTCTTAGAGAAAACGGTAAACAATTTCTTATACGATTTAATGAATGTATTATTGAGAAGATAGTTATGCAAATGTTATTTATTTGTTTATTCCAAATTAAATGTTTATCCATAAACACTCCTAGATTTTTTACTGTCTCACTATAAGGGATCTGAACCCCATTAAGTGACGCATGTAATACTGCATTTGTGTTAATTGAGGATAATAGTCTCTGATGGCCCATAATGATTGCTTGTGTCTTTCTAGAATTTAATTGAAGTCCATATTTCTCTGTCCACGCCATTAGCGAGTCAAGGTCCTCATTAAATTTTGGTTACCGCGTCATTTAAAGAATATTTGTCTGAGTGAAGGTAGATCTGCATGTCGTCCGCAAATAAATGATGTTTGCAATGTTTTAGGGAGTCAGAAATGTCGTTTATATAGATTGAAAAAAGCAATGGGCCGAGCACCGAGCCCTGTGGAACTCCAGCTTTACGGTAGGTCCAAGAAGAGCGTAATGTAGAATTTCCTACAACATATTGCTGGCGCTCACGAAGGTAGGAGTTGAACCATTGCGTGACACTGTCAGAAAGTGAGAGGTTTTTTAGTTTAAGCAACAATAAGTCCAAGTCTACCGTGTCAAATGCTTTACTAAAGTCAAGTAGTGTAAGAATAGTAAGTTTTCGATTATCAGATGCTTCGCGTATGTCTTCACATATATTTAGTAGAGCAGTATTTGTATTGTGTCCTGTCCTAAAGCCTGATTGGTATTGATCTAAAAGGTCGTGTTCAGTTAGGTAGTCAGTCAGTTGTTTGTGGACTAATCGTTCCAAAGCTTTTGAAAGGGTAGGTAAAATACTAATGGGTCGAAAATCGTTAGGAGTTAAGGGAGTTTTTACTTTCGGGAGTGGGCGTACAATTGCTTGCTTCCATAATGTGGGATTATAGAGGTTTATAGTGAGGAGTTGAAAACATGAGTTATGGTAGGTAGTATAACGTCGATTATTTTGTTAAGTAGAGTGATATTTATACGGTCAGTACCTTTGCTTTTGTTTTTATTCGTTTGAGAGCTTTCTTTATGTCATTTTCTGTAAGATATGAAAAATGGAAATGTTCTCTGTCTGGTGGATTTGTCAATAGTAGTTCACTTGTATGTGTTTTGTCTTTAGGAGTAAAGAATGTGCTTGTAAAATGGTTATTAAGTGTGTTCAGAGAGAAACAGGTAGTTTTTCTACCTGTGTGTCTTTCCTTCCTACACCCATTTTATTCAGATTTTTCCAAATATCTGGGTTATTGTTATTAGGTTCAGTAAGGCTGTATAGATGTCTAAGTTTGGCGTTTCTGATAGTTTGTGTAGTCTTGTTTCGTAACCGTTTATAGTGATTAAGATTTATATCAGTTTTGTCGACTCTATATTTCCGATATGCTGCGTCTCTTTCAGTCATCAAGTCACGAATGTTAGCAGACATCCAGGGAGCAGGGTGTCGTTTCACTAGTTTAGTTTTCAGTGGAGCGTGTCTGTCATATAGTTGTAATATAAGGTTATTTAATGCCTCAACTTTTTCGTCAACAGAATGCAACGTCCATATAGTATGCCAGGGTAATTTTATAGCGTCTTCAAGTAGAGCTGCATTGTTTATATGTTTTAGGTCTCTATATGTGATAGTCTTACGAGCTAGTTTAGGGCACTGCAGTGAATATGCTAAGAATATAATATCATGTGCTGATATTCCGGGGGCTGACAGTTGCCCGTGGGTTAGTACTCTGTCTGGATTATTAGTAGCAATTAAGTCAAGTAAAGTCGCAGAATGATTGGTGTGATGTGTAGGCTGTAAGGGAAGGATAGTCATATCACAAACTTGGAACGCGGACATAAGCTGTTGTGTATGTCTGTTGTCAGTGTCTAGTATATTTATATTAAAGTCACCCATGACGATAACGTGTTCATATTGTATACGTGCGTTTTGTAGAGCGGATTCTATTTCTGCTATTTTTTTCATTTTAGGGGGTTGATACACTACACAAAGAAGGCATTTTTTGAAGCTTGCGTATATTTCTATAAACATAATTTCAGGAGATGTCTCGTTATTAGAAAAGTATACAGACTTAGGGCAAAGGTCTGTCCTAACGAAGACACCAACACCGCCCCCTCGACTATGTACACGATCATGTCTAAGAAAAGTATAACCATCCATGTCAATTAAACTAGAATTAATGGAGGGAGTGAGCCATGTTTCTGATACGAGAATAGCATGAATATTGGAAGAAGAAAAAATCATACTAATTTCGTCTGTATGTGCAGTTAAGCTCTGTGCGTTCAAGTGAACCACATGTAGGGAAGACGGGAAGGGGGAGAATGCTGTTTCTAGAACCTGTCTTGCATTATTGTTGTTTGGAAGGGGTTTGAGAAGGGTAGTGTCCTCTAACCTGTCAGAGACCGCCAAATGAATAGCATTATTTGGATGGAAAATTTTAAAAATATTTTAACTAGAATTATAAGAAAAGAACAAGTCACTAATATCTTATTCAAATATTAAATTAATAAATAAAGTAAAATTTCTAAATATAATACTAATAATTAATGTGAAATTTCTAAATATAATTTTAATAATTTATATAAAAGTGCTAAATTGGGGATATGGTATCACTGGGCGTGTTTGCACTAGGTAGATTTACATATCAGAGGCCCGGGTGATGATGCGTTTGGTATCTCCATTTTTCACATGTATTGCGCCATCAATTGTCCACACATTTGTGACGCCAAATTTTGTGATGCAGTCCTTTAACAATTTATATCTAATTTGGGTGAGATCTTCTCTTACTGTGATCCCACTGCCTTTCAATTGTTTTTTTTATTTTGGAAGACCTCCCTTCTCTTTCTATAACTGATGAACTTAACAATAACAGGCCGTGGTCGATCCGACTTTTTCCCAACCCTGTGACTCCTGTCGATATCACAGGTTTCTAATTTAACTCCAATTTTGGAGGCCACGTCGATTGCTATATTGTCCGTATCTTCACCATCCTGTTCAGGTATACCGAAAATACGTAGACACTGTCGACGTTGGTATTGCTCTAGCGAGTCGGTTTTCTCACTTAACTGTTGTTCCAGTTTTAATATTTTGTTGTCCCTCTCCTGAAGCGAGAGTTCCAACTGCCTAATAACTTCCGTATTACGGTCTATAGTTACCTTTAGCTCCGATACAATAGCCTCACGCACGGAGTCCTTCAACAGCTGCAACATGGCTGGATCCCGCAAACATTCTTGGACCACACGCTTAGTTATTTCTTCTTTGCTTTCTTCACAATTTCTTGTTTTACGTGGAGACATTATGCGTAAAATTAAGCTACAAACAAAATAAATTCGCAATATCGATATTACGTTTATAAAAACAAACTAACACCTGCTGAAAATTGTGCAAAAACACGAGCAACCAGTTTCACTCTTATTCACAATCCGCCATGACACTTTCTCTTTATAGATACTTTATAAGTCTCATGCCACCTGACCTTACAGGGACAACCAAGTCGATCAAGTGGCAATCCTTAAAGCATTTGAATTTTTAATAACCCTTAGAGACTTGATGGACCAAAAATAGTAGCCATTCACACAAACAGTAAAATCACTCTAGACTGGATAAACAATTCAGCTAACCATAACAACCTATTAACGTTAATAAGAGACCAAATAAACAGACTAGAAGCTGTGGAATAGACTATACACTTCACCTGGGTGGAAGCACACTTAGGAATCGCCGGAAATAAGAAAGCAGACACATTGCCCAAAGGAGCTGTTGGGAATAGAGATCTACCAGTTAACTAGGAGAAGATTCTGCTCAGTGCTAAATTAAGTAAACTACACATACCAATATACAAAAGTGGGAAGCCAAATGGAACAGAACTACAAACGGAGCGGTGACTAAGTTATTCTTCCCTAGTTTCAAAGATAGGCTAAAAATAAATATTATCCGTTATCGGACAATGTAATAACATTTCTAACCGGACACGGAAGGCTAAACGCTTACTTCTGAAGATTTAAAATCAAGGACTCCCCATATATAAGTGTGGAGTAACAGAGCAGGCAGTCTTACATATTTTATTTGAATGGTCTAAACTAGCCAGTGAAATACAACTTTTTTCAGAAGCACAATATTAAGGAAATGCTGAAAGTGGACTTACAATGAATAGAAATTACACGAGAGAATTTATAGAGTACATAAAATCTATCAATTTAGACAGACAGTAGATGCTAAGCAAATAGATAAACTCTCGTGACACTGTTATCTAAAAACAAATTAGATGTCAGAATCATAAACAAAGAATATATTATGTTATAAGGCATGTAGTATTGCTCCCATTGCAATGGAACATGCAGAAAATTAATTTTAAAAACGGACATGATCGGTCGAGGGAGGAATTTAAACCTGGATCATGCGCACACTTTTAATCAAGCAAGAATATGGAGGGCCTCGCTCAATGATTGATCAACCAAATGACATGGTCACCTCCGAGACAACACGAACATTTTGTATAATTTTTGTTAGTAGACCAATGGTCGGGAGAAGAGCAAGAGGAAGACCAGCCAGGAGATGGATAGACAATGGATGCACATCCAATACGTCTTCATCCGAGGAGTGATTTGTGAAATAAACAGGATGAAAATCCTACAAATAAAGAATAAAAATAAGAAGATTATTTACTATCCAGCTATTATTATTCTAATTTTATGACAGGCATGACTAATGATTCACACCCTCTAGGCCATGTGTGCAAATTATGGTTCATACTGTATTTTTAGAACTGCATTTATAGAGTTATTTCTTGTAAAAGTAATCCCAACATTATCGAATGCAATTGCATTACTTGTGCAATAAAATATTTGAATAATACGTTTTATTACTTGGGCGATAAAAAAACCACGTTGTATAAGTTACTGCTGTTTTGGAACTCTGTAGACAAGGATTATATTCGAGCATAGGTCTTAAAGTCTTAATGTTAAACTGCACGTTTTATATGGGGATATAAAAGCGCACATATTACTTTTTATTATATACTTAAATTGCTTTCATCTTAAATTGTAACCAATTACATACATGCATATTTCAACTGGGTATATCGTATCTGTACATTTTCTTATAAATCTCTGTGTGAACTATTGTTGAATTAATTTAAAATGTGAAATTTTTTAAAGTTTTATTTTGAAATCTTCTTCTTCTTCTTCCTTCCAAGTATTAGGCCAAGGCATGTTACGATCCTATAGAAAATTTTCCCTCCAGCATTTGAGGGAAATTCTCGTATAAGACTTGAAAGCATAATAATAGTCCCTTCGATTGGTTGCTGGCCAAAGGAAGGCAAGACCAGTGATGGGGCTGCCATCTTATAGCCTCTGGTCAGGCTTTTCTGGAGAAGAAAAGAAAATAAAGGAAAGAAGAAATGGAAGAAAGGAAAGACTCCCTAGCCCTCGGATGCCCTAATAGCATCGGCGCCAAAAAAAACAAGAGTTAACCAAGAGAGGTTAGATAGTGAAGTTAAAAGAGTGCAAAACACAAGTAAGTGGAATAAATGTTTTGCACAGCTTGGACACCTTGTGGTCGCCATCCACATATCCCCTAGATGACTATATTTCTGAATGCAAAGCAAAATGTATTACGGGTAACAGTAGCTACATTTATTAATGTTTTGTCGAATGCCACAAGGTTGTCTATTGTGACATTTCTGGGTTTTCCCCCTGGCATTGGCGGAATTGTAATCCATTTCTTACGTTGGGGCACCTGGAAGGCGCAGTTACGTTACCCCGATGATCTGATGGATGATACATGATAATGAAGGGCCAGGAGAACCCCTAACCTAAACTTAACGTAAATTCCAGACCACGGTAACCACAGGAATAATTCATTTTAGAAAACATTCCATGGTCTGACCGTGAATCGAACACGGGACCTCATAAACTGTACTCAGAAAAGCTGACAACTACTAGACGAGGCTGGTCACTACATGTAATGTATGTATATTGCTCCCGTGCGACAACTGGATAATCTATTTTTAATTCCAGAAGCACAAGAATAAAGCATTATTTCGTAATCTGTATGACCATTGAGTTGCCAGAAGACAATACCCTTTATTGCGGCTGGAAACCTTATCAAAATTTAGCGGCGCTAACTTAGGATATTATGGTATCATACATAATTTAAAAGTCTCTCAACTCTTAAAATACATGGAATCATGAAGATTGGCTTACATACACATTTACTTCATAATCATGTATTTATATATACTGTATATTCCACCTCAATGTGATTTAACATCAATTGAAATCATTTTTTTAACGGATAGGAAATAAAAAAAATACTACCACACAGAAACTGGACAAACTTAGGGAATTCCTCACCAAATTCAATGTATGATCCAATTTGGTTGGTTTAGTGGATGTATCTTTCTTTTGTTAAATTTGAGAAACTCAATTTCTTATGCCAGCTTATTTAAATTTGTCTTTCTTTTGTTAAATCAGATACACTTAATTTCTTACGCCAGCTTATTTAAATGTGTTGGACTGCAGTAAAAACAAACCATGCATAACAGTAATTTGTTACTAATTGCATAGGGTTGTATAATTTGACACAATTATTTTGTACTGATTCATCTGTATTACTTTATTGAAACACTGAATAAAGTAAATCAATATACGTGTATGTGATAGGATATAGTGTCAATTAAAATTAATTAAATTCTCTAGAATGGAGATCCATTGCGACAAAACAAACATGGCTGCTGATACGGCAGCTTTTTTTTTTTTTTTTTTTTACATATCAGGAAAATCCCCACTTCCAATGGTTGGATTTCGCTGATTTTTGGATAATATCTTTCTCCTTTTATTTCAATAGCATACGCCGAGTTTGTTACAAAAAATCGAAAATAACCGACCGCTAAAGGGATTTCTAAATTTCGTTTCAGATTTATTAACACTAGTAATGTTCCTATTTTGCTGGTTAATTTATTGCTACATTTCAAATTTGTTCCCGAAAAATACAAAAATTGAGGTTGCTACAACTTTATCAGACACGCAAACCCATACATATAAATTTTGGTGACGGTCATTTTCGGCGTCTATCAGATAGGATCGGTGAAGGTCTGTAAAACAAATTATATACAAATTATATACATATATATATATATATATATATATATATCTTCGTGAAAACAACCTCAATAACTTAAATCTTTCGGAATTCACTAATAATATGACAATTTTCTCATCTACCAATTTGAAAAAGTCCACCGCTGTGGTCTCGAGGTAGCATGCTGCCTGTCATAGAAGCGGGCCCGGGTTCGATCCCCGGTCGGGCTGTGTTTCTGGGTGAGGTTTTTATCAGAGTTTTTCCTCACCTGTAAGACAAATGCCAGGAAAACTTTAAGGTCCAAACGGTCCCCGAATTCGTATGGCCATCATCACCATTCTTATCATCATCATCATCATCATCATCATCATCATCATCCTTCACCGGTGTGGAAAGCAACGGGAAGCTACCACACCTACAATTCCCTAGTAAAGCTGCAAGCATAGCATGAAAATGCTATGATTGTAGTGAAAGACCTGCCCTCGGACAGCATTACGATGGATGGATGGATGGAATTTGAAAAAAAACAGAATTTCATTTTAAAAAATCGTTAAGAAACGCATTCTAAAGATGGCAGCTTAAAAACTTATTTCTTCTTCTTCTTCTTCTTCTTCTTCTTCTTCGTCTTCCTCTACGCATGAAAGCTGGCAGCTTGTTGCCTGTTCATTCACTTCAGGTCCGGGGTATGGTGACGTCCTTCCATCGTAGTTGTGGTCTTCCTAAAGGCCTTTTCTGCTGAGGTGTCCTGTCACGTACTTTCTTCACTAATCTATTGTTCTCCATTCTATCTATGTGATCGTTCCAATTTAGTCTTCTATCATTTATCCAGAGGTTTATAGCTTCAATTTCACATTCTTCTCTAATAATAGAGCTGCGAATTTTCTCTCTCAGCGATTTTCCTTAAAACTTTCATTTCGGTTGTTCCATTAATTTGTTTTGAGTTTCTGTTCGGCATTCAGAACCATATGTTAGAACTGGCCTTACCGATTTGTAAATTCTTACTTTTTGTATCTATTCTTAAATTTTTATTTTTCCAAACAGTATTGTTTAAACATGCCAATATTTTGTTTACATTATTTGCTTGATGGAGGATTCCATCTGTTATTCTGTTGCTGCTATTAATTTATATTTCTAAATATTTGAATTTCATGACCTGTTCTATACTTTTCCATTCTATTTCTAATTTAACACGTCGAGGGTTCCTGGATAAACTTATTTGAATCAGTAATTGCATTGTATTGTAAGCCTATGTTTTTCCTTTACAAAGATTTGGGCGCTTCCCCCTACAGGGAAGAATTTGAACATGCTAATTTAGTTACACTTATTTTCGTATAGATTTCATTTTGAGTGGTACGTGGTCAGCGTTCCGCCTCATACTGACATCTAGGAAATCAAGGTAGTACTAGGACGGGAAAATTCGGTAAATTTTGGTAAGAGACCTTTTCATTCAGGCTTAAGGATTTTTTTACGAGCCTTAAAATCTTCAGACTCGGGACCCACGGCTTAAAGTCCCTCCCGGAGGACTTGCTCCTTGGATTTTTCCGTCCTGAAAAATCCATCGACCCGCGACCCTTGGGACCAGAGGCAAGAAGCATAACCACTAGTCCACCGCGGCCGGGCAAGGCTTTTGAATAATAACCCTGATTGTTATGAACTCAATGGAAACAAAAGACGATACACGGCGGCGCAATAAATGGTTTACTATAGCGAGTTTAATATACTAATGGTAACAAACGGTACAAATGGTAGTAGAACGTGGGTAAAAAAAATTATAAGGCGCCACAAAATAGTAATAGTAAATAAAATCTAAACAGACTAGGAAGTATAATTCTGCGATCAAATTAATTTGATTTCAAAACTAAGTACGGAAAAAGTATTTAGTTATAAGCCTACGTAGGTCTACATAAAAATCAAAAGAAGTAATGTAATTCCAAGATACATCCTTTTTTAATGTATCCATTTGATGTATCTTTAAAGCTTCTAGAATGTTTCAGCTTTATAATAAAATAGGTCTAAGTCACAGTTAAATGTAACTCTACCTAATTCTTCAAATATACAAGGAGTAAATAATATAATTAATTTTATACATAGTATGAGCTCCTCTTAAATTAATATTGAAACTATTTTATAAGATTTGAGTTGCAAAACATACTTTTCTCGAAAAAAAAGTAGAGCAGTTAATTCATGCATTGCTATAAATATGCATATTGGCATAATATTTACAGGTATATTATATAAGGGGATTTGAAATGAAACCCTCTATTTTGCTTTCCATTGAAGTAAGTAACAGGCCTTACAGTCCTCCATAGATAACGTTGATTTTTATTTGTTTTTATCTCTATTAATTCAATTTGTTTTCAAACATAACATGAAATAGAAAAATGCCATAGGAAAATATTATTCAATTTTACGTCCGGTATGTAATCTGTGAAAATGAAAAATAGTGGTATAAGAGACGAAAAATGAAATTTTACGTTCTGTACAAGTTTCAAATTCTAATGAAAGAACACCCTGCCACAGAATCTACAAAATATTGAAAAATATAATTGAGTCAAAATAAACACAATATAAAGTAACACACGAATAGTAAACTTCTTCAATAATCATATATCGAATAATCATACATTTTATATTTTTGAGTCCACAGCTGTGGTCTCAGGGTAGCGTGCTGCCTTGTCACGCAGCGGGCCCAGGTTCGATTCCCGGTTGGGACAGGTTCCTGGGTGAGGTTTTTTTGGAGTTTTTCCTCACCTGTAAGACAAATGTCAGGAAGCTTAGGGCCTAACGGTCTCCGAAAATCATCGGCAATCATCACCATCATCCTTATCACTATCATCATCTTCCTTCACCGGAATGGAAAGCAACGGGAAGCTACCACACCTATAATTTTCTAGTAAAGCTGCAAAGTTTAGCATGAAAATGCTATGATTGTAGTGAAAAACCTGCCCTCGGACAGAATTACTATGGATGGATATATTTGTGAAAGTGAATAAGAGATGTTTATATTTACGATACCCCAAGAAATTTATACTTAAAATCTAAGCACTTATATTACTTCCACATCTTGTATAATCTTCAAGAGTTTTATAACGTTCCAATACTTTATTTTCACATAGTAAGATGTCAGAGGGAAGATGGACATATTCAGAAAAAGAACAGACAAAAACAAAGCTATAAAACACCTATAAAATGCGAAAAACTCTAGTGAATGTCCCAAGACGTCAAATAAAGAAATAGAAGAAAGTATATCAGAATAAATTTTATGAGTTTTTTATGTCCCTTCTCTCGTAAACACTGAGAAGAATTAAACTCTACATCGTGTACACGTGAAAAATTCTGTTTAATTTTCTTCAAAACTAGCAGCTTATGACAACGGTTTCAGACTAGACAAAAATGATTGGAAAATGGTAATATGATTGCAGATTACAGAGTATATTAAATACAGAAGAACAAAAGGCTGCACAAGAATGGATCGGTTAAAGAATAAAGTTATAAGAACAATTTAATACATATCCATTAAATGATAAAATCAAAGAATATAGAGAAAAATGGTTTAGACATGTAGAAAGAATGAACGTAACAAGATTACCAAAAGCAGCATTTAACTACAAGCCAAGAGGTTCGAGGAATGTCGGAAGGTCAATGGAAAGATGGACAGGACAACTGTGAGGCGGAACAGGCATTTTGCCTAGCCCGTGAAAGGAAAAAGAAGATTAAATATAGACTATAAAATATTACTTTAAACAGCTATTAAATATACATGCAGAACAGGATAATGAAGATGTTTTTCCTACAGCAGAAATATTACTCACAGAACTAAGTCCATTAGAGGTTTAAATTGAGATAGAAAAATTTATTGTGTTGAGCTCAGATGGGTTCATGGCAGAATTGATAAAATCAGGGGGAGAAAAGTTGATGTTTAAGATATGCTGGTTGCTTAGCATGATTTGTGCTCTTCTTAATGAATGGAAATAATCAGCTATTGCACCAATCTATAAGAAAGGATGTAAAAATGATTGCATCAACTACAGGGACATATCATTACTCTCAACTTGTACAAAATTTTGACACATATATGAGTATCCAGACTTACTTCTTAAACTGACGAAATAGTAGGTATTCATCAATGAGGATTTAGATGAAATAACTCTACATACATAGATCAGACATTTTTGTAGGAGATAGATTTTAGAAAATAAATGGGAATTTAATTTCACTGTACATCAACTATGCGAAGACTTGAAAAAAAGCATACGATTTAATTAGGAGGGAAAAGTTATTTAATATCGTGCTGGAGTTCGGAATTCCTAAAATGTTAGACTTAAACTAATTTGTCTAAATGATACATTGTGTGTATATGCAAACAGTTTTCAGATACTTTTAAAATCAACGATGGTTTAAATCAAGGATATGCACTATCTCCTGTACTATTCAACTTTGCATTAGAGCATTGCCATCAAATTTTTATAGCATGAAGAAGGC
This sequence comes from Diploptera punctata, assembly GCA_030220185.1. Classification (NCBI taxonomy): domain Eukaryota; kingdom Metazoa; phylum Arthropoda; class Insecta; order Blattodea; family Blaberidae; genus Diploptera; species Diploptera punctata. Next base: position 94,989 of record JASPKZ010008011.1, read on the forward strand.
CTACAACTCAATGATATCAATAAGCTGTTTGTTTATGCTAATGATTTAGTATTATTAGGCGATTGCGAGGAGATATTAAGGGCCAACACGTAGACTCTATACAGAAAACTAAGAAATTGGGGCTGGAAGTAAATAGCAATAAAACTAAATATATGGTCACATATGCAAATGCATTATTAATAGAAATAGACAATTTATGACAAATGAGCGAAATATTGAAGAATTGGTGAATTTAAATAGCTAAGAACAATAACTACGAACAGGAATAAGGTGCACAAAGAAATTAAACATAGGCTCAAATCTGAAAATACATGCTATTATGCGTTATAGGGACTACTGCCGTCCGAAATTCTCTCAAAAAACGTTAAAATGAAAATTTATAAAACTGTTATTCTCGGAGATAGATGGATGTTATATATATAAATATATATTTTTTTAAGGGAGGAGAAAAGATGGCAGTTAACGAAGCCATACACAATTCCATGAAGATATCACCAACAAGTATTCAGCGTTAAAGGACAGATGTGCGTTTAATAATACTTAAGGTAATAATGTGTACAAATATTTTTTTACTAGCTCTTCACATAATTTCAAAGCCACGAGTAGCCACTGCTTGCGGCTCCAATTTCCTAACGTTTTTAATACAATTTGCATGTTGACTTGCTGTATCAACAGTCAAAACAAATTAATCACAAAATTAAAATATTGAATCATACGATTTTGAGGAATTAAATAATAAATGAAACCTAATATGATTTATATTTAGTGGGTAGCGAATCCGATAATGAAATGGACGAATAAAATGGATGGATTATTTTACTGAGTGACACAAATGAAAATGATTGTTTAAAAAAGAATCAGAATTCCATTAATTTAAAGGTTCAAGTTTAAAAAAATGCTGTCCTGGAGGTCTGGCTACTCTATTGTAAGGAGCATTATTTCTCGTGTCTAGCTTTGACAGTGTACTTAGATGACAATCCTCTTTACCCTATAATGTTTCACAGATTCCCAAGAGTCTTCAACATTTCCATTACAGATTGTATCAAAGTATATGAGGTTCTACGTGGAAGAGACGATTCGAATTTTGCAGCCAGAACTCTGAGAGACGTTCGGTGATCATGTCTTAGATGACTAATTAACTCATGCCCCAAGTGGCAGTCAATGAACAATCACATTTCAATGAATTTTGATTTACAACCAATCACAGTCTTTTTCACCTCGATTTTATCACTTTCATTTTATCGCTTTCATTTTATCAAGTTGCTCCCAGATTGTATATATAGTGCACGAATGAAACCGGATTCTGCTTGCGAGATATAATTGAAAAACATTCGTAGCAATTGATTATACCATAGAAAAAAAAAACACTGTTTGCACTTTCATAAACGTAATATTTACCAGGAATTAACGTTGCAAAAATATAATTAATTAAAATGTTTACATCATAATACATCAGAAATTAATAACCTGTAATGATGTATTTCATTTTATCTCCACTACGGTGCATTCTTACAGCATTGCGGTTCTATTCGGCAATTAATATGACCTGGTTCCAGTGATGAACAAATGGAACATAACGCTTCTCATTTGTTTTCAAACATCGCCGTTTACATAAAATAAATAGATATTTTAAAACAACTATATTTAAAAAATGATTTGTGAGTAAACAGCTTAATTTAATTCGTTAAATGGTCCTAATAAATGCCACTCTTGATTTCCAAATTCTCTAGATAATTTGTAAATCACTCGTGGTATTATTTATCATAAGTAATGCCACGAGTGATTTCCAAATTTCACGACTCACGCAGTGAGGAGTGAATATATCTAGAAAATTTGGAAATCAAGAGTGGCATTTGTTAGGACTATTTAACGAATAAAATTAAGCTCTTTGCTAAAAAATAATTATTTGAATATAGTTACCGGTGTTTTAAAATATTTATATAGTTAATGTAAACGGCGATGTTTGAAAACAAATTAGAAATGTGAGGTTATGTATATTCACTGCAACCCGATCATATTATTTATTGCCAAATAAGATCGTAATATTGTAAGAATGCACTCTAGTGGAGAAATAATAAAACACATCAAACTATTATAATCAACATTATAGGTTAATCATTTATATTTTGAATAAACAACTCAGTAAAATCACTGAATCTATTCATTATTTGCTATATTCAATGTATTTGTTGGAAAAAAAAATGATTTAACCTGTTCAGAATATTAAAAAAGGAGGAGCTTTCTTTATCACAAAAGCAGGAGCTGTTAAAGAGAAATCGGCAAAGAGCGAGGTGAAACACGACTGTCATAGGTGTAAAACAGAATTCATTGAAACATGATTGGTCATTGACTACCATTTGCGACATGAGTTAAATAGTCATAAAAAATAAACCATCATTATAACAATTTCGAACATAATGACTAATTCCATCACTTGTTGCTTATAATTTTAACACGTCCTTTAAAGTCAGGTACTTGTATTACGTTGCAAAATTCTCAATCATGAGGTAGCACACTGCCTTGTCACGGAGCGGGCCTGGGTTCGAGCTCCGATCGGGACAAGTTTCCAGGGTAATAGTTTTTTTCGGGGTTTTTCCTCACCAGTAAGACAAATGTCTGGAAACGTTAAGGCCCAAACGGTTCCCCAAGATCATCTGCCATCATTAACATATTCATTAAGTTTAAGATTAAGGCTTCTCCTGGTGCATCACTGCCACCATCATCACTTATCATATATCATTAAGGCAGCGTAACTCCGCTTTCCAGGCGCCCTGGCCTCAGAAGTGGGTTAAAATAACGACATTACAGGAGAGAATACAATGTCGAAATGAAACATGGTGGCACTGAATAATATAAAAAAAGCATATTATAATATGTCGTTGACATATAAAAATTAAGTTCTATTATAAATACGTGTACTAGTTATTGATACAGTATTGTCTGTTACTAAAGTTTAAATTAAATCAAGATTAATAAACGGATCATCCTATATTGATTTATTTACAGTGTTTTGTCCCAGGGCAGGTCTTTCACTGCAATCATAACATTTCCATGCTACGCTATGCAACTTTACTAAGGAATTATAGGTGTCGAGCTTCACGTTGCTTTCCACATCCTATATTGATATACAGGCTAAATTAATGACGTAAGAGAAACCCGAGATTTCTTGGTCACACGCTCTCCTCACAGAATCAACTACTATATCATTATCCATATCAAATGTTCAATAAATCCAACATACTTTGTTCTGCAATAAGTTTACAAACCCTAAATTGGCACTCGTTTATCACATTGCCGTCCAGGAAACCCCCGTCCAGATAATTGTTCAACTGAGCTTGTTTACTCATGTTTCAACCACAATAGGAATTACTACCCATAATTCCTAATTTTATATTAAACTTAATTTTTCCGACAGCAAATAACACACACACACACCACATATATATATATTATATATATATATATATATAAAAAAAAACGACGTAAAGAAAGCCATCATGCGAATAAAAACCAAAGCAGAAGGAACTGACCGTATAAATATTACTTTACTGAATAAAATAATCGACGCTATACTACCTACTATAACTCATATTTTTAACTCCTCACTACAAACTTCTACATATCCCTCATTGTGGAAACAAGCCCTCGTACGCCCACTGCCTAAAGTTAAAATGCCCTTAAATCCGAACGACTTTCGACCCATTAGCATTTTACCTACCATTTCAAAAGCTCTGGAACGATTAGTCCATAAACAACTGACTGACTACCTAAATGAACACAACCTTCTAGATCAATTTCAGTCAGCCTTCAGGACAGGACACAATACAAATACTGCTCTACTAAATATTTGCGAAGGCATACGCGAAGCTGCTGATAATCGAAAACTTACCATTCTTACATTACTGGACTTTAGTAAAGCATTCGACACGGTAGACTTGGACTGATTGTTGCATAAACTTAAAAACCTCTTACTCTCTGAAAGTGCCACGCAATGTTTCCATTCCTACCTTCATGAGCGCCAGCAATCTGTTGTAAGAAATCATGCATTATGTCCTTGCTGTTTCTGTAAAGCTGGGGTTCCACAGGGTTCGGTGCTTGGACCTTTACTTTTTTCAATCTACATAAATGACATATCTAACTCCCTAAAGGATTGCTAACATAATTTATTTGCAGACGACATGCAAATATACATCCACACAGACAAATATTCTCTAAATGACGCTGTTGCCAAAACTAACGAGTATCGTGACTCACTAATGACTTGGACAATTAAATATGGACTGCAATTAAATCCTAGAAAGTCACAATCAATCATTATGGGCCACCAGAGACTATTATCTACAATTAACCTAAACACAGTCTCTCATGTGTCACTAAATGGAGTTCAAATCCCTTATAGTGAGACAGTAAAAATTCTAGGCGTATTTATTGACAACAACTTAAATTGGAATACGCAAATAAACCATACATGCAAAACAGTCTTCTCGATAATACATTCATTAAATCGCGTAAGAAATTGTCTGCCATTCGCTCTTAGGAAAATGTTAGTAGAAACACTTGCAGTGCCCCATTTTGATTATTATGATACTCTTTTTACAGACTTAAGTATTATTTACACTCAAAGACTTCAACGTGTTCATAATTCTTGCGCACGTTTTATTTGTGGTATTCGCAAATTTGACCATGTTACACCGTCCCTGGAACAATTATCGTGGCTTGGCCTAAGAGATCGTAGAACTGTCCATTCCCTATCCCTTCTCTATAAAACACTTCACACATCATCGCCTAATTATTTATCACGCCGCTTCATAAGACTATCCGACACACATAATCTTGACACTCGATCCCATAAGCACATTGTCCTTTATACCCCTCCTCATCACACTGTATATTATTCATTATCTTTTACGGTCTCACTTACCAAAACATGGAATTCTCTTCCGACCTATGTCAGAGACTGTCAAACTACAACATCCTTAAAAAAAATTAAAGAATTATTTAATAACAAACTAACTTATAGACCTCACTGATAGTATTCTTTTAACAATTAATAAATTTAATTATCTATGAAAATAATATTAAGATTAACAAATATTTTTCTTTTGTTTTGTTTTAAATATTGTACAAACGTAAAATTAGTTTTCTATATCTCATTAATTTTCTTTGTTTTATATATACATTAGACAGGGACAATTTAATATGTCTTGCTTGTATACATTTTATTATTAGTTTAGTCTTAAATTTAACTAACATTAACTAGTTGCATTATAGATCGTAATATAATAGATATTATCTTTTTGATCAAATTTTTATTTAGTATTTAATATTAGAGTTCATTGTGAATGTTATATTCTGATGTAATATATGTTTGCCCTGGTGAGTGGAAGATAAGGCCACATGCCTTAACTCCACCAGGCTAAATAAATAAATCTAAATCTAAAAAAAAAAAACTACTTTATGCGCGACCATACCGTTGATCCGATTGTGATGCGGTTATTTGCAAAATGTTCAGGAGATTCCCGGGATGAACATAGGCTATAAGAGAGTTGTGATACTCAACTCCTACACCCATAAAATCCCCCTTTGTGGTGGAAAACGTGAAAAGTAGTTCTTTGGACCTTAACTGGCTTACGCTGCCTAAACCATAACAAATATACAGCATTAATGTACACAGAATTGAATATCTAAAAAAGCTCTACAAAAAAGTCCACGACAGCATATGTTCATCTCTTACTGATAAACAATAACCGTTGTTGCCTTTCATTGATGCCAAGAAGATCGAGACAAGTACGTAGATTTCTCTGCACGCATAGCAGCACTTGGCGGGCATTCTTTTACGGATAACTCACAGTAAGAGAATTTTGTCTTTCAGCTCATTTATGCCACGAAGATCGAGATAAGTACATTCCCGGGCAACACTGGGTAATCAGCACAGGAAATCTTAAAATAATTACGATATATATTTATAATTATTTTTCATTTTACTTATTCAACTAATCATAAAAAGTACATTAATTTTCGTCTTTCAGCTCATTTATGCCAAGAAGATCGCGGTGAGTAGACTCCCGGACAACGCCGGCTAAACAGCATGGGGTATCTAAAAATAATTACAATATAAACTTTCCCTCCTACTTATTTAACTAAAGATAAAACACATTATTTTTTGTATTTCAGCTCATTTATGTCAAGAAGATCCGGATAAGTAGATTCCCGGGCAACGCCGGGTAATCAGCACGGGTATCTAAAAATATAAATTTATGATTATTTTCCTTTCACTTATTCAGTTAAATATAAAAGCATATTAATTTTCATTAATTAAGCGTAGCAGCGCTCGCCGGGTATTGGCTAGTATTATATATAATGTCAAAATGTTAATCATAACATTAGAATGAAGAAGCATAACTGCTAAATAGTAAATATTCTATTTATGTTTACTTATTATAGTGACCTCGAGATGGCAGTTAGATCAAAAGAAAAAAAACATGTTTGTGCTAGAATGTCCGAATGGCGAAATTGGAAACGCGGTAGCGTATAGAGTTAGAGATGTCGAGTTAAAATTCCGATTCAGTCATTTATTTTTCTTTAAATGTCATATTTTCCCTGGGGGTCCGTTTATTGAGCCCCAGCTGTGCTCACAACAGCAACAGGGCGCGTCCCCGGGTGGCGGATAGGGGAACGGTCGGTGGTTTGCTTGCACTCCTCCCGGCTAGGTCCAGACCGGACCCGCGGGCCATTTGTGAGGTCGTCAGGACTCGAGTGACCTGATGCACTACATAGCTCGTGCTGCGTCCACTCCAGCAGCAAAACGCGTCCCCTCGGTGGCGTAGTGGGGAAAAGGTCGGTGGATCTGCTAGTCAGTCCTCCCTTCCAAGTCCGATGGACTCGCGGACCATAAGTGGGGGTCAACAGGAGACGAGCGCCCTGTTGTACTAAAGTTCAAATGTCCCGGCCCACAACGGGAGCAGCGGCCGTCGTGGCGAGGCGGTGGGAGATTGTGGAGATCAGAAGCTCCCTTCTCTTGGTTAATCCCGAGGACCTTGTGGGGGTACCATGGGCGATGAGCTCCCTGGATGCCTACATTGCTCAGTGGGCTGACTCACAGCAGCGGCACGACTAGGCTTAGTCTTGCGAACGGGCTGGTTGGGACAATACCGGGCGTAATGCTGGGAATTACCACCAGGTCAATAAGCTCGGGAAAGGAGGAAGCGCGGTCTTTTGGGTCTGGGACTTAGCGCCGACTCTGGAACCGAGTGACCCAAGGACAATCTGTGAGGTCGTCAGGAGTTGAGCGACCTGACGTACTATAGCTCAGGCTGGACCCACTTCAGCAACCAAACACGTCCCCAGCTGGTGCACTGGGGGAAAGGTCGGTGGATCTGTAGAGAGTCCTCCCGGTTAAGTCCAAGGGACTCGTGAAACATTAGTGGGGTAGGCAAGAGTTGAGCGCCTTGTCGAACTATTTGCTCATCTGTTGGAGCTTGCGAGCTCCGTGCTGGCCCACAACAGCTGCAGAAGGCGTCCCTGGGGGCACACCAGGGCTCGGCTCGGACCAGTCCAGAGGGGAGCTACTGTACTGGTTCCTGGCTCGGCCTACGGGCCCGTCGACAAACTGTGGGGTCGCCAGGAGATGAGCACCTGGATGTACTAAAAGTATCACACTGTTGGGCTTCTAGCCCTAGCCGGTCTCACAACGGCTGCAGGACACGTCCCTGGAGGCAGAACAGGGGAATGGTCGGTGGATCTGCGACAGCAGTCCTCCCGGCTAGGCTCATGGAGCCCGTGGACCAACTGTGGGGTCGTCAGGATTGAGCGACCTGATGTACTATGTAGCTCAGCAATTCCCAGAACTGCAAACTCCAACACTCTCTCCCTGGGGTGTTTGTTTAAGGACCGCGAACATAGGATAGGGAGGACTAGAACTAGGACTTGGGAATATGGTCATGACGACCGAGGTATCCCAAGGGGTGGACGGCTGGGCCTAGATAGATAGATTTGTCTTAATTGCTAAATGTCAAAAAATCAATTATAACATCGAAATACGAGTAAAGATGCATCATCATCTACCGTCACGGTTTATACCATTTCTGAGATATTCCGGCTCCATGTTAAGTTACTCGCTCCATCTTTTAAATGGTTGTCCACCACTTCTATGTCCTTGTGGATTGTAATTTAAGATCCTCTCTTCATTCATTCTACTAACATGTTCAAACCATTTATTTCTATATTCTTCTATTTTTTTATCACACTAGTTACTTGTAATTCCTCACGAATATCTTCATTCATCCATTTGCCCAATGGTAACTGCTATATAATAATTATTCTCTTTATATACTTACTTATTATAGTGGTCACGAGGTAGCAGTTAGACCAACGTCCCGCTGCACCTCATTATAGAGAATCTTATATATAAAGGAAAAATACATGTTTGTGCTGGAATGCCCGAGTGACGATGTTGGGATCGCGCTACGAATAGTGTTAGAGGTCTCGGGTTCACTTCAAGACGCGAAACAGCTAGAAGTCCTTTGGGCTATTACCGACTGCAGGCCTCACATCCAAATTGTCAAACACGGTTGTCAAAATAGCGAGACATGTCAGACTTTTAGGAAATATTTTGCACCGTTGAGGTTATTGTTACATATTTAAAAACATTCAATTTATACCTGTTCTGGCAGTCGTCCTCAACAAATGTCAGCAAATGTTATCCTCAGCTTATATGGAGCCGCTACTTATTGTAGATACTCATCATGCTACCGAAATTCGATGATATCATATCTTTCTCCGTGTTCCCGTAGCCCTGCGCCAAGACATGATGCCTCTTGGGGCTTAGCGTCATGGTTAGGGACTGGTAAAATGATACAATGTAGCAATAGTGACTTGAAGGTCCTAATATTTGTCTTACGGTAGAAATGCGTAATAAATCGAGTTGACCTGAATCAGAAAGCTTCCTTCACTACGAATCATACACGGACTTGTCGGATATAAATATGTTAACGTAATCTTAAATATTGCCATGTAAACACAGAAAGAATAAAATACTTAAGCTAAGATATAATCCTATACATGCACTGTATAACACAAGTATAGTATACAACATACATATTACAATGATAAGTACAATACACAAGTTAGCCTATAATTAATTATGAAACATAAAAAAATCAATCCATGGAAGTTGTTCTGTCAAAAAGTACAGTTTTCAATAGTAGTTGTGAACTTTTATCTAAACTTGTGCTCCTCTATTTCTTTAGCATATTTTAAAACAAATATAAATTTATATTTGCTCTAACCTTTGCCTGATCAGTACCCCATCTAAGATTCATGTATTAGTTGGCGTTTCTCGTTTAATTAATTAATTAATTAATTAATAATAATAATTATTATTATTATTATTATTATTATTATTATTATTATTATTATTATTATTATTATTATTATTATTATTATTATTGTTATTATTATTATTATTAATATTATATAATTTGGCGCTGTTGAAAATACAATTTACTTGAAATTTTTATTTTTATTTATGATGTATAATGACAATATAACAGCATTCTGAACTTAGCATAAAAAAGAAAATGTTACTTACAAACAAGATGCTCCATTTTCACACACATGTCTTCCTGGTCCACAACCAGGTCCTTGTCCACAGTTTGGACCAGAGAATCCTTGAAAGCACGAACATCCAAAATGCCTGAAATAAAAAGAAAAAAGTTGTTACAACCAACTGATAAATTATAATTAGTTACTTATGACATATACTTCTATTACAATCTTGGCGACAAAGACATAAAACAATATATCACATTACAAAAGAATTAAAATAATAGATGAGGAACTTGAAATAACACCCACAGCTTAACACCTAGGGCCACGTTTTCCAAACTGATTACACTGCTATGCACGATTCTGGGGTTTCCGCAAAATATATCTAATTTACTAAATTTAATGTGCTGATTCTAAAACTGCAATCCAGTTTTTCTAGCACGTGCCATTTCTTACAATTAGTAATTAATTATATCTACAGTTTTAATGTAGTTCAGAGCATAAATATTGTACCACGGAGTTAAGAAATACTAAGAATTTCATTGTTGAAATGAATATGTTTGAAAACTGTCAGCATCTGATCACTGGAAAAAATATATATATATATGGAAGCAGAAACATAATCTCGTTTCAGGAATGAAAAATTCTATACATGAGAGTCTTGCGGACCAGAAAAAAGTTCTATTACCACTTTGCACATAAAATTAGGCCTAATTAAGCAATTTGTGAAGGCTTTAAACAAGGATGGTAACTGCTACAATTGCATCTGCAAGAGGATTACTGGAATATCTGATACTAAAGTTAAAGAGGTAATACTTGTTGGGCCACAAATTAGAAAGTTTACTTCTGATACCTTACGGAGGGTTGTTTCTGATCTCTGATAACAAATGATTTTTAAGTTTTACCTTCAGAAAAGCCGTGTCTCCACCATCGAGCATGCTCTAATTGGTTGCTCTTCACCCGAGCTATGGTTTGGCATCGGAGTTTCCGCTGCAGAAGACTCTTACGCAGCACAGTCATGTCTAGAATTTCCCACTCCTCTTTATATGCTTTCCAGAGACCCTCTATTGTTCGAGGACGCCTGTTACCCAGTGCCTTTTGAGAGTCCTAAGAAACAAAGTCCATTGGTGATGCTTCAGGAGACTTCACTGGGATGTTGCTGAATGGAATAGCATGTATTCCAGTTTCCTGCTCCATTTCTCCAGGAACGCCAAGGTTGAACCCGAAGTGTGACTGGAGGCCTTGTCTTGGTGCACCCAGACTTGGTTTTTGTCTGTATCATAGAGAGCTGGGATTTCAGTTGGGTAAATTGGAGTGAGAACTTCTTCCTGGTAGTACTGGGAGTTGATTTTGGCCTTTTTAGCTACTCAACGAATGGTCAGTTTTTCATTGTAGCAATATCCCGCGATGACCATAAATTAATTGGAGAAACTTTCTCTGCATTCGGCATACCATTTTTGAATTTTTTTCACCCCTTTCTCTATAGTAAATTGCCCGGGGTTTGTTTGAATCTCCTAGATTAACATATGCTTCATCAAGTGTGACCAAAAATTTTTATTTTTCTCCTGCCAGGGCAGTAATGTACCCTTCCCAAAACCGGCCTATCTGGTTAGGCATTATGAGAGCAACACGCGTGCAGTGTAACAAAAGCAGCACACTGACTGGTTTGATCACCTCGCACGCTCCTGTCCTGATGACTCACACTGAAACGTCACAATCTACTTGGCAAATCGTTAAGAGAGATCGGAAACAATCCTCCGTATTTGAAGAAACGAGGACACATACTAAAAAAACAGGCATGGATTGCTTTTAGGAGTATTGTCAAAAACTTTCTAGGAAATTATAAGGATCAAAATTTTAAAAATATTGTAGAAGATATGGTTGAGAAATTTCGAAAGCTGGGTTGCAATACGAGCGGTAAAGTACATTTCCCACACTCTCATTTGGAGTTTCTCCAGAAAATCTCGGCTGTGTCAGCGAGCAGCAGGGTGAGAGATTTCACCTGGAGATAAATAAAAATACGTCACCAGGAAAAGTGGAATGTGTATATGATAGCTGACTATTGCTGGTCGCTGAAAAGACATGTATGTAACTGTTTCCATAGTAGGAATTCCAGAAATCTTTCGTTTCGGAGCAGCATCCAAAAAAAATGGCCTAATATTAAAATTTAAACAATGATTTAGAACAGAAGTGAAATATTAGTTGATTCTGAAGAGTTTAGTGTTCACTGTTGTGGATTTATTAACTGATATTTAATAATATAACATAAATTCAGTAGAACCGAGTATAAAATATATATATATATATATATATATATATATATATATATATATATCCTATATTGTGAAACATTGGTACTTGATGGAGGCAAACTAAGTTCATATAGTTGAATTTGGAATAAAATCCCAGACAAAAACTTAAATTTGCGCATCAGTGTTATTGGTACGTAGAAAAATTGCAACGTAAGAGGATTCGAAACATATCAATCCTGCGCAACATACCACGGGGAGAAGATATGTAGATCTAACATGTATAACATCAGTCACTGTGGCTTTACCCAACAACCATGAAACATTTATCATAAGTAATGCCACGAGTGATTTCATTTATCTACAGAATTTGGAAATCAAGAGTGGCATTTGTTAGAACTATTTAATCAATAAAATTAACCTGTTTACTCACAAATCATTATTTAAATGTAGTTACTTTAACATATTTATTTATTTAATGTAAACGGCGATGTTTTAAAACAAATGAGAAGCGATGTTTGAAAACAAATGAGAAACGATTATTACGCTTGTTCATCACTGCAACCAGATCATATTATTTATTGCCAAAGGATTGCAATATTGTAAGAATGCACCCTAGTGGTGACATTTATAACCAACATTATAGGTATTAATTAATTTCTGATGTCCTATGATGTAAATACGTCAATTATATTTTTCTGCAACGTTATTTCCTGGGAAATAATTCGTTCAAGAAAGTGCAAACAGTGGTTCTTTTTTGTGGTATAATCAATTGCTACAAATGTTTTTATATTATCTCCCGCAAGTACTATCAGCTGACATTCGTGCACAATCTGGTAGCCGTAATTCTTCGAGAGTTAGTCACTGCAAAATAATGATATGACCCATTCAAAATGTTAAAAAGGACGAGCTTTTTTTAATATGACTATTTAACTCATGCCCCAAATGGGAGTCAATGACCAATCACGTTTCAATGATTTCTGTTTTACAACCAATCATAGTCGTGCTTCACCAAATATTTATCAGTATTAAATTTACCATATTAAAGAAAGATCCTCCTTTTTAATATTCTGAACAGGCCTGACCATTATTTTGCAGTGACTGACTCTGTAAGAAATACGGCTACCAGATTGTATATATAGTGCATGGATGTCAACACATAGCGCTTGCAGGAGTTAATATAAAAACATTTGTAGCAATTGATTATACCACCAAAAAAAGAAACCACTGTTGCACTTTAAATGAATTTTTCGCAGGTAATAATCCAGAAAAATATAATTGTCATATTTACATCATACGACATCAGAAATGAATTAATATACAGTTTGATGTGTTTCATTTTTTCTCCACTAGAGAGCAATCTTACAATATTGAATTCCTTTGGCAATAAATAGTATGATCTGGTTGCAGTGATAAACAAAAGAAGCAGATGAAGCGTACCTATCGTTTCTCATTTGTTTTCAAACATCGTCGTTTACATTAAATATATAAATATTTTAAAATAACTATAGTTAAATAATGATTTGTGAGTAAACAGCTTAATTTTATTCGTTAAATAATCTTAACAAATGTCACTCTTGATTTCCAAATTTATCGATAATTTGGAAATCACTCGTGGCATTACTTATGATAAACTTATTTGATAAATTCGAGGTGAAACACGACTGTGATTGGTTGCAATTGAAAATTCATTGAAATGTGATTGGTCATTGAATCTCATTTAGGGCATGAGTTAAATAGTCAACTACAATAAATTAACGTAAAATTTATTTTCTTTGCAATGCCCAACAAACAAATATGATTCAAAATTCGGTTTCACGACAACTAGTAGACCTATAGAGCGTACTACGATTTTACAGCTGTGTTCTTAATATAATTGTCTAGAGAGATAGGTGAAGGGAAAAATCTACATAACAGTGAACTGCATGTTATTTATAGAAAAGCCAGATATAATACTGTAAGAACAGTGAAGTCTCGTAAACTAGAATGGACAGGACATGTGGCAAGAATTGGGTAATAATAGAGGTACATGGATGCATCTTGTAGGAAAACCAGAGGGAAATCGTCCAGTAGGTAAACGAAGAATGAGATGGGAGAATAACATTAACCATGATTGGAGGGAAGTATATAATATAGGGGATTATTGGAAAGCATAAGCTCAGGATGGGAATGTATGGAGAGCTTATGTCTGCGCGACCGCGAACCTACGGGTTCGATAGTGCCAGTGAGTTCGTACAGTAAAGTGTTTGAATTATATTCACGGACCGATAATGCTTCCTAATATCAACCGGTGAAGCTATTCGCCTATTTAGATCGTAAGATTTAGGCATTCGCAAGCTAATCTGATGATGGAGTTGCCATCTTAAGTTTCCAAACTTGCCTTTGTTTGCTTTCAGTCCTAGTGTTCAATCTTACTCTTTGATTTCAACGGAAGTCTGAACCGTTTTTCACCATAAGGGGCAATTCCCTACTGGACGTTGCCCAGACCTACCATGAGAAGATAACGAAAGGGGACCAATAAGGAACAACATTTTGGTACTGTATTCTAAAAGATCAATTCAACGCACAAGATCAGAATTTCAGCATAAAAATATGTGGGTTTGAAAGTTAAAAGTTAGCTAGAATCGAACTTTCGTCAAAAGAAAATAGGATATACAGTGATAAACTGCTCAAAATTAAAACAACGATCATAGTAATTGACGGAAAGCATACAGATTCCAATTATTACAATTTTTTCAGTTTTCTTTCACTAAAAGGAAACAATAAATACGTATAGTGGATTTTAGGCTACCTTATTGGAAAAGTGGTTTTCAGAACAACAATAATAATAAATGCATGTTGTATTAAGTAAATTAAAACAAGAAGGTAGTTTTGATAATAACGGGTAAGACTTAAATGAAATTCAGTTAAATTTAAAGAAAATGTATTCTACATTATTGCGTACCTCTGTTTGAAGATTTGATAACGAAAAATATCACATTAAAACAAAATTGAAAGCAGAAAATGAGGGAAAACGGGGAAAAAGTGGATAAAAAAGTGTGATTGACAGACTCTTCGCCCGGCGAAGGTACGAGTAAAAAGTATTTTCGCTTTTCTAGCACCTTGGTTTAATAGAATATATGAAATACAATGATAAGAAAAAAGTATTATATGTAGAATTTATAAAATAAATTGTTTTAAAAATGCAGTGACATTTTAAAATTTTTCTTAAGATTAGTATTATTATCCTCAGAAATCATTTGTATATGTAATTGATAGTTTATTTTTAGTTTAATGCTATAATTATAAAATGCTAATAAAGTAATATTTTGTTAGTTAAGGTAGATGATCTTAACAACCTTGTAACATATTAATATATAATTACGGATTTACTAAAAATTTCATAACATTGTTCTTACTACTATAGGAATAAATCAGTATGCTGTGCCATCCCTTACTGAAGGGCAACTACAGTTATGTTATAATAATAATAATAATAATAATAATAATAATAATAATAATAATAATAATAATAATAATAATAATAATAAATTAGGCCTATTATCCAGTAGAATAATTACTATTTCAATAATTAGTACAACGGTTGAATCTGCCGACACTTTTTACCATGAGACTTGAAAGTATAAATATTGATGTCCCCTGGAGACGTTATTGGTGTCTCGCAGGGTAAGATATATGAAAAATTTGAGAAAACAATGGCGTCCCAACACTATAATATGGATCAGAACACTGGGTCTTAAGCAGCAAAAACCAGGAACGAAGAATAGATACGTCAGAAATGAGGTTTCTGAGGAGTGTGACTGGATATACAATAACAGATCGATAACGAAATGAAAATATACGAAGTGAACTACATATATTCAAACTATTATATAGAATTGCACAATACAGAGATGCATTGATGGCCCACATCAATAGGATGGATAACCATACAATTCCAAAACAGATTCTTCATTACAAACCACTAGGACGAAGAAATACTGGAAGACTCAGTAAAAGATGGACAGACCAATTCTAGCATGAGATCGGAACAGACCTTAAGGTCTAATCCTTGATGATGATAATTAGTACATTATACTCACTGTCAGTTAAACGTTGCTATATTTTTCATGGATTCAAGGAACTTCACTCTAGCCGCAATAATGTCTTCAATTTTGGATACCAATGTGTACTGATTTTCCAACAGAAATGTAGTATATTGGAAAGATATATTTAATTTAGTCAAGCGAAATACATCATAACTCCCAGTCTAATATTTTATTCTCTTTTTTTCTACTTATTCAAACACAATGCGATTTTTTCTCTTTCAGAGAACAAGATGATACATGTAAGATCAGATGGATGAAAGGAAATGGGGAATGTAGTCCGGAATGTATCTGTATAACTAGTTATATATCATGTGGTTGCATGTATACGAGAGCAAAAAATTATACACAAAAGTGTGTTTTAGCATTGTTCTATTTTAAGGAAGAAAACTAAAGAAATAAATGTTAGGTCGGAAAGAGGATACCCCAATGTGTCACTTGCAAGATGAATGTCCCGCCGCGAGCGACACTTATAGTCTCACTTCCGTAATATTCACAAAAATCCCAGCAGGTTGGCTTTCTTTGCTTACCACCACTTCATTAATCATCGTTCATAAACAAAAAGGAAAGACCCTTGTAATTTCATCATAATTAAAAACCTATTTAATTTTACAACCTCAAGCTACAATATGTTATATTTGAACAGTTCTACATTAATTTATTAGATAAGCTACATTTTCATTTTCTCTCAGATCTTATTTCCCCCCTGAAATGCTCCACATTTTTTCTTGACAAATAGTATTCCAAACAAAATACAAATTTTATAGCTAACAATACCAACATGGATAAATGTATATATGTATGTATGTACATTATAGACTTCTAAATCGTTCAACCTATCTTCGTGAAAATTTATATGTACAGGGTTTCAGATGCGGCGAGTGTTTAGCCGTTATCGATTGTGTTCTAAAATCGTTAGGTGTATGAGTTCACCTGAAACTAAAATTTTTATATCGCTCTAGCAATTGCAATTTTCGATGTTTCACAACAAAACTTGGTATTGTATTAAAATAAACCTGGGTATATACTATCCAAAAATCAGCGAAATCCGGCCGTTGGAAGTGAGAATTTGCTTGAAATCCTAAGTTGAAAAAAATGCCTATACGACTGGATCGATTTTATAAAATTTTGTTTGTGTTGGTACCGAAAGAACTATTTCGGTATGTTACATCTATGTACTGGTATCCTCCCTCCTCAGTGAGATTTATTAACTGTGCCAATTTCCTTTCACTTTGTCCTTACTCCCACTCACCTTCCTACCCCTTACCTCTGCTCTGTCTGCAGTGTGCAACTTCCCCTCTTCCTCTTCAAGTGGTAAACAAGGTCATTCATTCATTATTCATTCATCATTCAGTTATTTGGTCAGCGTCTGGTGGACGTCAGCTCGAGGAGAGCTGTGTTGTTTTGTGTTTAGTCCGGTAAGCCAGGGTAGGGTATCCGGGGGTGTGGACCCTAACCTCGACTGGACTAAAAGGTATGCATGAGCGTTTGTGTGAGTAAAGATTGTCATTTTTGTTATTATTTCTGTTTTCTATAAAGTTTGTAATGATCAAGAATAATTTATGTTTGAACATCTTTTCATATTTGAACTTCAGACTCATAATTGAAATATTAAATTATATTTTAAGTAAACAAGAATGTTTAATTACTGTATGTTAGCTATGCTACTGCAACCTTATATTTTTCCTATCTATAAGCTTTTCAAGATTATATTAGCTCCCCTCTCCCCTCTAGCTTTCATGGTTGTAAATAATATACTGAGTAAAACACGAATCATATAAATTACTACATTGTGTTTAAGGAATTCTTGTTAATAATTAATATAATGTTATTAAATCTACATAGGAAAGATGAATCAATGTTTGCCTCTGATGGGCCCGGGCAAAGAAATATAGATAGCTCTGACATTTATGATCTGGACGCTACAATAAGCATAGCTGAATATATTAGTAGATTCTCTAGGCCAGTAAAGATCCAAATTCGGTAACGGACTCTTCTGGGTGCAGGGACTAGAAGAAGGGTCGAGCAGATCGAGTGCATGTTTGAGTGGGTCCCTAGATGCCTTACATAGTTTCATAATTGGATCCTCCAAAACCATTAGGTGTAGGATTTCATCTGAAGTGTAATTTTAAAAGTCGCTCTAGCGGTCACAATTTTCTGTGTTTCACAACGACACTCAGTATGTGCTATTAAAATAAACCGAGGTAAGTACTGTCAAAAAATGAGAGAAATCCGACAATTAGAAGTGGAGGTTTACTAGAAATCCGAAATTAAAAGCTGCCTAAACTACTGCACCGTTTTTTGATCAAAATGTTTGCGTTTATTTGAGTCGGTCTCTGGATATTTTAGATGTTTAATTCTAAAACCATTAGGCGTAGGAGTTCACATGATGTGAAAATTTAAAAATCGCTCTAGCGGTCACAATTTTTGATGTTTCAGAACGAAACTCAGTAGGACTATATCGTATTAAAATAAATTGAGGAAGATATTATCCAAAAATGAGCGAAATCAGACAATTAGAAGTGGAAGTTTACTTTAAGTCCGAAATTAAAAACTGCCTAAACGACTTGACCGATTTTGATCAAATTTTGTGAGTGTTTGAGTGGGTCCCTGGATGGTTTGGATTCACAATTGGAACCAGTAGGTGGCGCTGCAATCGAGTAATGGTATGTTTTTCTACGTCAGATGTATAGTCTTCTGCACATAACCGGCAGATTTCCCGCGACAATAATGTGACGTATTTAATGCATAACAGATGACAGTGAGAAGTTTTCTTGCGAACTTATTAATTAGTGCATTTTATGGTAAAAAAGTAACATTTTTTATTGTTAGGCCATGACACAATAATTAAATGTTCGGGCAAGACAACGTCTAACGGGTCCGCTAGTAACAATATAAATTTTAAAACAATTTTCTTAATTGGATAAAGTATAAACCTTGATATGTAGGTATTTATTAATAACGGTAACTCATAGACACTAGCTTGTGATGTATTCTCTTTTATAGGTAAATATTTAGTAGGTCAAACCTAACAATTAAATAATCAGAATGATTCAAATCATAGAGTATTAATGATGGTGATGGATGCAATTTGGGAAATTTTAGCCAAAATAAGTACTGCATTTTAGATTTTAATGTTAAGTATCGCATGCTCTTGTAACATTGCTTTTGTTAAGTTTTAATAAGTAAGGAATTACGTCATATTTAAAATATCGTGTTTTAAATGGATCTTATTGTATTTACCATTAACTGTATGAAATCATTTTTTATATACTCAAAATGAAGTAGGATCTATAAAGTAGAAATTAAAAATTGTTACTCCGTGTTCTAAAGGCTATGAAAAACAAATTAATGCCTGGGGTTAATGATTAAATAAAAAAGGTTTAAACAATTTAAATGAATCCTGAGTCATAAAAATTTTAATTTTAAATTAGCGACTAATATATACAGGCATGTATTTCCAATAGTATTATTTTAAAAAATGTAAAAATATATGATTTTGAATAAAGCTTTGTTTTTTCAAAATAAATAAAACTCAATTTTTTAAGTACAAGGTTGATAGGAACAAAACGTTTCCACAACATTATTTACTATACATTTATGTGCTTATAAACTGCACTACCAGGTCTGTGGAAAATATAATTTTCGCCCACCGCTCCATTTTAATGCAATATATTGTAGTATTTTCGTGGGATTTAGTCTTCACGTAGATTCTGCGTAAATAATTAACACAGATGTCGTGTAAATATTTTCACAACAACTTTACTTAATTGTACAAAATATCGGCAACAGTTTATTCACAATTTCCATTCACAATTAATCTTGTTTCAGTTGTTTATTTGTTTCATAATTATTTCATAGTTTCATATGCCTTCACTTACTTCAATTCTCTTTCGCTCTGTTCGCTATATCGCCGCTAATTCACAACTGACTGGCCTCCATCCTCGCAGCATATTACATAGGCGGCGAGAAACTTTCTAGACTTAGGTTCGAGACACTTCGAAACATAGAAGCCAACGATATTTCCAGAAAGTGGAGGAAGATGTTAGTGGAGACGTCTGGAATGACAGCCCATACATTTCGGTGATTAGCGCGGGTCTTTGGACTCGCGAGTCGCAAATTTATTCCGCTATTCTCCCCTTGCCCACGAAATTTAAACTTGTTATTACTAGGCGCCCTATATGTATGTGTGTGTACATATGTATCTCCTTTCTTTTGAAAAAAATAAATCCCATTCATTCGTGTATATATATATATAAAGCCTTTAAGTTAAAAGAATGCACTTTTAAAATTATTTACGAAATATATAGTAACAATAATGATAATAATAAAATTATTATTGAAAAAATCGATTGAGTATATGTTTGTATCCCATTTCTCCTTTGTCGTTATGCGATCAGTACAGTCTCCACTTTTCACTCAGCCCGTGGAGGTGGGGTTCTATTCTGGAAGGGGGGGGGTAAATTTATATATTGTTTCTGAATATGTCTCTCTCATAGTGTGTTGTCTTCGAGTGCCCCTGGCATACAGCTAACCTCAGATCTGGGGGGGGATACCTGTCTTGCGTGTGGTTTAGAGCTCCTTCTCCCTACCCACAAGTGACCATGCAGGACTCTGGGGATTTGATGACTGCAAAAGGAGGAAACATAAAAATGAAGAAAAATAAATAAACATGTATTTTTCTTGGTGTAATAAAGTACTGTGCGTCCGAGCCAGTGGGACCGAGTTCTGAGTTTGGTGAACTATGAGTTCTTATGCCACTATACACAATATTATATGATTACCAGCATCAAAACAAAACATCCAACACCCTCCTTGCGATTTGTTGCATCACTTCGACGCATAGTACTATATGAATATAGAAACACTTTGTTATTATTATCGTACACGTGTATAATGTAGCTGTAAATAACTAACCACAAGTGATTTATTGAAACCGATGTCATAAGAAACAGAATCTCAAAAAGAAACTTTGTTATAGTGTTTATATCCACCGCTGTTGTCTCGAGGTAGCGCTCTGCCTTGTCACGCGGCGAACCCGGGTTCATTTTCGGTAGGGACAGGCTCCTAGGTGAGGTTTTTTTCGGGGTTTTTCCTCACCAGTAAGACAAATGTCAGGAAGCTTAGGACTCAACGATCCCCGAAAATCATGTGGCTATCACCATCATCCTTATCCTTCACCGGTGTGGAAAGCAACGGGAAGCTACCACACCTATAATTCCCTAGTAAAGCTGCAAAGTATAGCATGAAAAATGCTATGATTGCAGTGAAAGACCTGCCCTCGGGCATAATTACAATGGATTGGCAGTGTTTATGGTATAGACATTGAATGTGTGGCCAAATGTATCTTGTTGCAAGGTAATTAGAGCGATATTCACACTCACACCACAGGCGCTTTTAAAATACTCTACAGGGATGGACTCCATAACAAGTTGTCTTGCATATTTTGAAGCATATCCAATATATCTTACGTTACCCCTTGAAAAGTTACGGATATTCAAACTATGAGATTTAGATGGTTACTTCTTTACGTCAATATCTTGGTCTCCAGCGCGTTCAATCCATCTTCCTGCCAGCCTTATTGGACAAATCTTCATTTAGTATTTAATATTAGAGTTATTGTAATTGTTATATTCTGATGTAATATATGTTTGTCCTGGTAAGTAGAAGAGATGGCCACATGGCCTTAACTCCACCAGGCTAAATATATAAATAAATTAAAAAAATACTTTTTACATGCCCACACGCCGCCCTGGCTCACATTTAATTACATTAATGTAAATCTACTTGTTTAAAAGCTCTGGAAATTAATGCGATTTATTGCAACATTTTACATTCAATTACATTAATATAACTGTGTTAAAAACACTTGGAGCGTTTGACGTGACTTGGCGCCATTACTTATAAATACACAGTGAAGCGTGAAGTAATAATTTATGTCTTCCTGAGTTTAACTTCACTTGGTCAAGAAACAATTTTCAAATGTTTTGCTTCCCTTACAACTGCATGAAAGTCATGGTGTTATAGACTACTGCAGTTCATAAAATATTAAAGTAACGAATCATCTTGAGAGTTGAGAAAGCAAGCTGTTGGTCTGGAGAAGTCAGAATTAAACGAAATATACTTCAATTTGACACATCTGAACACTTTATCTTATGTAGGATGAACAAAAAACACGTTTAAAATCGAATTTCGTAAATGAAAATAGAATATTAACTCATTTACAATAATAGTATATTGCAATGCGAGGTTGGGAAGTGGTTTTTACAGAAGCGAGGAAATGATTAAAAACCTCGTTACCCTCGGTTCTATAAAACACTTCACAAACGTGTGTTGTACATTACTTTTTGCACGACGGTGTTTTCAAAATAATAAATAATAGTAAAACAATAACATCTTCGTTGGAAATATTTGCGGTCATTATAAGCAACTGACTGACGTTAGCAGTATGGCTGAAAATAATTTAGTTGAGATTACAGCAGTCCGTGACACCAATCAGGGATAAAATGGCTCAAGTATGAATTATAGTAATCAAAATGACTAAATTGAAGAAGCGTGGGAAGTTGGGTGTGCTTCTTTAGTGCCAGAGATCTAAATGAAGATATGAAAAAAATATAGGTTTCATTCAGAAAGTGGCTGGAGGAGAAGGATTGTACTGTAAGTGAAAAAGTATGATTGTGGAATGCAGGCTTTCACGGCCAGTAATCATGGTAGTAAAAGATTCCGGGCTATGTGGCCGTGGTCTATAACTGGCGTTTCTTCCAGACGTTTCTCCCTCAACTGCGGAGGGCATCTTCAGTGGCGAGCGCTAGAAGCTGTTGTTTCCCTGTCGTAGACTCGACTGCAGTCTACGACAAGGAAACAACAGCTTCTAGCGCTCGCCACTGAAGATGCCCTCCGCAGTTGAGGGAGAAACGTCTGGAAGAAACGCCAGTTATAGACCACGGCCACATAGCCCGGAATCTTTTACTACCAAAAAGTATGATTGCTTAGTTGGAGCTCAGAAGTGAAACATTAAAATCTCCAACGAGTTTGTGGTCAGAATATTCAATGCTGAAGACGATGACAAATTTAAAAGAAGGTATCAATATTGCAGACACTACTTTCAATATTGTTTCAAATAAACTTCAGTTCATTTAAAACGCAGTGATTTGTTTCGTAGGCCTATAATGTATACTGACACTACATTTTGGATATATAATTGTATATACATTGTATGTAGTATACATAAAGGGCAGTGGTTTTAATTCCCGCCCTACGTAGGTAATTTGCAATATTACAGTATAGCTATTTATAGGTTGTAAACCCCGAAGTTTAGGAAATTGAACTTTCAATCATGGTCGCCATTGCTGTAAGTATGACAGAACGCACTATCGTGCAAAAAGTTTTTTTTCTTTTATTTTATAATGGTATATCTGCCCTAAATGGAATAGTATGGGACAAACATATATTCAAAGAAACAAAAAAAAATATTTTTAATATAATAATCAGAAGCATTATTACCTATGGAGCTGACGTGTGGGCTTTAAATGCACAAATGAAAGAAAAAAAAATTCCTCGCCACTGAAATGGACTACTGGAGACGTGCTGCAAGAATATCCAGGAAGGATAAAATCAGAAATTCATATATAAAAGAAAAAATGCAGGTGCAATATTCAATATTAGATTTTATAAAGAAGAAACAATTACATTGGTACGGACACATTAGAAGGATGGAAGAAGGAGGACTACCTAAGATAATCATGGATTGGGAACCACAGGGAAGGAAAAAGAAGGGTAGACCAAATATTACGTGGATTCAGGGAATCAATGAAACTAAGAGGGAATGGGAAATAGAAAAAGATATATGGATGAACAGACAAGAATGGAAAAATGTGTTGAAACAAATGTGTAGTTAACTGTGAACATGGGTACCGGGAAAATGTATATTCATTGTAAAAGCCGGAATAATAAAAAAAATGGTTAATTACAATCGTCACCGCAACATTTCTGAATATTCCAGTATTTCAAATCTATTAGCAATTTTGATCTGGTATTCATTCCCCAAATTCCTTTTACTTCTTCATTGCCGGAAGCAATAGCTGCCCCTACGCCTGTTTCAGCCTCGATGTTCATAATTTCACAAGTTTCTTCAATTAAATTTTTTTTTTTTCAGAATTTTTAGCTTTGTTACTCTCATAAGCGAAAACTGTTCTCTGGTTTAACTCTTGCCAGAAGATGATCTGATATACAGTCTGTCCCTCTATTGATCTAACATCAATTATGCTACTGTGATAGTACTTATCTATTAATAGGCCTATATGATATATCTAGTTTCGCATTTCACCATTTGGAGATGTTCAGGTGTACTTTTTAATACCCTTATACTGGAATGTTGTGGTCTTAGCAATAAGATTCTGTGATGTCGCTAAGATGACTAATATAACTTTATTGTCGTTACTATCTTCATTAATACTGAATTTTCCTATTTTTGGCCTGAATATATCTCCCTCCGAGTTTTACATTAAAATCTAAACAATTTTCATATGATAGGCCTATCATCAAACACCAGCAATATGCTTTCTAATTCTTCATAGAACTCACCCTTGGTCTTGTCGTCCTTACCTTCTATCGGCCCATGTGCAATTACGGTTACAATATAATTTGTTTATCTTTCAGAATTTCGTACGATATCCTAATGTTGACAAACTTAACAATTCGGACAGCTGAGAGGATCGTCCTTCAAACTAAGAAACGCCTTCCTTAAATCTTGTTTCGTTACACTCCCATTATGTAAACCTTCCTGATTCCCGAGTATCTTCTCCTTTAAACAGACAATATCCATAAGTATCAATCTAATTCCCGTGTTAATATTTGTAGTGCTCCATATTGTATAGTGTGCTAACATTTTATGATCCCAAGAACATGTCCCTACATTTAAGAGTTTGCCATGTATTCCTTGAAGTAGTCCGAGCTCAGAGATCCGAATGCGATATTATTTTACCTCCGTAAAATTTTACTCCATCGGAACCCGTGTCCGCGTTTCTTTGCGGTTGTATTTTTACGGTGAAATATCGTCACTCTTTCGACCAAGGTATATTTATAGTCTTCGATATTACCTTGGACCTATAGTCATGGGTACCGCTTATTAGCAAACACTTATACAGCTCTTGGGACCATTTAAGCTTAGGCATAATTATAAAAAATAAAATAAACTTATTTTTATTATTGATTTCGTACATCTCAATGATGGATAAATCATATTTGAAGAGAAAAATTATACGCTCAGACCGGGACTTGAACCCGGGACCCTTGGTTCTCTAGACCAAGTGCTCTACCAACTGAGCTACCTGAGCAAGTACCGATCCAAACGCAAATCTTTCTCTATATACATTGTAATTCCCGTCCACCAAATGCTATGAAGCCATGCTTCTATCTTGCAAATGGCGGCTCCTTTATTAAGAAGACTTATTTGGGAATATTTGGACGGGAATTACAATGTATATAGAGAAAGATTTGCGTTTGGATCGGTACTTGCTCAGGTAGCTCAGTTGGTAGAGCACTTGGTCTAGAGAACCAAGGGTCCCGGGTTCAAGTCCCGGTCTGAGCGTATAATTTTTCTCTTCAAATATGATTTATCCATCATTGAGATGTACGAAATCAATAATAAAACTTGGAAAAAGCCGTACTGGCTGTAATGTATAATTCCCAAATAAGTCTTCTTAATAAAGGAGCCGCCATTTGCAAGATAGAAGCATGGCTTCATAGCATTTGGTGGACGGGAATTACAATGTATATAGAGAAAGATTTGCGTTTGGATCGGTACTTGCTCAGATAGCTCAGTTGGTAGAGCACTTGGTCTAGAGAACCAAGGATCCCGGGTTCAAGTCCCGGTCTGAGCGTATAATTTTTCTCTTCAAATATAAAATAAACTTAGTTATTCAAATTAATACATTTTTAATTATCCAAGAAGTAGGGTACTGCACGTTCTCACTAACAGTCTTTAATAACGATAGGTCATACAGTGAGGATTATTTTTTGTTAGGGAACATATACTACAAAATACGCAGTTTATGATTTCTGCGCATTGGTCAAGGTGTGCGCTAATACCACGTAACTAAGCCTTAGTTGTTATCCTGCGTCATGGTTTAGTCTACAAGATCGCAGAACCATCTATTCTCTACGTCTTCTGTATAAAATATTACACACATCATTACCACCTCATTTATCAATAACACGCTTCACTAGACTCTGATACACATACATTAGATACCCGATCCCTTCAGCACATTGTCCTTTATATCCCTCCTCATCATACTACCTTTTATTACTCGAAATCTTTTACAGTTTCTCTTGTTAGAACATGGAATTCCCTTCCACCCTATGTCAGAACCTGCCAAACTTTACCATCATTCAAAAACAGATCGAAAATAAAATTATTAACAAAAACAATTCACAAATATTATTTTTTAACAATTAATAATTTGTTTTTTTTCATTATTTAATAAAATACTATTAAGATTTGTCAATATATTTACCTAATATTTTGTATAATAAGCGATATATTAATTCATTATACGTTATTACTTTCTTTGTTTTTTCCCTTTTATTTTTATGTATAGTAGATTCGAGCTCTTATTCCTTTGTGTATACAGTCTTTCATTAGTTTAATTTTAATTGTGTTTAATCTTGTTGTATTATTAGACATTATTTCCATTATTATTCAGTTGGACAGATAATTGTTTAGGATGTACTATTATTGTATTTTTTTTGTATTTAAACGTTTGCCCCGGTGAATGGAAGAGAAGGCCACATGGCCTCAACTCCACCAGGCTAAATAAATCTATTGTAAAAAAATATTACTTCACTCCACCCAATGCCTAGTTCACATGATCTTAGTGCTTGTCTTTAGTAGACCTACCTACTTATCACTCGCACTTGTACTGACATTTAAAAGCATTAATAAATCTGACAAGTGCAAGTGAATAAAAGGCCGACTTAAGTATTAAGGGATATTCACTACCCCTACCATAATATTACTAAGCACTTGTTGTTTCCCGAATGACGTGAACAAATAGGGCTAAATGTTTAATAACAATTGAAACTAAAGAGAGGACATACAAAAAGTAAATCAATTTACTTGATGCTATTTTTTTTTTCGCTTTGCCGCAAATTTTATCGAAATTCCAAAATTGCATAAGGCATATATAGTATTGTTATCCAACAGCAGTGATTATGAAAATACCTCTCAGCACATTTACGATAATGTTTTGAGAGTGTTAAATGACAATTTAATTATACGCCCACTGTTAATTAACTCCCGTCAGAGTTTGGAATGAACAAAATTACATCGATTTTAGAAACTTCGCTGTTATTACACCGGGTGTTAACAAACCATCAACAACGCTTTGTGAATAGAAAACCAAAGTACTATTTTAAAAAAAAAGAGCCAAGATCAATATTCATTTTTTTAAGATATCGCAATTAAAATTTTCACTATAAAATTTTAAAACTAGAAGAATATCAAACTAAATCAATACGAAATAGATTGAACACATTTATGCATAACGAGTTTCATAAAATATATTTTCAGTACACTACAGATGAACCAGAACTGGAGACAAATTAAACAAGCAAAGCAAAATAAACAAACAAATATGAATGATTCCATGCGTTTAAGATGAGACTTAGAATTTTAAGAGAAACATGTGTTCATTATATAACGATTTAAGTTGGTATACATGAATTAATGAAGGACACATTTTGAGGCGATGATAATTTATAGATTACATTTTAGAATCAAAATCTACGTTCTGTCTAAAATTGACTAATTTTATAAAATTACATTATTTTATTATTTTATAGGTTCTTCAGAACCTCCGAGCATGAGTTGATTAATGAGTTTCTCTCTGTCCCCATCTACTATCAAATCTATTACGAACCAGAGAGCTAGGGGCCGAGTCTCACTAGGTGACTGAGAGTTTGCGCTTACTATGCCTTTCTGACGGCTTGTCCTCAGGTAATTTGGAGCTTCAAACTTAATCAATGTGAAGAACACCAACACGAAGCCTTGTGCATATAGCCAAAAAATAAATAATATATATCATCATTCCTCATTGATTAGATTTTTTTTTCTGTTCAGCCCAGCGCTTTCTTGATCTTCCTACCGATCTTCGTTCTCCAGGAATATACATCAGTGCCATCTTTGATATCCTATCCTCTGCCATTCTTTGTAGATGTTCAATCCAATTGTTCCTGTGTACTTCTATTCGTTGAAGAAGTGGTTATACTTTTAGCTACTCTCTAATATTCTCATTTCTAATATGTTCTTCTCTTGTACAACCTTGCACAGCCTGTAGGAATCTCATTTCCGCTGCCTGAATTTTATTTTCGTCTTTTTCCTTCAGAACCCAGGCCTCATTTCCATACATCGCCACTGGTAGTGCGAATCTCAGCTGCGTATCGTTTCTTACCTTTTTCCTCAGTGGTCGTCTGATTGGTCCGCAAGTTGAAATTTCTCCATTTTATTATTTATATCTTATTCTTCTTCATAAGCAACCCAAATACTGGAAGTGTGAAACCTGTTCCAAAACTTTATCTTCTATTACTATGTTTGTTCTTACTGGATACTTTCCATGGAGCGCCATTACTGTAATTTTTAATTTTGATATTGATTAATTCTGAGAGCTATGCCGGCGGTAGCATTGCTGCCGATAGGGTTACCCATGCCGGATTGGTCGAAGGTGATAAGCCAGACGAAAAAATAACTTGGTCGAAAGAGTGACGATCTTTCACCGTGAAAATACAACCGTCAAGAAATGCGGACATGGGTTCAACTGGGGTAACATTTTCCAGACGTCAAATAGCCCCCCATTCGGTTCTCCGGGCGGGTACTACTTCAGGGAACCCATGCCAAAGGCTCAAACACAGGGACATGTTTCTAGGAACATGGAATTTTAGGACTTTATACAATAGCGGAGGAATTAGATAAATCGCCATTGGATATAGACGCTTTACAGGAAGTTAGGTGGCCAGGAGAAGGTAGTTAGGAATCAGGAAACTTTGCATTATACTACGGGGGTGCAGAAAAACTTGCATTTAGAACGGGATTTTAGTCAGAAAGAGGATCCTATCCGTCATCCGAGATATTAAGTTTGTTCGTGATAGGTTATAATACATAATTCTAAAGGGTAAACGACACGACTTTATAATTGTAAATGTACATGCCCCGACAGAAGATAAAAAGATGACAAGATCAAGGATGAGTTCTATGAAGAATTAGAATGCTTATTTGATAGCCATTCACGATATCATATGAAAATTGTCTTAGGAAATTTTAATACAAAAGTGGGGCGGGAAGATATATTCAAACAAACAATAGGCAAATTGAGTCTTCATGAAGATAGTAACGACAACGGGGTTAGATTAGTCACATTTGCCACGTCAAAGAATCGCATTGTTACGAGCACAACATTTCAGCATAAGGATATTCATAAATACGTGTACACCTGG
The DNA here is from genome assembly GCA_030220185.1 of Diploptera punctata. Classification (NCBI taxonomy): domain Eukaryota; kingdom Metazoa; phylum Arthropoda; class Insecta; order Blattodea; family Blaberidae; genus Diploptera; species Diploptera punctata. The sequence goes on from JASPKZ010008011.1 coordinate 124,360, forward strand.
ACGTCCCCAGATGGAGAAACTCGGAACCAGATAGATCATGTATTAGTGGATAAACGCTGGCACAATAGAATCATCGATGTTAGATCAGATAGAGGGACAAACTGCAATTCGGACCACCATCTGGTCAGAGTGAAAATCAGACAACGGCTATCGCTTATGAGAGGAACAAACGCTAAAGATGATTCTGTAAAATTTGAATTAAAAAACTTGAAAAATGATGAAATGCGGCACGAATATCTAATTAAAATTGCTATAGTTTTGAAGTACTGGAATCGTCATATGACAATGTGGCAAACAAAGAAGAAACTGATATAAATAAAGAATGGGAGGCTATAAGAGATATTATTAATTTGTCAGCATCAGAAAGCATTGGTTGTTTAAAAAAGAGGCAAAACGAGAAATTGTTTGATGAGGATTGTACCTACATTTTAAAGAAAAGAAAGCTAGCAAAAATTAAATTGTTACACGAGCCAAATAAGGTAAATTAAGAGCAATTGGGTAGTATTAGACGGGAAACCACCAAGTTACTAAAGAGTAAAAAGAGGGAATATCTGAGAGAGAAGATTAATGATCTTGAAATGAGTGCAAAAAATAAGAACATTAGATAATTATATCAGGGAATTAATATAGAGAAGAAAGGGTTTCAGCCTAGAACAAACATAATTCGGAATGAAAATGGGGATATGATAGCAGATTCCAGGAGTACATTAAATAGATGCAAAAGTCACTTTACTCAGCTATTAAATGTACATACAGAACAGGACATTGAGGAGGATAATTTACAGACAGCAGAAATGCTAGTCGCAGAACTTAGTGTATTTAGAGGTTGAAATGGCGATTGAAAAGTTGAAGATGTATAAAGCATCAGGTTCAGATGAGATCCAGCAGAACTGATAAAATCAGGGGGAGAAAAATTGATAGACAAGATACTCTGGTTGCTTAGTATGATTTGGGAAAAAGAAGCTCTTCCAGATGAATGGAAGGAATCAATTATCGTACCAATTAATAAGAAAGGAGATAAAAATGATTGCAACAACTATAGGGGCATCTCATTACTTTCAACTTCGTACAAAATTCTAACAAATATATTAGTAAGCAGATTTACTCCCTATATCGATGACATTCTAGGAGATCATCAATGTGCATTTAGAAAAAAAACAGGTATTCAACAGATCATATTTTTAGTATTAGACAGATTTTAGAAAAGAAATGGGAATATAATGGTACTGTACATCAACTATATGTAGACTTCAAAAAAGCATGATTCAATTAAGAGGGAGAAGTTATATAGTGTCCTGCTGGAATTCGGAATTCCTAAAAAGTTAGACTTATACGAATGTGTCTAAATAGCGCAAAGAGTAGGGTGCGTGTAGGCAAACAGTCTTCGGACACTTTTGAAATCCAGAATGGGTTGAAGCAAAGAGATGCACTGTCTCCTCTACTATTTAATTTTATACTAGAGCATGCCATTAAATCTTTAGAGAATGAGGAAGGCTTACAACTCAATGGTATTAATAAGCTGTTAGTTTATGCTGATGATGTAGTATTATTGGCCGATAGCGAGGAGATACTAAAGGACAATACGCACACCCTAACGAATAACACTAAGAAATTAGGACTGGAAGTAAATATCAATAAAAATAAATATATGGTCACATGCAGAAATTCATTATATAATGGAATTGGTACCTAGGAACAATAATCACAAATAGGAATGAGATGCATAAAGAAATTAAACATAGGCTCAATTCTGCAAATGCGTGCTATTATGCATTGCAAAGACTCTTGAAGTCCCAACTCCTTTCAAAAAAACGTTAAACTGAAAATATATAAAAATATTATTCCACCAGTTATATTATATGGATGCGAAACATGGACTCTTACTTTAAGGGAGGAAAGGAGAATACAAGTATTCGAGAATAAAGTACTTAGAATAATTTTTGGACCAAAGAGAGATGAACAGACAGGTGAATGGAGAAGACTACATAACAATGAACTACATGGTCTTTATAGGAAGCCAGATATAATAAGAACAGTTAAGTCTCGTAGACTGCGATGGGCAGGATATGTTGCACGTATGGGGAATGAAAGACATGCATGGAAGCTTCTTGTAGGAAAGCCAGAGGGAAAACGCCTAGTTGGTAGACCAAGAATGAGATGGGAGAATAACATTAACTATGATTTGAGGGAAGTAGATTATACGGGGAATGATTGGAAAGCATTAGCTCAGGATAGGGATGTGTGGAGAGCTTATGTCCGCTCGGCCATGAACCTACGGGTTGGATAGTGCCAGTGAGTAAGTAAGTAAGATATTAATTAATTAATAATTAATATTGTATTTCTTACATATAGGCCTACTATTTAATTGATAGCCTACTCTTTGTAGCCTGACTTCTCTATAAAAAATTAATACTTCATCTGCAAAACATAATGAATTCAATGTTTTATTTCGTCAGATTTTTAATCCCTTATGAACTAGTTGTTTACATTCATCAAGAATGTCGTCTAAATTTATATATTAAACATCGTGGGAGAAATGCTAAACCCCTGTTTTAAACTACAGTTCTAATTTCTTCTGTTAATTTTCCATTTATTTCGATTACTATGTTTGTATCTTCATATACAGTTTGAATAATGTATTGACTTAGGCTTTCACGGCCGGAGTTACTATGATTACCTTGAAGAATATTTCCGGGCTGTAGACCGTGGTCTTGAGGCTAGAAGTTTCCCGACGTTTCGCCAGAGACTACGTCTGGCGAAACGTCGGGGAACTTCTAGCCTCAAGACCACGGCCTACAGCCCGGAAATCATCTTCAAGATCATCATAACACTTTGAATAGTCTTTATTAGGTGTATCGGGTATTTTTTTTTTTTTGCAATATCTTCCAGAATAAAGGGAGGTTCACTTTGTCAAATGCTTTTTCTAGGTCTATAAAGGCCATGTGAGTTTCTACGTTAAACTCTCATGTTTTTATATAATCTGCTTCATTGTAAAAACATTGTCCATACATGATCTAACAAATCTAAGTCCACTCTGTTCCTCACTAATTAGCACATTAAGCACACAAAATATAACATTTGAGAGATAATTTTATAACTTCCCAGTGAATGGTCTAGTTGCTTCCAATTTTATTGGCAATTGCAAAAATATTAATGTATTGCTTACATTACCTATTTAAGGCTGATTTCTTGAAAGGAAAACTGCCTTTGTGGGGTTAGATACATTCTCTGTAATTTTATCCCCATGAACAACCCTGCTGCACCCCTCCCCTCGACACGTGTATTTTTAATGCTAGAATACAGTCTGAGTGAGATACATGTTCTGAAGAATGTTGCAGTACATGTGTTTCACTTCCACACCTTTTCTGGTTTGATGAGTTCCAGTACTCCTCCATTAGCATTTTTTTCCTCATTAGAGGATTGCCTCAAGGACAAAGTGATACAGACAATTAATTTTCGAAATTGATGAAATACTTTTGTAGATACATTTTAAAAAATTCAAATTGTAATTGAAGTATACATACTATATGGTAGAAATGTTGTAAAGATGGTTTCTTAAAATTGAAATTGATCCTCTAATGGCAGCGATGCCAATTTTAGAAAGATACACTCTGTCCAAATCTAAGAAATTCCAAAATTTAGCTAGGAATCCTGGTATAGTACCTCTTGCCCCTATCATCAATCCTTGGCTTTTTCATATATTTCGGCAGCAGATGCCACATGAGGTACAGCTTCACAGCTGCATTACTATAGCTGCCATATTGTCGCGACTGAGAGTTTGCGCTTACCATGGGTTTTTGGCGGCTTATCCTCGGGACAGCCAGGTAATTTTGCAGCTTGAAACGTAACTCCTCTCTGAGGTACTCCGATACAATGCTTGTGCATACCTCAGCATCGTGATGTCCAATTGCATCGTCAGAACAATACTGATTCTCTAGGTCTTATCACCTTCCGTACGAAGTGGATTCTGGTAGTTCCCGATTCCGATTGAGGGCCTTTCCACTTTTCAGCGGTTGCCCTTTTACCAGCCGACTGCTGGCCCTTCACATCCACATGTGTCAATCACAGAGGTAGATGATCAACAGCCAGTGTAGGGGTGACATGTGGTTAGCATGTCGAGTCCCCCAGCCATTATAGCTGGTTCCTCAACCTGAAGCCGCTACTTATTGTAGCTACCCAATTGCCTCACGATGCTGGGTGGGCACCGGTCCCATACTGGCCGAAATACCATGAGAAAAGTTCTTCCCTCATGGAGACTCGAACCAGCGCAAGTCCCGTAGCTCTGCGCCAAGGCTTCCTACCTTTACCGCTCGGCTACGGCGCGGGACTTGTTAATTCCCAATGCCCTAATTTTGGGCTACCTGGGTGAATTTGGATGCCGAGCAACCAGATGCAATTTGTAGTTTCCTAGTATCCATAATGAAAAATCTCAAAAAATTGTAAGGGCAACCACAACATGCGAATTTCATATACCTTATAATGGTTATTCAGCCTTTTATTATTATTATTATTATTATTATTATTATTATTATTACTATTATTATTATTGGTCCTACATGGTACTGATCAATATTAAATGAATGGAAGCTCTTCAAAAAGTTATATTTCTATTCCAGCAGATTGAACAATTCCAATATAAATCCACCTTCATATTAATATTTAAATGTATTTTTAATTACATTGTAATCTGAGGAACAAATTAATGTACATTCATCCATAACTATCAAAAGAGAAAATCTTGACTAATTTTATTTTTGATTATATTCAAATATATGAGGAATAATTTAATACACAGTCATCCATAACTCTCATTTCTGTGGACAAAAGAGACATTTTTGCTATGGACTGCGAATTGTGTAGATACACTAGATTCCTTTCATCTTCACACAAATTAAATTTCAACTGTATCTACCAAAGAGACAAAATATATCGAGATATGTTACTTTGTCATATTTGCAGTAAAAACCTCTGAGCTCACGGTGTTCAGAAGCTGAAGTCAAGCTGGTCTCAAGTTCACATCATCAATAGTGATTCGCGCTCTATACAATGTTTTAAGCAACGTATTAGTATAGGAATCCAAAAAAATAAATGTATGTTGTGTGATAGTATTGCACTCTAAAAAAAGACACCCAGTGTGAGATTTTTTATTATCATGAAATATTGTTATTAATGTATGTACATACCCCATAGTCCCTCCTGGAGGCTTGGGTGCTTCCCTAGGGGGAGTTTCTTGACTTACCAAATCCAATTACGCTCACTTCTTTACAGAAGACAGTGAGTGGCATGTATCAACATATCACCTCAATTGGGCATCTGGTAGGCAACTAAGATAGTAATTGGAATGGAAAGTCAGTAAAATTATGCACAGAGGCATAATTTAGACTTGAGGTACTTTTACGAGCTCGAAAATTTTCAGACTCAGGACCCATGGCTTAAAGTCCCTTCCGAAGGACTTTACACTTGGATTTATCCATTATAAAGATCCATAGATCTCGGCCGAGTTTGAACCTGCGCTCCTTGGGACTAGAGACAAGGAATAAAACCACTACACCATTGTGACCAACAATGTAATTTATACAGTACAAAAAAAAAAGAAAGAGAAAAATAGTTGGATTGTAAACTTTATTTAATCAATACTACTTCTTTCTATTCTTTGATTTTCAGACATTTAATTAATATCCAACCAACAATCCATCCGTAGTAATTCTGCCCGAGGGTAGGACTTTCACTGCAATCATAGCATTTTCATGCTATTGTTTGAAGCTTTACTAGGGAATTATAGGTGTGTTAGCTTCCCATTGCTTTTCACACCGTGAAGGATGATGATGATGATAATGATGATGGCCGGATGATTTTCAGGAACTGTTGGGCCCTAGGCGTCCTGACATTTGTCTCATAGGTGAGGAAAAATCCCGAAAAATACCTCACCCAGGAGCCTGTCCCGAATGGGAATCGAACCCGGGTCCGCTGCGTGACAAGGCAGCATGCTACCTCGAGACCATAGCGGTGGACTAATTAATATAATTTGAAATTAATTTTTATAATAGATAAAACTATGTTTATCGTCTGTAGTCATTCATATCCATCCATAGTAATTCTGCAATCCTTCCATGCAATCGTAGCATTTTCATGCTATGCTTGTAGCTTTACTAGGGAATTATAGATGTGGTAGCTTCCTGTTGCTTACCACACCGGAGTAGGATGATGATGATGGCCATATGATTTCGGGGACCGTTTGGACCTTAAAGTTTTCCTGACATTTGTCTTACAGGTGAGGAGAAACCCCGATAAAAACCTGACGCAGAAAAACTGGCCCGACCGGGGATCGAACCCGGGCCCGCTGCGTGACAAGGCAGCACGCTACCTCGAGACCACATTATAATAATACATTTATGAACATACATGTTAATGTTAGATATCTAAGTTGTTTTAATTTGTGAATTATAAGTATTTTGGGTTTAATAACTACATACAATTAATAGTACTTGAAAATTATGAGCTTTGACAGATTTTTTTGAAAAGAGAATGAACGCCACTAATTAAAAATAATTATTGGAAATCTGACCCCGTCCTTATCATGCGCAAGCAGGCCTATGATCCGAAGACGTGTAATAATCCTCAGCCTTTATATTATTCAGATCCAGTAGGCTAAACATCATCTGAGCCGTAACGACCAAGTCTCCAGTGGAGTCCGTATCTTTAACAGATATTTTTATTTTACATTGAATGTAATTTTGAACCAATGCACCACTAGGTCCCTATCATAAAATAATTATCTTGTACTATTTTTTATTTATAATATTATATAGTGAGCTCAACGGCGTTTCATCATGAATTTTAAAAAGTATCTTGTCTCCTTCATAAATCCTGAACTCAGACAATATGGGACTCGCTGTATATTCATGTAAAAATATGTTTAATGGTAGATTTTTTCTTCAATGACTTATTTCCCTCTATGGTTAAATTCCAATGCGTATTTAACTTACATAATCAAATTCATGCATGTAATGTAAAATATTTCATTCGTGTTGAAAATCTAATATCTTAAAAGAGAATGCTTATGTTCCAAATATGAAAATCTTAAAATTAATTACTAAGCTAGACAATGTTGTGTAGTAATTCAATTATATATGTACACAATTTCAATGAACCTTATTTGCATATATCTGTTTACCTTTAGATATGACGATAAAATATTTTTTTTAATATTATACTAGGTAATACTCGGTGTGCGATGCTACGCCTAAATAAATGAAAATTGTGTTTTTCTGTTTGGTTGAATAAGTAGCATCTTTTAAAAGAAATCTAAATTTATATTTGCTCTAAACTCGACTTCATTATTATCCAGTGTAAGATATATATATATATATATATATATATATATATTAATTGGTGTTTCCCGTATAATGTATCATATTTATATTATTATTATTATTATTATTATTATTATTATTATTATCGTATCATTATTGTTATTACCCTATAAAATGTTGTTTGTACATGACATTTACATTGCTACATTTATTGTATCTTTAACTGTTTATAATTAGTATAGTGTACATCTATATTTGTCAAATATTTATTTGTATTTGTGCTGGTTGAGTGGAAGAGAGGGCCTTATGGCCTTAACTCTGCCAGAATAAATAAAGTATTATTATTATTATTATTATTATTATTATTATTATTATTATTATTATTATTATTATTATTATTATTATTATTAGAGTGAAAATAATTATACATTTATATTTTTTTAGATATCCCGTGCTGATTACTCGGTGTTGCCCGGTAATCTACTTGTCCCGATCTTTTTCACATAAATGAGCTAAAATACGAAAATTAATGTGATTTATGTTTTGCTAAATAAGTAAAAGGAAAAATGTATATCTTAATTATTTTTAGATACCCCAAGTTGTTTATCCGTCGTTGTCCGAGTATTTACTCATCCCGATCTTCTTGACATAAATGAGCTGAAAGACAAAAAAATAATGTACTTCTCATGATTAGTCGAATAAGTAAAATGAAAAGTAATTATAAACGTACATAGTAATTATTTCAAGATTCCCCGTGCTGATTACCCGGTGTTGCCCGAGGACCTACTTATCTCTACCTTCTTGGCATAAATCAGCTAAAAGAAAAATTCGTTATTGTGAGTTATCCGTAAAAGATTACCCGCCATGAGCTGCTATGCTTGCACACTTGTCTCGATCTCCTTGGCATGAATGAAACACAAAATGGTTATTGTGAGTTATCCGTAAGAGATAAACATATGCTGTCGCTGATATTTGTAGAACGTTGTGAGATATTCAATTCTGTGTACATTAATTTTGTGTATTTGTTATGGTTTAGGCAACGTAAGCCATTTAAGAGCCCAAAGAGCTACTTTCTTCACGATTTCCACAAAAATGGGCGATTTTTAAGGGTGTAGGAGTTCAGTATCACAACCCTATTATAGCCCATGTTCATCCCGGGAATCTTTTGAACATTTTTCAAAAAGCCCCATCATAATTTGACCAACGGTTTGACCGCGCATAAAGTACAAAAAAACAAACAAACAAACAAAACATACATTTTTATATATTAGACATATCTGTGGGTTTTTATACTCTGTATTAGATGTTTATAGTCAAATTTAAACTGCCAAGCACTGTATTGCAATATTTTAAACATCCTATACAGGATATGGTAGGCTAGAAGAAAATGTCTTCGTCGAATTTGAATAAATTTATATGGGTTTCTTTTTTATGAGACTAAATTATTATGGAGACACGTAACGTCTGGACTTGGTGAAAAGAATATGATGAATAGATTTGCAGAGACATTTTGCGGAAAGCTTGGATGTCAGTTTTTAAAAAAGAAACGTTGACTGATAGAAACTAAATGACAAAATAAGAAAATAAGAGGAGATAGAAATAAACGAAGGCGAATGTGGCTGTGATAAAATATAAAGTTTGATGTTGGTACGTACAGAAAAGACAAATGAACTTTTTCCGAACGCAATTTGACTCCGTCAGCTTACGGGGGATATCGAATGCCACGGGATGGCTGACGATAAATGGACACTGGACAAAGAACACACATAGACTTTTGGCGGTGACAGAAATCGTTTCACGAAACTTCCTTCTACACTTTATTTTCTTTAGAGTTATACACACACGTACAGCTGTAAATATGAAATAAGAATTTCGTCTGGAGCATCACAAACAAGAACTTTGTAAAGTGAATACAAAATTATACATACTGTTTTAAAAAGTTCAAATGTTATAAGAAAATGTACTTACTTATTTACTGGCACTATCGAACACGTAGCTTCATGGCCGCGCGGACATAAGTTCTCCATATATCCCTATCCTGATATAATGCTTTCCAATCATTTCCTGTATAATCTACATCCCTCAAATCATAGTTAATGTTATTCTCCCACCTCATTCTTGGTCTACCAACTGTGCGTTTTCCCTCTGACTTTTCTACAAGAAGCTTCCATGCATGTCTTTCATTCCCCATACGTGCAACATGTCCTGCCCATCGCAGTCTACGAGAATTAACTGTTCTTATTATATCTGGCTTCCTATAAAGATTATGTACTTCATTGTTATGAAGTATTCTCCATTCACCTGCCTGTTCAACTCTCTTTGGTCAAAAAATGTTCCTAAGTACTTCATTCTGAAATACTCGTAATCTCCTTTCCTCCCTTAAAGTAAGAGTCCATGTTTCGCATCCATATAATATAACTGGTAGAATAATAGTTTTATATATTTTCAGTTTAACGTTTTTTGAAAGGAGTTGGGACATCAAGAGTCTCTGCAATGCATAATAGCACGCATTTCCAGAATTGAGCCTATGTTTAATTTCTTTGTGCATCTCATTCCTATTTGTGATTATTGTTCCTAAGAAGAAAATGTACTAAGCAACAAAATAAGAAGAGATAAACCTTACTATAAACATGGTTCCTAAATTAATATCTTCTGAGTCTACTTTAAAATCGTGTATCTTCTATTATGGTAATTTTGGTGGAAAAATATGTAAAAAAAACCGTCAAGCACAAATTCAGTAAACTATGATAATTCCTAAAGATTCGAATTTATGATCCAATTTTGCTTTCATTACTTTTATTAAATCGTATGTAGTCAATCTAGTAGCATTGTGAGGAAACGAACCTGGCGGCCGCTAGAGCGATTTTTAAATTTCACCTTCCGGATATACCCTCATTCCTAATGGTCAGATTTCGCTGATATTCGGAGATTAATTTCATTTTATTTAATTAATTTTATTGATTTTAAATTTTCCCTTCACGTTAACACTTAATAGTGGGTCAATTTATCTGGTTACAGTGTAGATCTTATATTTATTAACCGTTTGCTACATTCCGAGAATGGTTCCGAAAAAAATTGCAATGGCTAGAACATTTACAAGACACACACACACGCACACACACGCACGCACACGCACACGCGCGCACACACACACACACACAATATATATATATAAGCTACGAAGTTATCTTTGAATGTGTGTGTATCAGCGGGCCCGGGTTCGATTCCCGGTCAGGACAAGAGCCTGGGTGAGGTTTTTTCGGGGTTTTTCCTCACCTGTTAGATAAATGTCAGGAATCGTAGGGCCCAACGGTCCCCGAAAATCATCCGGCCATCATCATAATCATCCTTAGCATTATTATCATCATCCTTCACCGGTGTGGAAAGCAACGGGAAGCTACCACACCTGTAATTTCCTAGTAATGCTGCAAAGTATGGCATATAAAATGCTATCATTGTAGTGAAAGACCTGCTTTCGGGCAGATTTACTATGGATATATATATATATATATATATATATATATATATAGCCTATGTGTGTGTGTGTGTGTGTGTGTGTGTGTGTGTGTGTGTGTATGTGTATGTGTTAGCGATTTTTTCGAACTAAACTCAGCATAAATATGGTATATATAATTCATGTTATAGTCATTTTGAAAATTTGTACAAAATATATTCTAATAAAATTTCTAGAGTATTTTCCATTCAAGCCACATGTTCTTCCCATCGAAGTCAACTAAACTCGACTGTTCTTATTACATCTGGTTTCTTATTATCTCCTCTACTATTCAGTTTTGTACTAGAGCAAGTCATCAAATCTTTACAGGATGAAGAAGGTATAGAACTCAATGGTATTAATAAGTAGTTAGTTTGTTTATGCTGATGATGTAGTATTATTAGGCGATAGCAGAGGACATACTAAGGGCCAACAACACGCACAATATGTTGAGTAACACTAAGGAATTGGGACTGGAAATATACATAAACAAAATTACTTTTTTTTTTCATTGCCTCAGCTTGTAATTTCGACTTTTCTGGTGTTGTCTCCTGGCATTGGCTTAATTGTAACCCGCTTCTGAAGTTGGGGCGCCTAGAAGGCGGAGTTAGGTTACCCCGATGATGTGATGGGTGATAAATGATAATGAAGCGCCAGGAGAGTTCTTAACCTAAACCTAACCTAAATTCCCGACCATGGGTAACCACAGGAATGATTCCCTTTAAGAAAAAAATCCTATGGTTTGACGGGAATCGAACCCGGGACTTCATGAACAGTAGTCAGGAACGCTGATCCTTAGTACATGAGACTGGTCACAAAACCAATTATACGATCACATATATAGTATAAATACATTATAGAATTCAAATGGAGAGTTAATGACAAATGAGAGAAATTTATAATAAGTGGCTGAATTCAAATACCTGGGAACAATAATCGCAAAGAAGAATGAGATGCACGAACAAATTAAACATGGGTTCAATTCTGGAAATGCATGCTATTATGCATTACAGGGATTCTTGTAGTCCGAAGTTCCTCAAAATACTTTAAATTGAAAATATATAAATATGTTATATTATATGAATGCAAAACATGGACTCTTACTTGGAGATGGAAGTATTACGAGTATTTGAGAATTTAGTTCTTAGGAAAATTATTGTGCCAAAGAGAGATGAACAGACATACTACATAACAGTGAGGCACATGATCTTTATAGGAAACTAGAAATAATGACAGCTATGTCACGTACACCGTGATGGGTGGGATATGTGACAATGTATGGAATATGAAAGAGTGGCATGAAAACCTCATATAGGAAAACCAGAGGGGAAACTCCCTGTTGGTAGACCAAGAATCAGGTAAGAGTATAATATTAACTGTGATTTGAAGGAAGTAGATTACACAGCGGATAATTGAAGAACATTAGCTCAGGATAGGGATGTATGAGAAAGCTTATGTCCGCGCGGCCATGAACCTACGGGTTCGAGAATGCTAGTGAGTTAGTTTGTTAGTTAGGAAACAATGTTTTACATATTTTTAACTTATGATCTGGTATTTTCAATATGTTAATTTAGCGCTGTTGTTTGCCCAGGTAGGCGTGGGGCACGTAGAAGTGCTACAAATGGAGGCTTACAATAAGGAAAAGAATTAATGTTATTATTAAAAAATGTATGAAACTTCCTTGGAAGTTGACATGTGTTTACTAATTTTCAATATGACAAGTGAGTGCTACGCCCCAGCTTTGAAAAATTTAAGTTTCCTTCTGACAATTTCTAGTTTGTACGTTCTGTTCAGTGTCGAAACAGTGTTCAGTATACCTTATCCGCTCTTGGAGTGATTCTAACATAAACAAACGCCATTCACGCCACAATTACTGTCACATTGACAGGGTACACGTGTGAAGTATATAGACATGTGATCATTGAATTGGATAGATTACAAGAAAGTTGGTGAGATTTTTCACTAAACTTGTGAAATGCATTTAAAATAACTATTTTTTACCACTAGGTAGCAACGATTTGCCAGACTTGTGTTTTAAAAATTTAGATGGGGATACAGCAACAGAAGACTCGACACATTCAGCCATTTTGTTGGATCATAATTGACTGAAGCATAACTCAAATGTATCATCTATATGTAATGAACTATTTTAAGTTGTAATTATTGATTATATATATTTTATAATATTTCTATGTTTTGAATATTATTATTTTCATTCACGAAGAACAAGTATTCAAAGGATAATTTTTAATTTAATGAAGGCAATTACATCTTCGCATACTTATTGCTTCTACATCGTACGTCGGTGTCCATAACCAAAGAAAAGCGAGCAGGTCACATGGTTTGGTTTTGATGAGGATCACTTTAAGAGCGGATAGCCTTTAGATGTTTTTCAAATCATCTGATTGCTAAATTAATAATAAAAATTACTTAATAACTTACGTGTAGTCCTTATTGGCGTAACAGTTGCCGAGGAAGGAACACAGAAGCGCATTACACGAATCTGGTCTGACTGGATTCTCTCTGCCACTTATTTCATACGTCATGTTGAATCCATAAACATCCAACAGATTATCCATTACTCTTAAATGATTTCCTTCCAAGCGATCCAGAGAGAAGTCTATAACGAGGAAAAGACTCCTCGTCCAAATCCAATGAACTCTTGTCGCATTCTCTTCAGTCACTGTATGAACAAGTTGTCTTCCCATTGGCGTAGATCCTTTGGAATAATATGCAAATTCCGTGAAGGTCAAACCGGTCGTCACATATAACTGTGTAAAATACACCACAATGGAAGTATTAGGAAAGTAACTTTCCGAAGCATCTATAACCCACTGACACCTGATTGGCACAGGGAAAGGTCCAGGGAATCCGGGCGTGTGGATTGATCCTTTCACATCTCTTATTTCACCGCCACACTTCACTGATTGTTGTTTCGATTCCGGATTCGCCATCGTCACCAGCTTTTTATCGGAACAGCAGCAAACTAACAGGTACACAAGTACCAACATCCGCAACATACTAGCTTTACTTCCCCCAAGTTCCCCCTATGGAAGATAGTTTTGTCTTCACCGATGATTATCACACCAAGAAGATATATATCTGATTAATAACACTAACAGCTCAACATCACTAGACTTGTGGCACCAGGAAACTTTTCGTTTTCTTGACTTCATATTTCTGATTACACAGTATTCACGAACAGCGATATATTTCCAAAAAAATAAATAAATACAATTCTTTAATGAAATATTCCCTTTTTTTAGTTAAAGAACTGCGAAAAAACTTAATACTTCCAAAATATCTCCACTAATTTACTTTAATTGCACAGTGTGGATGGTTTCAAACAGTAGTTCAAATTTTTTCCCATTATTTCTTATATTTTCAGGATTGTCTTTCCCTGAAGGACCTCTGAAGTTGTATCTGGCTTTATGAAGTTTAATATGGATCGAACTATAAGTTATTTTTTTAGCTCAGATCACTTCATTAATATACTCTGCATAGCAATTCCTTCTATAACACACTTCCATGTCCCTTATTCTTCTCTGGAGGATCTGTAACAAACAGAAAGGATGGAATTATTTTATAATAATGAAATTAAGTAAAAATTAGCTACAAATGAAAGAATAAAAATCACTGTTATAGATCATAATGTTCACAAACAAATCTTAAAATACATTTATATCAACATTTAGCCGTTTAATAAAAGACCTAATAAATTGATCTGAGAATAATCCAAATCAGAAGTAATTAAGTAATTCAAATTATATAATGTGAAGCATTGAAAAATTAGGCCTATATGTTTAAATTCTCAAAGGGGGAAAATACATATAAAGGTTTTTTTTTAAGAACGAAGTTGTGTTACCATTTCCAAGCAAATTTTAAATTTATAGTCAAGCAAGATAGCTATTAATAAAAATCAGATAACACTGTTACACAAGTTTAAAGGATTTACATTTCTATTAATTTAATAATTTTGTAGACCCCGTATTATTTTTGTTGAGAATAAGGTTTATGAATGGTATAACGAAACGTTTCAATATGTCTCCATACTAAATGACATGGCTCATACGTTACATGTCTCTTTTGGGGAATTACAGTTTCAAAACACTGAGATTAATTTGACTTCAATTTTTCTCAATCGTGACGTTATGATGTGTTTAAGATTCATTATAGCTTTTTTTAAAAATAATGATGTAATTTACTGAAAATAAGAATCAACGCGATTAAATTGTGTACAACAGTAGGAATACACACTTTTCGTAAGAGCAGGCTAAGATGGTATATACCTCATGAAGTCATCATATAACTTGATATAATGAAATTATTTTGTTAAAAATATAATAACCATCGAATGGCTCATATACTCAGAGTTTCTAGTAGGGGAACTTGAGATGGATTAAAGGAAGATCATATTCGTAAAAATCGAAGACTTAATTCGAGATGAAATATTTTTCTGGTTCCGAAAAGTATATTAAAGTAAAATTATCATAATTAATGCCACGAGTGATTTCCAATTTATCTAGAGAATTTGGAACTAAAGAGTGGCATTTGTTAGGACTATTTAACGAATAAAATTAAGCTGTTTACTCACAAATCATTGTTTAACTATAGTTATTTTAAAATATTTATATATTTAATGTAAACGGCGATGTTTGAAAACAAATCAGAAATGTGAGGTTATGTTCATTCACTGCTGCTTGATCATATTATTTATTGCCACATAAGATCTCAATATTGTAAGAGTGCACCTAAGTGGAAAAATAATTAAACACATCAAACTATATATCATAATCAACATTACGGGTTATTCATTTATTTTTTAGTAAACAACTCAGTAAAATCAAGGAATCTTTTCATTATTTGCTACATTCAATGTATTTGTTGGAGAAAAGTAATGCTTTGACCTGTTCAGCACATTAAAAAAGGAGGAGCTTTCTTTATCACAAAAACAGGAGCTGATAAAGAGAAATCGATAAAGAGCGAGGTGAAACACGACTGTCATTGGTTGTAAAACAACATTCATTGAAACGTGATTGGTCATTGACTAGCATCTGTGGCATGAGTTAAACAGTCTCTGAAAATGTATGTTTTAGATGTGGCCTTTATGCGTCAGGCGTTACCTCCAGAATTTAACAGAATAATGAATAAATGTATTTCCTTGCTTGATTTGTATCATTCGTTTTTATAGGTGCATTTTTATTTTATACAGCTATAATTAAGTCCACCGCTGTGGTGTCGAGGTAGCGTGCTGCCTTGTCACGCAACGGGCATGGGTTTGATCCCCGATCGGGGCAGATTTTCTGGGTGAGATATTTATCGGGGTTATTCCTGATCTGTAAGACGAATGTCAGGAAAACTTTAAGTCCCAAACGGTCCCCGAAATCATATGGCCATCATCATCATCCGTATCGTCCTTATCATCATCATCCTTCACCGGTATGGAAAGCAACAGGAAGCTACCACACCTACAATTTCCTAGTAAAGCTGCAAGCATAGCATGAAAATGCTATGATTGCAGTGAAAGACCTGCCTTCGGGCAGAATTACTATGGATGGATAGCTGTATTTCTCCGCTTAATTATAGTGAAAAATATCTATCTTCTGTAAAATACGACACTTTACATTTTCACCTTCTATTTGCTATATTTTTACTTTTACAAGAAGCAAAAAAAAAAAAATCTGCAGATGTAAACTTGAAGATTTAGTATAATCTAACAATGTTAGAAAATTGTTCAATGCCTTAGACCTGTATTATTTTCTATCACTACTTTAGTCTGACTTTTAAACGGAACTGAAATAGAATTCAGATAGGCTGGTCTATCAAAACATTAGGAATATGGGTAATTAACATTGGCAGGGAGTTATATAGGAAGAAGAATCAAGTGCATACGATTTGCTAATGAAGTACTTTGTTGTCAGAAAATTGGATGACGATACGGAACGTGCAAAGGGAGCTAAATGAGAGGAATGAAGGTAAAACATTTAAATGTGACAAAGCTGTGGTTATCGGTACGGACTCGAAAAAGATAAGCGTTAAGCTTTTAAATAAAATCGATGAACCAATACACAATTTCAGATACCTGGAATACTCTTCAAGATGCAACACGAGCTGCTTTCAAGAAGTCGGAGAATATCAATGGCTAAAGAAATTTTAACAAGAAAATAAACATTTTCTATGAACATTAAAAAATATTTAAAGAACTGACTAGTGAAATGTTTCTATTTAGAGTGTAGTAATGTATGGCACATAGAACTGATTGCGATGGACAGTCAATAAATGGAATACTACAAACATGGATTTGGAATATGTGGAATGGACTGACAAAATAAGAAACTAACTTGCATTAAAACGGTTGGTGGACAATAAAGTGAATTAAACGATAAAGAAGAGGAACATAAATAAGCTTTGCCACTGGATAACAAGAAACTATCTATTAAAGGAAGCACTTAAAAATGAGCGGAATAAATGTCTGGGGGGGAAAAAATATTGTATCTTGTAAGCACATGTTTCCCTTAACAGAGATTTTAGGCGCTCTCCCCCTATAGGGAAGAATTTGAACCATACTAATTTAGTTACACTTGTTTTCGTACAGATGTCATTTGAGTGGTCCGCGGACAGCGATCCGCCTCATACTGACATCTAGGAAACCAAGGTAGTACTAGGACGAGAAAATTCGGTAAAGTTTGCTTAGAGGCCTTTTCATTCAGGCTTAAGTATCTTTTACGATCCTGAAAATCTTCAGACTCGAGACCCACGGCTTTAACGTCCCTCCCGGAGGACTTTCTCCTTGGATTTTTCCATCCTAAAAAAATCCATCGACCCCGGCCGGGTTTGACCCACGACACTCGGGACCAGAGGCAAGGAGCATAACCACTAGTCCACTAATAATACGATAAATTAATATTATGTAGACACGAAGAGACAAGCAGGAAAATAAAAGAGAGAACATGCTGAGTTTGAATTTAATAACCTCTCCTTGTGAACAAAATTATGAATCATTAGGGCATTAAGGTCATATTTGCGGTCACAGTCTTTATGTTATGAAAGATTAGGGGAGCTTTTCCGGAATTTTGGGCCTAAATATACTTGTAAATTTTGGATTGTACTGACCATTCCTAGAATTAAACAGATGTACCCAGAAGATTGACTACGAAGTCCATTAGAAATTAGGTTCCATTTTTTTGTTCGCCTTTTAATAATTCAATGTTTCTAAATTCAATTGTATGTTTTTTTTAAATAATCACAATAGGCTAATTTGGCAGACTTATTAGAGATTACAACACACTAAGTGTTGATTTTATGTGTAACAAAGTCCAAGGTTGACACCAGTTTTGTTGGTTCAAACACACAAAGCCTTTATGTAGTAGTGTGGCGTCACTTGTATGCAGGACGCTGTGAATTAATTGTTACGTTCTATTGTATGTTATTTGTCTGCAACAAACAGTATCATGAACCTAAATTAGTCAACATTACAAACCCCTTTTTTTTTGTCGTATTAGATGGAGTCCCTATCTTCCATTCTGGATTCGATCACTGGTGAGATTTCAAAATTTCACTTTAAGTCTGGGTGATATATCATGTCTTGTATTCTTCTGTATTATTAGAGAAGAATTAAGCAATTGCAGGGTGGCTACATAATACAACTAGCAGTGTGTATAATTGTTCTTTGAATTCGAATGATAATGCATAGAAGTGAGATAATATTCTACTATATTTTAAACTAGGAGGGCAAACTTCCCTAGCACTGCGACCTGATGATCTTATATAAGAAACGAATGAAATGAAATCTGTATATTAATGTATTATATACCTGGCTTGACTTGGGAAACAGAGAAATTGAGATATAAGGGTAGATCCTTGACCGCTTTCGCCAGTCACAAAAGAGAGAACCCACTCTGTTGTCAGTTTTCGAAATATTCCTGGGATTTTTCCTCTTCTCCTTCCCCCTATCAACATCGAGTGAAGAAACGCCGACAACACTGGTACGAGTGAGAGAGGTGAGTACAGCTGTCTCTTTCTACAAATTCCTTGCCAAGTTAAGCCAGGGAGACAATAGTCAACTAAGGTTCATGGTTTTGACACACATCATGTATTCATACATGACCCTTGCCTTATTTTGTTTGGGCTAGCCCCAGGGCTTCGAGGAGCAGCTACAACCCTTCCTATGTTTTGCTGGCCCCAGGGCTTCGAGGAGGGGGCTACAACCCTTCCTATGTCTCTACCATGTTCTATATTGAAACACTAAGGCTCGAAGTCAAGAGGAAGTACATAAGTGCGTTCTATTAGAACACCATAACAGCTTATTTTAAACACCTGTGGTTTGCTAAACCAGACTAATTTTACCTAACATGAGATGAGGCGAAGGGTGATATGATAAATTAAGATTAAATGAATTGATGGGGGAGGAAGAGAAATGGCGAGTATTTATGGGATGAAATTCGGGAAACGGGGGAACCCCAAGAAGAACCAGATAAAATCCCGGAAGTGAACCATCATCCGCTAACCACGCATCCATGAAGACGGCTAGAGATATAAATAAGACAATTTATTTAAGAATACGTAATAATTTTAGGATATGAACCATCAATAAGTCGTCCCTTCCCTTCGCCCTTGAAACATGCATTTGTTAGTACAACGCAGTGCAATGTGCTTTTGTCAGGGTATTTTACTAAATAAATAAAATTTAAAAAGCATATTTTTAAATGTACTACAAGTATAGTTCTACATGGGGACCCTGTTCGTTGTACAAAGTGTACCTGCAACGCATGTTTTCATACACACGCCCCACAAGATCTGGTGTTTACTCAATAATTTCTGCTGCCGCCAAAATTCGTGCTAGAAGATCTTCCTCCGCCTCGGCAGGTATAGTACAACCCCTAGAAGTCTGTAATACTTATTTGAAACACAAGACACAAGAAATCAGACCATGTTTCGATCTTCAAACGTATTTTACATATGGTACATTTCTGGTACATTTCTTCAATACAACTTTATCTACTAAGTCCCTTCTAGAACCCCTTAAATAGGTAATACTTATTCTGAAACACCCTATACATATATGGTGTTGCAAAAACACGATATTGTGATATTTTAATCATTTTTAATAATGTACCAGTGTCGGGAAATCATGCGTTTTCACACTATGAGTAGCTAACTTCTCAAGAGTTCTATTAGTTGGATTTGAGGACTCAACACTTGACAATACTGTCACAGTCACATCAAGTTTCAAAATATCCACCTCCATCTCATTGCAAAGCCTATATAGGCGGTATAGTGATTGGCGCACACGCCTGGTCTCGTTTGAATTATTTCTGCACCAGCGTGGATTCGGGCTCTAAGATCCACATGTGACTCTACTGGAGTCTGATAAACAGACGGTTGACCCTATTTCAGGTGATGAGTCTTCAAATCTTTCGAACACTGATCTCGAGACATAATTAACTACTCATAGTATGAAAACGCGTCAATTCCGGACATTGGTACCTTATTAAAAATGATCGATATATCTCAATACACTACCTCACCTCCGTTATCGGTGTTTTTTTAGCAACACCCTATACATATAATGACGAACTAATAAGTATTTCCATTCTGGTTTCGAGAATTGCGGATTCAAATTTGGGCAGAATGGAGGATTTTTAAGGACAAAATAAAATGAATATGGCTTCCTTCGAGTACAAGCAATGCCATGGGTAGAAAAAATTTATTTAGCCTGGTGGAGTTACGGCCATGTGGCCTTCTCTTCCACTCACCAGGACAAACATATGTTACATATAAAAAATACAATAACAGTAGGCCTACATACTAAACAATTAATTATCTGTCAAAATGAATAATAATGAAAATAATGACTAGTAATACAATAAAATTAAATACAATTAAAATAAAATTAATGATGGAATGAATACAGAAAGGAATAACAGCTCGAATCTACTATACATAAAAAGAAAAGAAAGACAAAAAAGAGAAATAAAGTAATAAACTATAATGAATTAATCTATCGCTTATTATACAAGGCATTAAGTAAATATATTAACAACTCTTAAAGATATTTTATTAAATAATTTTATTTTCAATTTGTTCTGAAATTTGGTAAGGTTTGGCAGTCTCTGGCATAGGATGGAAGGGAATTCCATGTTCAAACAAGAGAAATTGTAAATGTTTTCGAATAATAGGTAGTGTGATGAGGAGGGATATAAAGGACAATGTGCTCAAGGGATCGGGTATCTAATTTATGTGTATCAGAGAATCTAGTGAAGCGGTGTGATAAATAATAAGGTAATGATGTGTGTAATATTTGATAGAGAAGGCATAGGGAATGGATGGTTCTCCGATCTTGTAGACGAAGCCATGACAATCGTTCCAGGGATGGTGTAACGTGATCAAATCTACGTATATCATAAATGAAACGTATGCAAGAATTATGAACACATTGAAGTATTTGGGTAAAACACTATTTAGGTCAGTAAAAAGAGTATCACAATAATCAAAATGGGACATTGCAAGTGTTTCTACTAACATTTTTCTTAGAGCAAACGGCAAACAATTTCTTATAAGATTTAATAAGTGTATTATTGAGAAGATGGTTCTGCAAATGTTATTTATTTGTTTATTCCAAATTAAATTTTTATCCATAAATACTCCTAGATTTTTTACTGTCTCACTATAAGGGATTTAGGGTACCTAAAAGAACTTCAAGCAGGAAATAAAACACCTCTGAGAAAAATGTGTCCATCTCACGCCAATATTTATATTGCGATACTAATAATCTAAGTTATCAAACAACGTAGTTAAATTTAATAATCTCTCTCTCTCTCTCTATCTGTTTATACTCGTAGTGGATACAGTGTTTCCATTTTAAAACCTAAAATTGTTTCATCAGAGTATACAATGTGCATTTTAATGTAAGTTAGTCTTGATAGCAATTTAATAATTTAGTTTTTGAAATGAATCCTTTTGTTCCAGAAGCGTATTCTCATAGTTACCCTACAGGAATCTAATCATTAATGTATGAACATTGGTTTACGCAGATTTCTGGAGTCTAACCCTAGCATTCATTGTGTTGTAAGCAGACTACATCCAGGATTACGCTCACGCAAACCGAGTTTAATCTTCTGGTTCGGCTTTTATTATTTTCGTTTTGTAACTTCTTATTTCCTGCAAGTTATTGTTTATAAATATTTAGAAGAATCAAAATTAAGTTTTGAATCAAGATAACTTTCAAATTAAAATGTTCATTTTAGTTCATTTATTATCAAATAATTGCAATATAAAACTCCAAACTACTTACTATTTTTACACGCTTGACCTGCACCTATCTATGTAACGGACTCTTTCAACACAATATTTACCCACTTAGAAACATTGGGTCGACTTGAAACTTTGTATACTTGTAAAGGACAAATGACAATACAATAATTTCATGAAATATATATTAGGTGCGGACTTACCGACTTTTTAGTCCATCGTTGTAAGAAATTAATATTATATCCTCTGGTAGCTCAGATGGTAGAGTGGTGGACTGTAGTGGTATATCATTTCAGTAATCCATAGGTCGCTGGTTCAAATCCGGCCCGGAGGGTTTTTTTAGAAGAGTATTACTTTTAGCTCATACTACAATATTATCGAATTTAAAGTTATTTACATTTTTAGAAAACCAAACTAAAAAATAAATAATAGTTTGAAAAACTAAAACAACACGCTTTATTAGAAAACCGAACTAAAAAATGAAAAATAATTTGAATTCCAATACTCTTGAGATAAAATTAAAGTGGTCGACAAATAAAATCATCTCCAACACACCTAGAATAAAACTAGAGTTATCTACAAAAATATAATTTTACCATCAAAAGCGTATGGTGCTGTATATCAATTAATATATTTAATAATAACAGATATCGGTAAAAGTAAAGTCTCTAAGAAGAAAATGTAAAAACCATACAATCACCCACGCTTTTGATGGTAATTTTTTTGTAGATAACTCTAGTTTTATTCTAGATGTGTTGGAGAAGATTTTATTTGTTGACCACTTTAATTTTATCTCAAGCGTATTGGAATTCAAATTATTTTTCATTTTTTAGTTCGATTCTCTAATAAAGCGTGTTGTTTTAGTTTTTTTAACTATTATTTATTACATTCAATAATGTGACTAATTAATAATTTTATATCTGAATATAGTCTAGAAATAATTATGAGGCACGTTATCTGCAATTATCTCCGCAGTATGTTCATGATAAATAAAACTAACGTTGGTTTTAAATTTAACAGAAAGTATCGTTGTACGTCCTATAATTCTTATAACTATGTTGTTAATTATTTGGAATTTAAATAAAAGAAACCTTTGCCGTGTTTTTAACGTTAGTTATTTTTTTATCGGCCTCTGGTCTCGAGGGTCACGGATTCAAGCCCGGCCGGGATCGATGGATATTTTTTAGGATGGAAAAATCCAAGGAGCAAGACCTCCGGGAGGGATGTAAGCCGTGAGTCCCAAGTCTGAAGATTTTCAGGCTCGTAAAAGATCCTTAGCCTGAATAAAAAGGCCTCTAAGAAAATTTTATCGTTCTCAATATCCTATAATACCTTAGTTGCTTGCCAGATGTCTCATTGAGTCGGTATGTTGACCGCATGCCATTCATGGCATTTATGGTCAAATAAGGTAACAATATTAACTTGCTCTAGTAACTCCTAATACAGGAGAGGCTATGGGTCAACACCAGGCTACGCAATTATAGATCGATACAATTCTTTTTACGAAACTATGTAAACTTAATCATACAAATTATATGTTCCCCTCGCAACCTGTTCTCCATCTTGGATAATTATCTTGTTCACTATCACCAAAATAATCATAATTAAATAGGACAAGGCATTTCGAGTATTATAAACTGTGTATGCAAGTTCTGTCCGGCATTGCAAGAACAACGTGAAGTAAACCGACCTTCTGCTTACTATGACGTAATATCCACCCCTCAAAATACAGTACAGCAAGCATTTTTCTCCCTGCTTGCACTATAGGTAATGCAGACCACATTACCCTAAACAGAGTAATCGGGTAATAACTTGCGAACACTAATTACAAGAAATTGTGAAACATAGCATCTATAATCGTGTAGCTCAGTCACTGTCAGGCGAAATACGTCACTGACACGAATGAGTACAATTTATTTATTCTATATTTTTAGACCCTATTTATATATTTATTATTGTGTTTGAGAATTTGTGGCAGATAATTGTTATCAATAAAATACAACGATTCAATTATCCATGTGGCACAATTAAACGTACTTTATTGAATAAAACTAGAAAATAAACTATTTTAAAATTTTACAAAGTATGGGCAGTTCCATCTCTTATCTATGGATGTGAAACCTGGACATTAACAAAGATAGATAGTAAACAAATAGAGGCTGCAGAAATGAAGATGTTGAGAGCAATAGCAGGATACCAAAGGACCGATAAAAAGAAAAACGAAGATATAAGAACATAACTTAATATATTTAATATCTGTGAAAGAATAAAATACTATCAAAATGCTTACCTTCAGCACGTATTACGAATGAATGAACAGCGCATACCAAGAAGAATGTATAATTATGAACCAAAAGGGAGAAGATTGTTGGTAAGACCATTGAAGGGATGGAAGGACCAATTCGACCTATAGGGTAGTTCCGGGTGAGATGGCCATACGGGTGTGATGGCCATAGCTCCTATTTTATGCTGGAATGACCGGATGTTAAAGCAACTCGGTAGGCGGTATGCTTTTGACTCTAGTAACCGATTGTTGAACACGTGTGGCAGTTTCGTGTTACAAGTCGGCGACTTTTTCCTAATTATTGTTTTGTAACTGTTCAGATATTTTGTGACCGTCAAGAGAAGTGAACATAAGTGCGACGTTCCTGCAAAATAATTCTCAGCAGCTTATTGTACGAGTTAAGTGGATCTTCTGTGATTAATATAAAGTTAATATTTCTTATTTAATCATCTGTTTTTTTTTTCCCGCACTATGGCCATCTAACCCTTAAACATGGGCGAGATGGCCACCTACTTTTAGGGAGAGTTAGCCAACTGTTTAAGACGCATTTTCGTTGATTTTTTTTTAAATATTTGTTTACTGCCTCAGCGGTATAGTGATATAGTATTTATTGTTAGTTCAATTTTATTAATTTGTATATTAGTGGGAGTTGGCCTTCTGTTTAGCAAGTCTACCACCATCCAAAGATCCTGGATTCGATTCCCGGCTTTTCCTTAGAATTATTTTCAGGTAGTTGCTTGGTCCCATACAATCCCGATGCCATTCCTGAGTATGCATTCCTCAATTCAACTGCAAGTGAATCTACAAATGCAGAGAGAAAACAGGATGATCAATGTCAGGACACGAACGGAAATAACGCATGAGGATTCTAATTCTGTTACCCCTGGAAATCTTGAGCCACAACCGAGCACTTCCAAATCTAACATGGAATACACTCCTACGAAAATTCTGGAGACGATGTCACCGGCACAATCCTTAAGCAAATTGCCAGCAAGCAAAAGACCAAAGCTTCACGCTACTCTCTTGACTTCCCCCGAGAACATAAAAAAAGTGAGGTTTAAATCTACAAAATTTGGCAATGGGCGTAAATCCATCAGTAAGCAGGTTTCGAAGCTAACATTTCTTAGAAAACGATCACATTTCTAGCAGCAGTTCCAGTTCTGAAGAAAGAATCGTAATTAACGACGAGTCCAGCAATGATGAATTTGTTGATCTCACCAACGAATGTGTTGGTTGTGGCGAAGACTACGACAATACAAAGAAGAGCAGTTGACTGGGTTCAGTGTATCCGTTGTCAAAGGTGGCTCCATGAAACGTGCACTACTTTTATTGGTGTTTGTTTGCCTTGTGGAAAAGTGATAACTAGGAAAATCTGAAATAATTCATTTGTTTATGGAAACATTTTCTTCGAAAATGATTGAAGATATTTTATTTGTATTTTAATGCAAGAAAAGTTTTAAATTTTATGAAACAATTAGTTTTTTTTTAAATTTTATATGAAAATGTAAATGCAATAAACAAATAGATCTATTTTAATAACTTTTTGAGTGTATTTAATGACTTCTAAACTGAGTAATCAACACTCTCTACCCTATGGCCATCTCCCCCTGGCAACTAGGGATAGATGGCCAGTGTATTGTTTTTCAATAAGGTGGGTTTATTACTCTGAATGGCAATATTTTATCATAAACACAAGGAATTATGTAGATTTACCTTCAGTAACCCCATTAAACGTTTGTTCACGTAATTATCCTGGAAATCTTCGATATTCTGAAACATTAAAAAAAGTATGGCCATCTATCCCGGACTTACCCTAATCAGATCGGAACAGGCCATTGGGCTTAATCCTTGTTGTTGTTAATGATGATGATGATTGTTATCAACTCGCTAGCCAATAACCTACAATATACTGACGTTCAACTTCCGTTATGTGATCAATGGATTTAGACTGTAACTCGAAATCTATAATGTATGCACTATTTTAAATAACTGTTATATTTGTGTTTAGTTGAGTACTTTGTCAATTAAAAACACTAGCGTCGCAATTCAAACCTGGGAATGAAAGAGCCGATACATTTCGCTCAGAGACTTTTTTTTTTCAGATTGAGGTTATTAAATTTACGACACAAGGCCTATTGCTTAGTTTTAATAAACTAAACACA
The DNA here is from genome assembly GCA_030220185.1 of Diploptera punctata. Lineage (NCBI taxonomy): Eukaryota > Metazoa > Arthropoda > Insecta > Blattodea > Blaberidae > Diploptera > Diploptera punctata. The sequence goes on from JASPKZ010008011.1 coordinate 150,862, forward strand.
TATTTTGTGTGTGTGTGTGTGTGTGTGTGTGTGTGTTTGTGATGTTGTAACGCTACCTTTTTGTCGGCATGTGATGTTTTAGATTAGGACTACGTCATTCGTTCAATTCTCATATTGATTTCGTGTAAATGGAAATTTAGTCTGCCGCTACAAATCAAACAAACTCTTACCGGTGCTTAATGAAGACACTGGAACGATGTGATACAACCAGAGTTTAAAAAAAGTGATTCAATGGGATGCAGTATAAGGAATTTAAGTGAGCCCGAGGAAAAGTATTTTAATATTTACATATTTTCAGATATACACTGTACAATAAATAATTGTAAACAATCACTTTCTTGAGTTCGAATTATTTTTCACTCTGATAGTATGCATTGATTTCTAAATAATTTAGAATATGATTATCATATTACCATTATTTGACTAAATGACAATATGTAGTAAAAAAATAATAGTTAAAAAAATTAAAACAACACGCTTTATTAGAAAACTGAACTAAAAAATGAAAAATAATTTTAATTTCCAAAACGCTTGGGGTAAAATTAAAGTGGTCAACTAAAAAATTATCTCCAACACATCTGTAATAAAACTAGAGTTATCTAAAAAAAAATATCATCAAAAGCGTGGGTGCGTTTATGATTTTTACATTTTCTTCTTAGAGACTTTACTTTTACCAATATCTGTTTATTATCAAATATATTAATTGATGTAGAGCACCACACGCTTTTAATGGTAAAATTATTTTTTTGTAGACAACTCTAGTTTTATTCTAGATGTGTTGGAGATGATTATTTTTGTTCGCCACTTTAATTTTTTCCCAAGCGTGTTGGAAATTAAAATTATTTTTCATTTTTTTAGTTCGGTTTTCCAATAAAGCGTGCTGTTTCAGTTTCTTTTTAAATATTATATATTTTTCATTTTTTAGTTTGGTTTTCTAAAAATATAAATATCTTTAAATTCGATACTATTGTAGTATGAACTAAAAGTAATACTCTTCTAAAAAATCCTCCGGGCCGGATTTGAACCAGCGACTTATGGACTACTGCTATTATATACCACTACAGTCCACCACTGTATACCAACTGAGCTACCACAACGATAGACTAAAAAGTCGATACGTCAGCAACCTATTATACCGGTCTTTATTTCTTTGATGTCCTCATGATCCTGGCCAGGATCTTAGAAAACATTTATGAAATTATTGTATTGCCATTGGTCCTTTACTAATATACAAAGTTTCAAGTCGATCCAATATTTTTAAGTGGGTGAAAATCGTGTTCAAAAATTCCGTTACATATATAGATACAGGTCAAGCTAATATAAAGCATGTAAAAAGATAATAATATTGAATTTAAATTAACAATGCCGATTGATGTAATTGCTGTAACACTCTACCATATAACAGGAAATCATGTGGAAGCGTAACAAAATCCTTCAACACCATTTTTGTTTTCGTTACCGAATATTACTACTTTGCATATCATAGCTTCTTAGATTTCATCGTGAGGCTGAATGGGCCCTTTTCATAACTGTACTCAAATAGATAAATGAAAATAAAATAAAGTATGGCCGAGGATCGAATATGGAACTCTAGGATGTATGACATGGTAATATTTACGCTACAGAGGAGGTCACAATATATATATATATATATATATATATATATATATATATATATATGTGTGTGTATGTGTGTGGACCACCGCTATGGTCTCCAGATAATGTGCTGCCTTGTCACGCAGCGGGCCCGGGTTCGATCCCCAATCGGGACACTTTTCCTGGGTGAGGTTTTTATCGGGATTTTCCTCATCTGTAAGTCAAATGTCAAGAAAACTTTAAGGCCCAAACGGTTCCCGAAATGATATGGCCATCATCATCTAGCAACGGAAAGCTACCACACCTAGTAATGCTGCAAAGCATAACATGAAAATGCTGTCTTCGGGCAAAATTACTATGGATGGATGGATATATATATATATATATATATTGTTCTGCCCAAGAGGAGATATGTTACTGCAAACTCAGCATTCTCCTCTCTTTCCTTAAGTCAGCCTTCCTTTTTATATCCGCATATAATCAGTTTGTTTAGTATTGTCTTTCACATGATGTCTTTTTCTGCCTCTAACTTTATTTCCGTTGACAATTCCTTCTAGGTCACAATAAAACATTAAAAAAACACTTGTTAATATTATTAAAGTCGCCGTGATTTTCAAAATTCCTTGATGTTTCTATACTCCTAGTATACTAGTTACTTGTCAGCTATAAGAATATATATCTAAACCATAATTTGAACGTTATAGTGGTTGTGTAATTTGAATGAAATTCACAAACGAGATATTTTATATGTGGATTTGTGGACAAAAGACAAAATTGTGTCATTTGTATTTGAACGAGTTACATGCAGAAATTCTAACGTAGATATTGCATTTCTATTATAGAATGTGTTTGAAATTAATTGCAGTTAGATGATTGTGAATGTTTGCGGAATGGCTAAGTATTGATACAAAACATAAATCAGTTATAACTCGTATGCAATACTGTGGTGCTATAATTGCAAACCCCAGTTTCAAATTCTCAAATCTAAAGTTTTGCATTTCTAAATTGCATTGTTTTGCATATTCCTGCTTGTTGTTCAGATAAGCTTCCTGTAATCGGTTATGAGCAATTCAATCTCATCGCACCGAAATACACCAGACGATCATAACAAACGAGGTGCGAGCATTCAGGAACAATTAGTGCAACACCGGTTTATGTACAGGGAGAAACTTCGTTATGTATTTCATAACAGTATCATAGAGCAGGCCTGGGGGGTTTAGATATTCAGTTTGGCAACGCCTCTTTTTGTGTGAAGTTTTCGATCCCTTGGTTACATATATAAATGGCTTGAAGTCTGATCACTATATCAATAAATGTTACCAGTGCATTTCTACTATAGCATTATGCATTTTGAAAGACAAGGCACTGAACTGGTTTGTATTTTCTCCTATCTGTTGTCAGTGCTACAATGTTGCGTGAGCGCACTAGCGCTCTCTGAGAGCGTAGGACAAATAACAAGGAGAGGACACGCTCTGTACATCACCCAATTTAAAAATAAAGTGAGATTAAAGATAAAAGATTTACTGTTTAAATCATATCTGATTAAGGGTAGATGTGAGCAGACGCTGGACTGTCAAGTAGGATTCCGGATTCGAATCGTGGTCAATTCATGTTTTAATACTATTGGATATAGGGCCTATTTATTATTATAAGAATGGAGAAGGAAAATAAAACTTTAGGCACAGAAATATGTATAAACATTAAAAATATGTATATAAAAATATAACATAAATAATAATAATATTTATTATTATTATTACTATTTCCACCGCTGTGGTCTCGAGGTAGGGTGCTGCCTTGTCACGCAGCGGGCTCGAGTTCGATTCCCGGTTGGGACAGACTCGTGGATGAGGTTTTTTTTCGGGGTTCTTCCTCACCTGTAAGATAAATGTCAGGAAGCGTAGGTCCCAATGTCCCAGAAAATCATACGTCCATCATCATCACCCTTATCATCATCATCACCATCCTTCACCGGCGTGGAAAGCAACGGGAAGCTACCACACCTATAATTCCTTAGCAAGGCTGCAAAGCATAGCATGAAAATGCTATGATTGCAGTGAGAGACCTGCCCTCGGGCATAATTACTATGAATGAATGAATTATTATTACTTTCATTCATGTTACAATATTTCTATTTTTGTTTGTATTATATAAATTAATAATTGCGTCACATCCTTCTATTGGTCGCATTGGTTTCTAAACACACACGATTCTTTTCATTTTTTTATCCTTCACAATGGATTGTTAGTTAATCAAAAATTTGTTTAAGATATGAAGTGTTCAATACATTAAGGAATATGTTATATGTATGTAGATAACTGTGATTAAAATATTAATCATTAGTTAAAAAATACTGGGATTCGAACCCGGAATGCCCACGTGACGGTCCAGCGTCTATCATTATGAGTTACACTCTCACGCAGTACCTACTTCCTTTAATAGGCATCTAAAAGAAGCAAGTTGAATATAATTGCTATTTTTTTCCTCTCGTTGTATGTTGAAAACGAGTTGACATACAAGAACATCAAGAAGCAATACGGAGGTTACCATCCCACCGTATTCGACTTGATTACTAGGAGAAGTAATGTACTCACTAAATCAGCATTGACAACACATTTTCTATAAATCTATCTATATATCCACAACTATTCCTGCCTATATCTCTCCTATCCTTAGTGTAAACTCTAGCTTTGTAGGTTCTTTCAAGTATCCCGCTCATCATGGGCTTTTCACGGACATGTTCTGTCGGGAGAGGATTTATAAACTCTGGATCACAAAAATACTTTGTAGCACATATAAGCATCTCCCAAAGATATCAGCTCAATGTCGGAGTCACCTCCGAGACAACACAAACATTAAAGACGCAATATCCATACATTCATACTAAACGTAGGTGATTATAATATCGGTAATAATGATGGTCAGATGTTCCTTAAAATTTGTCACCATTTCTAATACAAGTGAGAAAAAAAACGAAAAAGTCACCCATGAAACTTGCCCCAAACAGAGATTGAATCCGGACCCGGAGGATCAGAGGCAATGACTAATATCATCAGATCTCAACTGTGGACGAGTCTGTACTCAATATCCGAAATTACTAAGTTACCTATAATAACCATAAATATGTAAGTTTACAAATAAATTGTAGCATTGCAAAACCTACAATAAACTCAAAATTTAATTTTATAGGGTAAATTTTGGATTGGATTCTTATTATTTTTCCAGAAAGTGCTCATTTCCAGCACTTGCACCAAATGATGAACTAAGTCGAGTGTCAATATCAGAAACAGTGCACAGCATTAGAATAGTTTACTTTTAATACTATAATTGGAAATATATTATTAAAAAACCTTTATGAAAGTAATAAAAATTATAAAACAAAATCATGGATTCAGACTATGATTTTGTAACTGGAGTCTTACAACTATCACACAACACACAAACACACACACAAACACACACACAAACACAAACACACACACACAAATACACACACACAATCACACACACACAAACACACACACACAAACACACAAAAACACACACACACAAACAAAAACACACACACAAACAAACACACACACACCAACAAACCACACACAACACACACACAAGCAAAATAAAAAAACCAAAAGAAAAAAAAAAATACAGAAAAAAAAAAAAAAAAAAAAAACGATAAAAAAAAAAAAAAAAAAAAAAAAAATAAAAAAATTGACATAAAAAAAACAAAAACAAAAAAAAAACAAAAAAAAAACAGAAACAAAAACCCACAAAAAAAAAAAAATAACAAAAAAAAAAAACATAAAAAAAAAACAAAAAAAAAAATAAAAAAAAAACAAAAAAAAAAAAAAAAAACCAAAAAAAAAACAGGGACACGACACACACAACAAAACAAAATAAACAAAAAAATAAATAAAAAAACAAAAAAATAAAAAAAAAAACAAATGACAAAAAAAAAAACGAAAAATAAAAAAAAAACCACACAAAAAAAAAACAAAAACTAAAAAAGTGTAAAAAAAAAAGAAAAAACAACAAAAATAAAAAACACACAAAAAATACACAACCAAAAACCCACACAACCAACAAAAAAAAAAAAAAAAAAAATAAAAAAAAAAAAAAAAAAAAAAAAAAAACAAAAAAAACAAAAACATAAAAAAAAAACAATAAAAAAAAAAAAAAAAAGAAAAACAACAAAAGAAAAATACAACAAGAAAAAAAACAACAAAAAAACAAAACAAAAAAAAAACAAAAAAAAAATAAAAAAAATAAAAAAAAAAAAAAAAAAAAAAAAAAAAACAACAAAACCAAAAAAAAAAAAAAAAAAAAAAAAACACACACAAACACAACACAAACACAGTAACACACACAAAACACAAACACACACACAAACCACACCCAAAAAAAAAAAACAAACACACACAAAGAACACAAAAACACACACAAAAAACAAACATAACAAACACAAACACACAAAAAACACAAATCACACAGAAGCACAACGCCCAAAACACACAACAAAAAAAAAGACAAAAACTACACACACAAAAAAAAAAAAAAAACAAAAAACACAAAAACCAAACACACACACAAACACAAACACACAAACAAAACAACACACAAACACACACAAACACACACACAAACAAAGCACACAAAAAAAACAAAACACAAAAAAACAAAAAAAAAAAAAACACAAACACAAAAAAAAAAACACACAAACACACATACAAACACAATACATACAAACAAACAAAAAAAAAAAAAAACAACACACAACACACACACCACAAAAACACCGACACAAACACCACACAAACAAACACACACACAAACAAACAACACACACAACACACACAAAAAACACACACAAACAAAACACACACACAAAAAAAGACACAAACACACACACACAAACACACACACAAACACACACACAAACCACCACACACAAACACACACACACAAACACACACACAAACACACACATAAACACACAAACACACAAACCCACACGCACAAACACACACGCACAAACACACACACGCACAAACACACATACAACCACGCACACGCACACACATATAGGCCTATATATTTTTAATTAAACGTTAAATGTAATAATAATAATGATAATAATAATAATTATTATTATTATAAAAATTATTTATCTTGTAAGATAAAAACTTTTTAACTGGAAGCTATATATATATATATATATATATATATATATATATATATATATATATATATATATAATTAGGCGTACCGGTAAATGATTTTCCTAAAATTATTTTCTGCAAATTGTCCAAGGAATGCGGCGGCTCCGTGAAGCAAGCGGTTAGACTTTCGCCTCTCACCGCTGGGGTCCTGAGATCGAGTCTCGGTCACTCCAAGTGGGTTTTGTGGTGGACAAAATGGAGCTTGGGCAGTTTATTGGGGGTTTTTCCCGTTTTCCCCTGCCACACTTTAATTCCACCATTTCTCCATTCTCACCTCATCCATTTCGTTTCATTATGTTCATCTGCCCCGTCATGGTGCGTCAAACCGGCACCCTTGGCATCCAGAGACCTCTATATAGGCTCATCTCACCTCATACCTCGACCCAATCCTGAATTGGACACGAGTTGACGATATTTATTTTTTGTCCAAGGAATATGCTCCGATACCATCCGTCTTTTTGCCTTTGTGGGTCCTCATTCACTGCGTTTACTTTAGGCTTAATGATAATTGATTGATTGATTAATCCCTGTTTGTCCCGCGGCGGAACAAAATTAATGTTCTTCTCTAGTGGGAAGTTTCTTAACCCTTAAATTGTCAATACACTGGACTGGACTGGTTAAAGCGAAGTCTAGCTTCACCCAGTGTGCTGCGTATGTTAGAACCCACTAGGGCTCTTTGGCAGCTAAGTTAATAGTAGCTATCATTACGGGGTTGTAGTTCACTTAACCCGAGCCTATTTGGCAGCGCTAGCGTTTGTATGCGAATGGTGATGAAATTTGGACAGAGATAGGGATGTGATGACCTGAAGCAGGACATCAGAAACCACATTGCTTTCATGCCGAGAGTCGGAAATCCAGCACTGTGGAATAAACCACGCTACTCCAGGTGAGAGCACATCGCCAAATCTCTGGCTGGATTTAATGAGGAGTAAATCGGATGAATATGTTTCTATGTACAGCACGCCACTGGGGCAAGCGTCCAATACTGCGCACCATAAAATTTGTATGCAAAGATGTAAATTTGTGCATCTTGCTTACATTTTCAGTTATCATGGCATCAATATGGGGAAGTTGCGCTACGTTGTGTAGGTCTGTCATCCTTGTGAAACGCGGTGCTTGAAAAATTATTTTCAAACACTTATTCTGTATAATTTGTATTCTTCGTTTATGCTGTTTTGCGAGGATGCTCCAGGCCTCACATCCGTACAGTAGCATGCTGCGGATCACGCTTTTATATAGTAAAATCTTGATCTTACGTGACAATGTATTCGACCTGAAAAATGGGTATAAAATTGCAATTGCTGCATTTGCGTTATGTTGTAGATGTCGAATATGAATTTTGAACGTAAGCTTGGGGTCCAGATGGACCCCAAGATACTTCACTGAAGGTTCTAGGCGAAGATATTGAGTTCCCAAGGTTAGTTGGATGGGTGACCGTCTGGTTGATTTAGTGAAAAGGATCGCCTGGGTTTTTGTCATGTTTATCTTTATGTTCCATAACTGGAACCAAATATATATACGGTTGAGAGCGGTTTGGAATACATGGATTCGATTAGGAAGAGATTTGAAGGTAGTCTGGTAAAAGAAACAGGTATCATCGGCGAATGATGCGGTATAGATGTAGGGGATAGTAGGAAGGTCTGATACGTATAACGTATACAGTATGGGTGAAAGGACAGCACCTTGGGGAACTCCCGCCAAGATTGCCTTGCAGTCCGATTTATACCCACTGATCGAAACATAGAATTTTCTGCCAGTGAGGTATTTTTCAATTAATTTAATAAGTGGTGCCGAAATTTGAAATTTGATTAGTTTATAGATAAGCCCATTTATCCAGGTCGTATCAAATGCCTTCTCAATGTCCAGGAATACAGCGATGGTACTACGTTTCCTGTTATAGCCCGTGACAATATGATCAACCAGTCTTGCTAGCTGGAGCGGAGTGCTATGTAAATTTCGAAATCCAAATTGGTGGTTTGGTAAAAGAGCTTTGTCTGTAACTTCAATTTTGAGTCTTACCAAAATTATTTTCTCCAAAATTTTGCCCAGTACAGGCAGCAGACTAATTGGTCGAAAATTGTCTGGGTCTGATGGATTCTTGCCGGGTTTTGAGAGGGTTATGACTTTGGCAAGTTTCCATACGTTTGGAAAATACTGTAACTTAATACAGTATTTAAAGATTTGGAGTAAAAGGAGTAAGGGTTTGATGGGTAGATTTTTGACAGCAAGGTTCGAGATACCATCGCTGCCAGGGGCACGGTTAGGATTCAGGTTACGTATAATTGTACGCACCTCTGTAAGGTGGATATCTGGAAGGACATGTGGGATAGGAGTAGCAAGAAACGTAGTAACAACGTCATTTACCTCAGTCTCATGTACTGGAGTAGTGAGTTCATGTGGTCGGAACCGATTGGCCAGATGTGTAGCAAGGACCTGGGCCTTATCGCCAGGGTGATAGACCCAGGTACCATTGCTGCTGATTGCAGAAGGAGGAGCAGGAGCTCTACTCCTTCTGATCCTTTTAAGGATATCCCACGGAGGAGTTCGATCAATATTTTTGTTGAGTCATAGACTCTTCCCATCGGTCGTGATTAAGTTGCTGCAATCGGGTTCGTACCAGATGAACATAGCGATTGTATACTTGTTTGTGTTGACGGGAGCCAAAACGTCTGTATAATCGAAGATAGTAGCGCTTTGTTGATAAATAATGTTGAAGTGTAGGGTCCGTGTATTTTTGTGGTGCAGTGTAGTTTGTTGGTGTTGTAGATAGTCTAACAGCTGTTTTTATCGTCGCCTGAAAATTTAGAATGGCGTCTTCAAGTTGTTGTGGAGACTCAACAGAAAGTGTTGGCTCAATCCATTGATTGAGCATGTAAGTGTATTTCTGCCAGTCGATTTGCGCTTTTTGTATAGAAAAAGGTGGCGATAATTGAAAAGATGGTGTAATTTTAAAGTGTATGGGTGTATGATCCGAGTCCAATGCGTTTTCAATGGTGTTAATGTGTGCTGATATAGGTACATTCTTCGAAAGGACTATGTCAAGGATATCGGATCGAATGCCAAAAGCTGTGTGACGGAAGAAAGTGTGATCCCTTGGAGCAGAGATTTCTATGTTTTGAAGCTGACAATAATTTTGAAGTATGAGGCCTGAGGCATTTGGACACGACAATTCCAGAAATGATGTTTAGAATTAAAATCTCCCGCAAGCAAATAGCTGCGGGAGACAGAAGTTAGGATATTGAGGTCGTGTCTGGTTAATTGCCTTAAAGGAGATTTATAGATAGAGGCGATGAAGGTGGTTTGATTTGGGGAAGTTGGGACTAATATTCCAGTAGCCTCAATAAATTGAAGCCTTGGAATGTTGGTCACTCTATGGCTGATGGTTATTTTGATGCAGATGGCTGTTCCTCCACGGGGACCGTCAAGACGGTCATTATGGTATGTATAATAGTTTCGGATTTTAAACCGATCTTTGGGTTTGTCAATACAATATTTTCTCGTGCCCGTTATTTAAATGTTCCGGACCGCACGGAAAATAAATGCATGTTAAACATTACTGCGTAATTTGACATAAATTTAAGTAATTTTTACTCGTTTGTTTTTCTATTGTTCTAAAAACAAAATTTAATAAATCAAATCAATGTATCCAATAAGATACATTTTTAATTTAAGGGTTAACCAGACTACTGTATTTCCCTACATGTGTCGGCGAGGTACATGTCAGTACGTAGCCTCCAGTAGATTTCTAGTAGGAAACTAAAGTATTATTCGTTTGGATGACGGTCGGTTAAATTTTGTGCACAGGTATTTTTATTCAGATTTGAGTTTCTTTTGCGAGCCCGAAAATCTTCAGACTCGGGGGTCCTCCCGGATAACTTGTCCCTTGGTTTTTTTATCCTAAAAATTCAAAGACACATGCCGGGTTTCAACCCGCGACCCTCGGAAATATAGGCAAGGAACATAACCACTATATTACAGCGATAATAATAATAATAATAATAATAATAATAATAATAATAATAATAATAATAATAACAATAATAATAATAGATAATAATAATGATAATAATAATGATAATAGTATTAACGATATTATTATTATTCCATTGCATTAAATTAGTCTAACCTATTACCTTATAGTTTATTTTTATATGCCACACACTACTTGGGCCTTATAGTGAACGGCCTGAATGGATCACACACATACTTTTTTGACCACACGATGACATGGAGGGCTTCCCCGAATGAGCGATCAGTTCTATGTCAGGTCCTCCTCCGAGACAACACAACATTAAGACTACTTAACTGATAACCCAAATGGTAGTCAATGACCAATCACGTTACAATGAATTTTGTTTTACAACCAATCACAGTCTTGTTTCACCTCGCTCTTTATCGATTTCTCTCGTCAGCTCCTGCTTTTGTGATAAAGAAAGCTCCTCCTCTTTAATATTCTGAACAGCTCATGACATTATTTTCTCCAACAAATACATTGGATATAGAACATGATGAACAGATTCCTTCATTTTACTGAGTTTTTTACTAAAAAATAAATGAATAACCTATAATGTTGATTATAATATACAGTTTGATGTGTTTCTGTATTTCTCCACTAGGATGCATTCTTACAATATTGCGATCCTATAAATTTTGGCAATAAATAAATATGATCAGAATGCAGTGAATTTTCATAACATCACATTTCTGATATGTTTTCAACACCGTCGTTCACATTAAATATATAAATAATTTAAAATACCGGTAACTGTATTTAAGTAATGACTTTTGACTTAATTTTATTTGTTAAATAGTCCTAACAAATGCCACTCTTGATATAAAAACCATCTAGGTAAATTCACTCGTCACTTTGTGACTCGACGATTTATCAATAGTTTGCAAATGACTCGTGGCATTACTTATGACTATTTAAATCATGCCTCAAATGACATTCAATGACCAATCATATTTCAAGGAATTTTCATTTACAACCAATCACAGTAGTTTTTAACCTCGATTTTATCACTTTCATTTTATCAAGTGGCTCCCGGATTGTGTATATATATATATATATATATATATATATATATATATATATATATATATAAAGTGCATGAATGTGACTAGATTCTGTTTGCGAGATATAGACCTAATAGAAAAACATTCGTAGCAATTTATTATACCAAAAAAATACTGTTTGCACTTTCTTAAACGTATTATTTTCCAGGAATTAACGTTGCAGAAAAATATAATAATTGACATATTTACATCATAGGAGATCAGAAATTAATTAATAACCTGTAATGATGTTTCATTTTTTTCCACTAGGGTGCATTCGTACAATATTCCGATTCTATTTGGCAATACATATGATCTGGTTGCAGTGATGAACAAATTAAGTATAACGTTTCTCATTTGTTTTCAAATATCGCAATTTACATTAAATATAAAAATATTTTAAAATAACTAGGCATATATTTAAATGATTTGTGAGTAAACAGCCAATAATCCGGAAAATAAGGTAACTCCTCATGCTCTTATCAGGTAACGTGTATCCTTGAGTCTACGTGTCCACGACCATCCGCGGTCTCTCAAGTGTAACGGTTAGCAACATCCATGGAGTCCCGGTTCTATTACAGGCTAATAGAAAACAAAAAATACGTGTCTAGTAACTGGTTCAGGATCTACATAATCTTATGAGATAAAATGACTAACTCCACAATATCAGAATTAAAAATATCGTGTTGGGGAACACTGAGATTATAGTTGAGAGATTTAATCACCTTAACGACATAAATGACAAAAGACCAGTCTTGGTCCTTCGTAGTTATTTTGTCAAGAATTTATGTTTGTTATATGTTTATAGTCCATCGCTGTGGTCTCGAGGTAGCGTGCTGCCTTGTCACGCAGCGGGCCCAGGTTCGATCCCAGGTCGGGGCAGTTTTTCTGAGTGAGGTTTCTACCGGGGTTTTTCCTCACCTGTAAGACAAATGTCAGGAAAACGTTAAGGCCGATATGGTCCCCGAAATCATCATCATCATCATCCTTATCATTATCAGAATCATCATCATCATCATCATCATCATCCTTCACCGGTGTGGAAAGCAACAGGAAGCTACCACACCTACAATTCCCTAGTAAAGCTGCAAGCATAGCATGAACATGCTATGGTTGCAGTGAAGGACCTGCCCTCGGGCAGAATTACTACGGATGGATATGTTTATAGGTCAATATTTTTATATACATTCTTACAAGTCCTAAATCATCTTACATTTCTCAACATTTAATATATAAGGAATTCCATACACAAGTACATTAGTATGCTGAAATGAAGAGAAATCATATTACATTCTTTATGCTAGTCCAGATTTATGTATTTTGTATGCATTCTATACAACACAACCACAAGAAGGTTTCAGACAAGCTTTATTCAAGAAGAGACAAAATATAATTGTATGTCCCACCTGAATTTTTCTCTTTTGTATCCATCAAGATGGACAGGGTGATGTAAACAGTGCTACCAAGAGGGAATACCGAATATATACCAAGCGCACAAACATTTTATATATAAAACTTCTTGCAAACTTTACCCCACATGATTTGTCCCCCTTTTTTGTATTGTCCTTTCAAATAGGAATTGATTCGAATTGAGGGACAATCCAAAACCCCCGTCGAGCCCAGAATACAAGAGATAGAGGGTATGAGAGAGAAAGAGTAAGAAGGATACACAGATTCAGGGAAAGTTTATTTCTTACTCTTCTTAAACGACCTTTCCAATACCAAATGCCACCTGTTTGTGTTCCCAATGCATGTTACATAAATTACATACTACTTCCTTATGTGTATAGGAACAATATTCACAAATAGGAATGAGATGCACAAAGAAATTAAACATAGACTCAATTCTGGAAATGAGTTCTATTTTGCATTACAGAGACTCTAGACGTCCTAACTCCTTTAAAAAACATTAAACTGAAAATATATAAAACTATTATTCTACCAGTTATATTATATGCATGTGAAACATGGACTCTTACTTTAAGGGAGGAAAGGAAATTACGAGTATTTGAGAGATGAACAGACAGGTGAATGCAGAAGACTACATAACAATGAACTACATGATCTTTATAGGAAGCTAGATATAATAAGAACAGTTAAGTGTCGTACATTGCGATGGGCAGGACATGTAGCACGTATGGGGAAAGGAAGCTTCTTGCAGGAAAATAGAGGGAAAACGCCCAGTTGGTAGACCGATAATGAGGTGGGAGAATAACAAACTATGATTTGAAGGAAGTGGATTATACAGGGAATGATTGGAAAACATTAGCTCAGGTACGGATGTATGGAGAGCTTTTGTCTGCGTGGCCATGAACATACGGGTTCGATAGTGCCAGTAAATAACTAAGTAAGTAAGTAAGTATTTCTTTATGTGTGCTTATTTATTGATTTATTTTCGTTTGGCAATTTGCAATCTCCCAGTTATTGTATTAAACATATCATCATGGTTCATATCGCTGTGGTCTCGATGTAGCGTGCTGCCTTGTCACGCAGCGGGCCCGGGTTCGAACCCCGGTCGGGACAGTTTTTCTGGGTAAGGTTTTTCGGGGTTTTTCCTCACCTGTTAGACAAATATCAGGAAAACTTTAAGGCCCAAAAGGTCCCCGAACATCATATGGCCATCACAATCATCATAATTCATATTCATCTTAGATTTGCTTAGGTTTAAGGACTCTCCTGGCGCACCACTATCATCATCATCATCACCCGTAATATCATGGGGCAACGTAACCATGACTTCCAGGCGCCACAACCTCAGAAGTGGGTTACAATTACGCCATTACCAGGAGAGAACACAAGGAATGTCGAAAAGGACAAAATGGGGTATTTGAAAAAAAATTAATCATAAACTGTGGTCATATTCGACAATTTAACGTACCGGTAAGTCACAATATCAAAACTAACCGAGTGAGTTGTCTCAGACATAGCATTTGAGATTCCTATTAGGGACGTCAGTTCAAACCCCGGTGCTGTCCAATCAGACAGTTCTTTTCTTGCTTGCCTCAGTCGTCAAGGCAAAACTTGTGTTGGAATTTCACTGCCACGACTAGTTTATTCACAAGCGTCACCTCGTAAACTCCATGACGCGACAGACTTAGCACACTGGCTACAGGTCTCACGTCTACCAGTATAAAGGTAAGCATGATGGGTCTCCAGCCGTTATAGCGAGTTTTCTCTATCCTGATTCGCTGTTTATTCTAGCTATTATTAGTCACAGTGGCGTAGACGTTAACGAGTGTCTAATTTTCATTTCGGCGACCCGGGTATTTTTTAATAATCCACCTCTTGTCCGGGTAAGTGTCAAAAAAAGATCAACAAGTAAAACACATATAATATAAACACAACTGTAACCAAAGAAAAACACCGAATGCAAAATAATGTCTTTAAAACCAGGCTATGTACTATCATTTCATAGTATCGGTTTAATTAAATGATTAACATTTTCAGAAAATACATGATAAACAGCAATAGAAACACACAGCCTACTCGGTACATATAAGATATTGGACGCCATGTGATCTTAGACATTTCCGAATTTTTAATTTCTAATATCACAAGGATCAGGCTATACAACTTTGGAATTAAATAGAAATTCCTGACTTTTTTAATAATTGTTATATTTCTATTCTGAGACTAATCGCAATGTAGAAAATGATCTCGTCCGAAGTTTCAAAGGTATTTGGTAGATTCCAATATAGGCTATCAATATAAAATGTATTTAATCTTATATGAAATTATTTATTTTTTTAAATCAGCATCAGATTGAAAATATTTACATATGCATTACAATGATTGTTACATTCAAATTCATTTATCGCAGTTTACATTTAAAAATAATATAATATGACAATATATATATATATATATATTATGTCACATCCGATAACTAATCATATATATTTGAAAATAAACAATTTCAGGATCTTCACAAATATATAAAAGTATTTAATTTTCTCGATTAGTAACATGTTTAAACAATTAAAAAAATATACAACAGCATAAGTATGTATGTATGTATATACACAGGTTGTAACAGGACCTCGCTGGTAAAATAATAGGGATGATAGGCCATCTAGAGAGGATCATTTTTTGTGAAGGAACATATAGTCGCAAACACGTCGTTTATGAGTTATGCGCAGATTAAGGTGTTCACCCGTAAGGGTTGGAATTGAATACAAACAAGTGTACACGTATCATTTTATTGAAAAAGACATGTTTTTACAATACGTGTTCAAACAATAAGTGTTTTGATGATGTCAAAAATAATTCTGTCATACTCGGTCGTGCTGGCCGATCGTTCCTGCGACGATATCAAACATGCAATTAGGTACAGGGTCGATTGTTTGAACACTTATTGTAAAAATAATGTATTTTGCAATACAATGATACGTGTACAATTATCCGATTGAGGGTCTTTCCACTTTTCAGCGGTTGCCCTTTTACCAGCCGGCTGCTGGCCCTTCACATCCACATGTGTCAATCACAGAGGTAGATGATCAACAGCCAGTGTAGGGGTGACATGTGGTTAGCATGTCGAGTCCCCCAGCCGTTATAGCTGGTTCCTCAACCTGGAGCCGCTACTTATTGTAGCTACCCAATTGCCTCACGATGCTGGGTGGGCACCGGTCCCATACTGGCCGAAATACCATGAGAAAATTTCTTCCCCCATGGAGACTCGAACCAGCGCAAGTCCCGTAGCTCTGCGCCAAGGATTACTACTTTAACCGCTCGGCTACGGCGCGGGACCGTGTACAATTATTTGTATTCAATTCCAACCCTTACGGGTGAACACCTTCATCTGCGCATAATTCATAAACGACGTGTTTGCGACTATATGTTCCTTCAAAAACAAAAAAGTTCCTCTCTGCATGGCCTATCATCCCTATCATTTTGTCGGTGAGGTCCTGTTACACCCTGTATATTCACCCATAGTAATTCTGCCCGAGGGCAGGTCTTTCACTGCATTCATAGCATTTTCATGCTATCCTTTGCAGTTTTACTAGGTAATTGTGGGTGTGGTAGCTTCCCGTTGCTTTCCACACCGGTGAAGGATGATGATGATAATGATAAGGACGATGATGGTGGCCATATGATTTCGGGGACCGTTTGGGCCTTAACGGTTTCCTGACATTTGTCTTACAGGTGAGAAAAACCCCGAGAAAAACCTCACCCAGAAAAACTGCCCCGACCGGGGATTGAACACGGGCCCGCTGCGTGACAAGGCAGCACGCTACCTCGAGACCACAGCGGTGGACACCCTGTATATATATATATATATATATATATATACATTATTCAAATGCATATCTGAAAATCTGAGGCAATTCGCTGTGTGTTAAATTAAGTAAATGAATTCTATCGTCTACACTCTTTATGGTTTTTATACTTGTTGTGGTCGGGTTTTGCAGACTAGTGCTCGTATCTGCTTCCGATGTTTACGAGTGAAACCCGGCTGCTATACATGGATTTTTCAGGACGTAAAAATCGTGAGTACGAGTTCCTTCGCAAGGGAACTAAAGTCATGGGTCTCCTGATGTAGAATTACGTTAAGTGAAAGAACTTCATACTTGAAATACGAAAACTCTGAACAATATTTGTCGGCCCTTTCAGTCCCAGCTTTCAGTTGCGATAGTAATGAATATTGTTGTTAAAAGCATAGTTATACAGGGTGTATAAAAATGGATGGCGCAAACTTACATGGTTGAAACTACAAGATAATAGAAGCAACAATGTCCCAGTAAACATGGGTCCGTAAACGAGCCATTTGCGAGATAATTACGAATGTATGGTTACAAGGCGCCACTGACGTCATTGTTTGTAACACCGTACGGTTTATTCCTTGCGCACTTGAATCCGTCCTATGTTCTTTGTTTACAAAACTGAACATTACCGAGAGGTGGAGTTGTAATCAAACCATACACGCAGAACGTACAGGACGGATACAGTACACAGTCTCAAAAGGTATCAGTATCGTCTTGTGCTGTGTTGCAGTTACAATGGAACCTTACAGTAACGAAGAGTATGCGGATATGCATTTCATGTACGGTAGGGCTAATGGCAATGCACGGGAGGCTGCACGCTTGTACCAAGAAACATATCCTGATCGAAGACACCCCCAAAGTCGTACATTTATATGGGTCCGTCAGCGCCTGAGAGAAAATGGAGGTTTTGCCCATGGCAGAGCAGCAGGTAGGCCTGCTCGCATTACGCCTGAGGTTGAGGATATGGTGTTGGAAGCAATACAGCTCTCTCCAGGAACCTCGACCAGAATCGCCACACAAGTGCCTGTACTAAGCCACAGTAGTGTATGGAGAATTTTACAGCGCAATTTCCTCTACCCTTATCAGCTCCAACGAGTTCAATATCTCAATGATGCAGACTTTGTTCCTAGAGTGATGTTTTGTCAGTGGTTGCAACAACAGACTGTAGTCAACCCTCGTTGGGCATGTAACATTTTATCTACAGACGAAGCAGGTTTCACACGCGATGGTGTTTTTAATTATCATAATACACATTTTTGGTGTGAAATAAACCCACTTGCTATTCATGAGTCACCACATCAGCACTGTTTCTCATTGAATGTGTGGTTAGGGGTACTAAGTGATCATCTCATTGGGCCACACATTCTTCCACGAAAAATATAGAACGGAGGTACCTTAGGTTTCTGTGGCGTCATCTTCCAGGATTGCTTGAGGATGTTCCCATTAAGCAACGTCGGAGTTTGTGGTACATGCATGATGGAGCTCCGGCACATTTTACTGCTGCTGTGAGACGGCATCTAACGCGCAGATAGGTCAAAAATGGATAGGTCGAGGCGGATCTGTACCTTGGCCTCCAAAATCGCCTGATCTAAATCTTTGGATTTTGTGTTTGGGGTCACCTCAAAAGCGAAGTGTACCGCACACTCGTTAACACGGTTGAAGAACTGGAGCAGAGAATTGTACATGTTTGTCAAGAATTCAGAAATGATCCAGGGGTTTTCGAAAGAATTCGACATTCATTGCAGAGATGAGCACAGTATTGCATCCAGATGTAAGGAAGACACTTCGAACACCTCCTTTAACAGGTAACCCATAAGTGAAGTGAACTGTGAAATGTGAACTAAATGAGATGAAAAGTTAATAGTAAAGTCTAAATTCAAATTAATTTGTACTAACTAGAACGATGATTACAATGAAGTCAGTGGCGGATTGTAACCATATATTCGTAATTATGTTGCAAACGTCTCGTTTGCGGACTCATGTTTATTGGGACATTGTTTCTCCTATTATCGTGTATTTTCAACCATGTAAGTTTGCGCCATCCTTTTTGATACAGCCTGTATAAGATACCAAGTAACTATATTTATTGATTCATAATTTATTTTATTCCAAAAGAAAAAATAAAGTTAAGAAATGGCATGGCTTTAACAAAAATATTTGTTAATACTTTAATATTTTATTACGAAAATTATCATTTTGTTCCTTAAGGTGTGAATTGTTTGACGAAAATAAGTGACATGAATGAGATTAAGAATGTTTTTTTTCGTTAAATAAACATAAGGCATAGCCATGAAATTTGACCTATCTCCTGGAGGATAAATTTTCTTAAGTTTAGATCATTGCACGTAGTAAAAGTAAAATGATCCATCTATATGCCTTAGGAGGTCCCCCTCTAAATTGTTGGGGGTTAAAGCTCCCACCTCTCTAAACAATCTGCACGATGTGTCAGCCGATTTGCGTGATGGCCGCCTTTCACTAGAATAAGTTTATGTTACTCATTTCAGTAAGAACCTGGTCGACTCCGAGACCATGGTGTCCCAGGGGGTTTAGACCAATTTAAAAATCCTAACCCAACCGGGACTCAAACGCCGATCTTCTGGCTTGAGTTGCCTTAACAAACTTCGATACGGTTTATCACCCATGAACAATACGTAGTAGCTTATTTTATAAAACAACGGTCTTTGAGGTACAGTTAAGATCATTAGCACCGAAATTCAATGGTTTGCGTGAAAGGTCCAACAGGTTTAGCTCAGCCACCTATTATTTCAGACTTGATGTTCTTTTACTTGGCGTAAATGTATGACATGGAACCGACGGTTATTCTTCCCTTCCGAAGGAAACCAAATTCAGGATTATTACATATTGAGAAAATCCACTGGCCTCGGCAGTTTTGAATTCGCTGTCATCGAAACCAGAGGGAAGCATGAAAACTAGCTGCTAATCCATCGGGAGAGAGTACAAGTGACTGATACACACTACAATGACAGAGAGAATATACGTAGTTGGAAGCAAATATATAGAAAACATTCATTACTTCTCAAATCTGCCCATTGATTCATGAAATTTAGCTTCTGAAGGCGAATCACATTCTGCGTCTAAGGTTCGACATAACGTTTTAATGACAAAATAAGTCGCATTCCATTAATACAGTTTAACCTCTCACCTTATAGGTACCTTTACGTGCCACACGCCAGCCGGGCCTTACAGTGCTACGGCCTGTCGTGAGAGGGATTTTAATGATGGATCACACACAAACGATTTGACATGGAGGACGGAATGAGCGATCAGCACAATGTCAGGACCTTCTCCGCGACAACACAACATGAAGATGAAACACATTCATTTAAAAATGGCGAATATTAAATGGTGATTATGATGGTCAAATAATTTTTTTGGGAATTTTTCGGCCTCAAAGTTTACTGTCATTTGTCTTAAAGGTGAGAAAAAAAGGAAACTTGTCACGAGCGGGGATCGAACCTGGCACAATGCATATGAGGCAGTGACACTACTCCTACACCACAGCCGTGGGCGACAAAAAAATCAGTTAATATAAGCAAATTTATTGTAAATTATAATATTTTGGTACTCAAGCAGAGATGTGATTAATTCCTTGAGGTGCAGTACGAGTAAAATGGCTGTAAATTACAACAAAGAGCGCGTGCCTCTCGTACCGTTTCCTCGTCAAGAGGTTGACGTAATTACGTGGAATCCAGGCGGAAATATACATTGCATTTAACACGGTTCAATTAAAAACAAAGCAAGCTTTCATTGAAAGGGAACTTTATTTGCATTCCATCACAACTATACCTACAATTCTAATTAATGACAAATAAAAGCCACAATAAATGGTACAGTCGTCAAGCGAACCCGCGTAAAACAGTCAGCCAATTCAAATTTTCATTTGTCAACTTTGACACTAACAATATATATATTCCCACAAACATTTAATTGTATCGAAAATCCCTCCACATCGTTTACACCTATACGAATTAAAGGAATAACCTTTCTTAAAATGTTTTATTTCTTATTCTTAGTTTAGTCTCTCCCTTTTACGTTCTGTCACGTCTCCCTTGCCACCCTAACCAAACAGTGACGCGACCTATAGGAAGAGAACATTTAAACTTTGAATAACATACATGCATACATGCATACATACATACATACATACATACATATTTGACCACACGAGGACATAGAGGGATTTCCCGAATGAGGGATCATCTCAATGCGGGGCCACGTCTCAGATACCAAGAACATTTAAGACAATACACTATTGACTCATACATTCATACTAAATTGGCGAATATGATATGAAAATAAAGGAAATCAAACAGTGTTCGGGAACTATTTGAATCTTGAAGTTTCCCGACATTTGTCTCAACAGGTGAGGATAAACTCCGAAGAAACATCGCCTAGGAAACTTGTCCTGATCAGGGATCGAACCAAGATCCTCTGCGTATGAGGCAACGAATTATCCCCAGACTACAACGACGGACCCTTACAAGTTATAATGTATGAATATATACACATCCACCAGGTGTTTTCGGAGTAATGTAGTTACCCCTGTCGAGGCGAGTTTCCTGGGCGAAGCTTTTTGGATTTTTACTTACCTGTAAGATTTAATGTCGGAAAACTTTAACACTTAATAATCTCAAAATATAATTTGATCATCGTAATCACCCTATCATATTTACCTTGTTTAGTATATATGAGTGAAAAAATAGTGTACCTTGTCTTACAAGTTCGTGCTATCTCGGATATAATAGGCTATTTTCATTGAAATTAACACTCATCTGTATACGCTTGTGTGATCCAAAAGAATGTACGTGGTCCAGAATTTTAAATATCTTCGGTATTGGAATTAACACTCTTCTGTATAAGTTTGTGTGATCCAAAAATATGTACTAGATTATGTGTTTATACTGTAATAATTGCTGGGTGGGTCCCTAATTCTAATTATTCTTTATTGGGAGGCTACGGGCAGTAGCTCAGACAATTTCGTATGAAGTAAGATTGGCATTAATTTATTTATCCTTTATTTTTTTAGTAGGGAGCAATAATTTAATAATATGTATTATATTTGAAGCTTATATATGGTTTATCTCTTTAACCATGCCCTTAGTTTTAGTATGATTTACTTCTTGTTTAGCTGAAACTAATCGAACTCCTTTTGATTTTGCTGAGGGGGAGTCAGAACTGGTTTTTGGGTTTAATGTAGAGTAAAGTAGAGGGGGGGTTTCCGTTAATCTTTTTGGCTGAATTATGTGGTCCTGAACATAAAATCTCCTCGGTATTGAAATTAACGCTCATTAGTATAAGCTTGTGTGATCCAAAAGTTTGTATGTGGTCCAGAATGTAACATCTCTTCGGCATTCAAATTAACACTCATCCGTATAAGCTTGTGTGGCCCAAAAGTATGTACGTGGTCAAAAATTAAAAATCTCCTCAGTATTGAAATTAACACTCATTAGTAAAAGCTGGTGTGGTCCAAAAGTATGTATGTGTTCCAGAATTAAAAATCTCCCCGGTATTCAAATTAACACTCATCCGTATAAGCGTGTGTGGTCCAGAAGTAAGTACGTGGTCCAGAATTTAAAATCTCCTCGGCATTGAAATTTACACTATTCGTAAAAGCTTGTATGGTCAGGAAACATGTATGTTGTCCAGCAATTAAAATCTTCTCGGCATTGAAATTCACACTCATCCATATAAGCGTATGTACACCAAAAGAATGTACGTGGCCCATAATTTAAAATCTCCTCGGCATTGAAATTAACACTCATCTGTATAAGCTTGTGTGGTCCAAAAGTATGTATGTGGTCCAGAATTTAAAATCTCCTCGGTATTTAAATTAACACTAATTAGTATAAGCTTGTGTGGTCCAAAAGTATGTATGTGGTCCAGAATTTAAAATCTTCTCGGTGTGAGAATTAACACTCATTAGTATAAGCTTGTGTGATCCAAAAGTATGTATGTGGTCGAGGATTCAAAATTTCCTCGGGAATGAAATTAACACTCATCTGTATAAGCTTGTGTGGTCCAAAAGTATGTATGTGGTCCAGAATTTAAAATCTCCTCGGTATTTAAATTAACACTAATTAGTATAAGCTTGTGTGATCCAAAAGTATGTATGTGGTCCAGAATTTAAAATCTTCTTGGTGTGAAAATTAACACTCATCCGTATAAGCTTATGTGGTGCAAAAGTATGTATGTGGTCCAGAATTTAAAATCTCCTCGGTATTTAAATTAACACTCATTAGTATAAGCTTGTGTGATCCAAAAGTATGTATGTGGTCGAGGATTTAAAATTTCCTCGGGAATGAAATTAACACTCATCTGTATAAGCTTGTGTGGTCCAAAAGTATGTATGTGGTCCAGAATTTAAAATCTCCTCGGTATTTAAATTAACACTCATTAGTATAAGCTTGTGTGAACCAAAAGTATGTATGTGGTCGAGGATTTAAAATTTCCTCGGGAATGAAATTAACACTCATCTGTATAAGCTTGTGTGGTCCAAAAGTATGTATGTGGTCCAGAATTTAAAATCTCCTCGGTATTTAAATTAACACTAATTAGTATAAGCTTGTGTGATCCAAAAGTATGTATGTGGTCGAGGATTTAAAATTTCCTCGGGAATGAAATTAACACTCATCCGTATAAGCTTATGTGGTGCAAAAGTATGTATGTGGTCCAGAATTTAAAATCTCCTCGGTATTTAAATTAACACTAATTAGTATAAGCTTGTGTGGTCCAAAAGTATGTATGTGGTCCAGAATTTAAAATCTACTCGGTATTTAAATTAACACTCATTAGTATAAGCTTGTGTGATCCAAAAGTATGTATGTGGTCGAGGATTTAAAATTTCCTCGGGAATGAAATTAACACTCATCTGTATAAGCTTGTGTGGTCCAAAAGTATGTATGTGGTCCAGAATTTAAAATCTCCTCGGTATTTAAATTAACACTAATTAGTATAAGCTTGAGTGATCCAAAAGTATGTATGTGGTCGAGGATTTAAAATTTCCTCGGGAATGAAATTAACACTCATCCGTATAAGCTTATGTGGTGCAAAAGTATGTATGTGGTCCAGAATTTAAAATCTCATCGGTATTTAAATTAACACTAATTAGTATAAGCTTGTGTGGTCCAAAGTATGTATGTGGTCCAGAATTTAAAATCTACTCGGTAGTTAAATTAACACTCATTAGTATAAGCTTGTGTGATCCAAAAGTATGTATGTGGTCGAGGATTTAAAATTTCCTCGGGAATGAAATTAGCACTCATCTGTATAAGCTTGTGTGGTCCAAAAGTATGTATGTGGTCCAGAATTTAAAATCTCCTCGGTATTTAAATTAACACTCATTAGTATAAGCTTGTGTGATCCAAAAGTATGTATGTGGTCCAGAATTTAAAATCTTCTCGGTGTGAAAATTAACACTCATCCGTATAAGCTTATGTGGTGCAAAAGTATGTATGTGTTCCAGAATTTAAAATCTACTCGGTATTTAAATTAACACTCATTAGTATAAGCTTGTGTGATCCAAAAGTATGTATGTGGTCGAGGATTTAAAATTTCCTTGGGAATGAAATTAACACTCATCTGTTAAAGCTTGTGTGGTCCAAAAGTATGTATGTGGTCCAGAATTTAAAATCTCCTCGGTATTTAAATTAACATTAATTAGTATAAGCTTGTGTGATCCAAAAGTATGTATGTGGTCGAGGATTTAAAATTTCCTCGGGAATGAAATTAACACTCATCTGTATAAGCTTATGTGGTGCAAAAGTATGTATGTGGTCCAGAATTTAAAATCTCCTCGGTATTTAAATTAACATTAATTAGTATAAGCTTGTGTGATCCAAAAGTATGTATGTGGTCCAGAATTTAAAATCTCCTCGATATTTAAATTAACATTAATTAGTATAAGCTTGTGTGATCCAAAAGTATGTATGTGGTCGAGGATTCCAAAATTTCCTCGGAATGAAATTAACACTCATCTGTATAAGCTTGTGTGGTCCAAAAGTATGTATGTGGTCCAGAATTTAAAATCTCCTCGGTATTTAAATTAACACTCATTAGTAAAGCTTGTGTGAACCAAAAGTATGTATGTGGTCGAGGATTTAAAAATTTTCTCGGGAATGAAATTAAACACTCATCGTATATAAGCTTGTGTGGTCCAAAAGTATGTATGTGGTCCAGAATTTAAAATCTCCTCGGTATTTAAATTAACATTAATTAGTATAAGCTTGTGTGATCCAAAAGTATGTATGTGGTCGAGGATTTAAAATTTCCTCGGGAATGAAATTAGCACTCATCTGTATAAGCTTGTGTGGTCCAAAAGTATGTATGTGCTCCAGAATTTAAAATCTCCTCGGTATTTAAATTAACACTCATTAGTATAAGCTTGTGTGAACCAAAAGTATGTATGTGGTCGAGGATTTAAAATTTTCTCGGGAATGAAATTAACACTCATCTGTATAAGCTTGTGTGGTCCAAAAGTATGTATGTGGTCCAGAATTTAAAATCTCCTCGGTATTTAAATTAACACTAATTAGTATAAGCTTGTGTGATCCAAAAGTATGTATGTGGTCGAGGATTTAAAATTTCCTCGGGAATGAAATTAACACTCATCCGTATAAGCTTATGTGGTGCAAAAGTATGTATGTGGTCCAGAATTTAAAATCTCCTCGGTATTTAAATTAACACTAATTAGTATAAGCTTGTGTGGTCCAAAAGTATGTATGTGGTCCAGAATTTAAAATCTACTCGTATTTAAATTAACACTCATTAGTATAAGCTTGTGTGATCCAAAAGTATGTATGTGGTCGAGGATTTAAAATTTCCTCGGGAATGAAATTAACACTCATCTGTTATAGCTTGTGTGGTCCAAAAGTATGTATGTGGTCCAGAATTTAAAATCTCCTCGGTATTTAAATTAACATTAATTAGTATAAGCTTGTGTGATCCAAAAGTATGTATGTGGTCGAGGATTTAAAATTTCCTCGGGAATGAAATTAACACTCATCTGTATAAGCTTATGTGGGTGCAAAAGTATGTATGTGGTCCAGAATTTAAAATCTCCTCGGTATTTAAATTAACACTAATTAGTATAAGCTAGTGTGATCCAAAAGTATGTATGTGGTCCAGAATTTTAAAATCTCATCGGTATTTAAAATAACACTAATTAGTATAAGCTTGTGTGATCCAAAAGTATGTATGTGGTCGAGGAATTTAAAATCTCCTCGGGAATGAAATTAACACTCATCTGTATAAGCTTATGTGGTGCCAAAAGTATGTATGTGGTCCAGAATTTAAAATCTCCTCGGTATTTAAATTACACTAATTAGTATAAGCTAGTGTGATCCAAAAGTATGTATGTGGTCCAGAATTTAAAATCTCCTCGGTATTTAAATTAACATTAATTAGTATAAGCTTGTGTGATCCAAAAGTATGTATGTGGTCGAGGATTTAAAATTTTCTCGGGAATGAAATTAACACTCATCTGTATAAGCTTGTGTGGTCCACAAGTATGTATGTGGTCCAGAATTTAAAATCTCCTCGGTATTTAAATTAACACTCATTCAGTATAAGCTTGTGTGAACCAAAAGTATGTATGTGGTCGAGGATTTAAAATTTCTCGGAATGTAAATTAACACTCATCTGTATAAGCTTGTGTGGTCCAAAAGTATGTATGTGGTCCAGAATTTAAAATCTCCTCGGTATTTAAATTAACACTAATTAGTATAAGCTTGTGTGTGTCTAAAAGTATGTATGTGGTCGAGGATTTAAAATTTCCTCGGGAATGAAATTAACACTCATCTAGTATAAGCTTATGTGGTGCAAAAGTATGTATGTGGTCCAGAATTTAAAATCTCCTCGGTATTTAAATTAACACTAATTAGTATAAGCTTGATGTGGTCCAAAAGTATGTATGTGGTCCAGAATTTAAAATCTACTCGGTATTTAAATTAACACTAATTAGTATAAGCTTGTGTGATCCAAAAGTATGTATGTGGTCGAGGATTTAAAATTTCCTCGGGAATGAAATTAACACTCATCTGTATAAGCTTGTGTGGTCCAAAAGTATGTATGTGGTCCAGAATTTAAAATCTCCTCGGTATTTAAACTAACATTAATTAGTATAAGCTTGTGTGATCCAAAAGTATGTATGTGGTCCAGGATTTAAAATTTCCTCGGGAATGAAATTAACATAATTAGTATAAGCTTGTGTGATCCAAAGTATGTATGTGGTCGAGGATTTAAAATTCCTCGGGAATGAAATTAACACTAATTAGTATAAGCTTTGTGGTCCAAAAGTATGTATGTGGTCCAGAATTTAAAATCTCTCGGTATTTAAATTAACACTATTAGTATAAGCTTGTGTGATCCAAAAGTATGTATGTGGTCGAGAATTTAAAATTTTCCTCGGGAATTAAATTAACACTCATCTGTATAAGCTTGTGTGGTCCAAAAGTATGTATGTGGTCCAGAATTTAAAATCTCCTCGGTATTGAAATTAACACTCATTAGTATAAGCTTGTGTGAACCAAAAGTATGTATGTGGTCCAGGATTTAAAATTTCTCGGTAATTTAAATTAACACTCATTAGTATAAGCTTGTGTGAATCCAAAAGTATGTATGTGGTCGAGGATTTAAAATTTTCTCGGAATTGAAATTAACACTCATTGTATAAGCTTGTGTGGTCCAAAAGTATGTATGTGGTCCGAGAATTTAAAATCTCCTCGGTATTTAAATTACACTAATTACGTATAAGCTTGATGTGATCCAAAAGTATGTTATGTGGTCGAGGATTTAAAATTTCCTCGGAATGAAATTAACACTCATCCAGTATAAGCTTATGTGGTGCAAAAGTATGTATGTGGTCCAGAATTTAAAATCTCCTCGGTATTTAAATTAACACTAATTAGTATAAGCTTGTGTGGATCCAAAAGTATGTATGTGGTCCAGAATTTAAAATCTACTCGGTATTTAAATTAACACTCATTAGTATAAGCTTGTGTGATCCAAAAGTATGTATGTGGTCGAGGATTTAAAATTTCCTCGGGAATTAAATTAACACTCATCTGTATAAGCTTGTGTGGTCCAAAAGTATGTATGTGGTCCAGAATTTAAAATCTCCTCGGTATTTAATTAACATTAATTAGTATAAGCTTGTGTGATCCAAAAGTATGTATGTGGTCGAGGATTTAAAATTTCCTCGGGAATGAAATAACACTCATCTGTATAAGCTTATGTGGATGCAAAAGTATGTATGTGGTCCAGAATTTAAAATCTCCTCGGTATTAAATTAACACTAATTAGTATAAGCTAGTGTGATCCAAAAGTATGTATGTGGTCCAGAATTAAAATCTCATCGGTATTTAAATTAACATTAATTAGTATAAGCTTGTGTGATCCAAAAGTATGTATGTGGTCGAGGATTTAAAATTCCTCGGGAATGAAATTAACACTCATCTGTATAGCTTATGTGGTGCAAAAGTATGTATGTGGTCCAGAATTTAAAATCTCCTCGGTATTTAAATTAACACTAATTAGTATAAGCTAGTGTGATCCAAAAGTATGTATGTGGGTCCAGAATTTAAAATCTCCTCGGTGATTTAAATTAACATTAATTAGTATAAGCTTGTGTGATCCAAAAGTATGTATGTGGTCGAGGATTTAAAATTTCTCGGGAATGAAATTAACACTCATCTGTATAAGCTTGTGTGGTCCAAAAGTATGTATGTGGTCCAGAATTTAAAATCTCCTCGCGTATTTAAATTAACACTCATTAGTATAAGCTTGTGTGAACCAAAAGTATGTAGTGGTCGAGGATTTAAAATTTTCTCGGGAATGAAATTAACACTCATCTGTATAAGCTTGTGTGGTCCAAAAGTATGTATGTGGTCCAGAATTTAAAATCTCCTCGGTATTTAAATTAACACTAATTAGTTAAGCTTGTGTGATCTAAAAGTATGTATGTGGTCGAGGATTTAAAATTTCCTCGGGAATGAAATTAACACTCATCCGTATAAGCTTATGTGGTGCAAAAGTATGTATGTGGTCCAGAATTTAAAATCTCCTCGGTATTTAAATTAACACTAATTAGTATAAGCTTGTGTGGTCCAAAAGTATGTATGTGGTCCAGAATTTAAAATCTACTCGGTATTTAAATTAACACTCATTAGTATAAGCTTGTGTGATCCAAAAGTATGTATGTGGTCGAGGATTTAAAATTTCCTCGGGAATGAAATTAACACTCATCTGTATAAGCTTGTGTGGTCCAAAAGTATGTATGTGGTCCAGAATTTAAAATCTCCTCGGTATTTAAATTAACATTAATTAGTATAAGCTTGTGTGATCCAAAAGTATGTATGTGGTCGAGGATTTAAAATTTCCTCGGGAATGAAATTAACACTCATCCGTATAAGCTTATGTGGTGCAAAAGTATGTATGTGGTCCAGAATTTAAAATCTCCTCGGTATTTAAATTAACACTAATTAGTATAAGCTTGTGTGGTCCAAAAGTATGTATGTGGTCCAGAATTTAAAATCTACTCGGTATTTAAATTAACACTCATTAGTATAAGCTTGTGTGATCCAAAAGTATGTATGTGGTCGAGGATTTAAAATTTCCTCGGGAATGAAATTAGCACTCATCTGTATAAGCTGTGTGGTCCAAAAGTATGTATGTGGTCCAGAATTTAAAATCTCCTCGGTATTTAAATTAACACTCATTAGTATAAGCTTGTGTGAACCAAAAGTATGTATGTGGTCGAGGATTTAAAATTTTCTCGGGAATGAAATTAACACTCATCTGTATAAGCTTGTGTGGTCCAAAAGTATGTATGTGGTCCAGAATTTAAAATCTCCTCGGTATTTAAATTAACACTAATTAGTATAAGCTTGTGTGATCCAAAAGTATGTATGTGGTCGAGGATTTAAAATTTCCTCGGGAATGAAATTAACACTCATCCGTATAAGCTTATGTGGTGCAAAAGTATGTATGTGGTCCAGAATTTAAAATCTCATCGGTATTTAAATTAACACTAATTAGTATAAGCTTGTGTGGTCCAAAAGTATGTATGTGGTCCAGAATTTAAAATCTACTCGGTATTTAAATTAACACTCATTAGTATAAGCTTGTGTGATCCAAAAGTATGTATGTGGTCGAGGATTTAAAATTTCCTCGGGAATGAAATTAACACTCATCTGTATAAGCTTGTGTGGTCCAAAAGTATGTATGTGGTCGAGAATTTAAAATCTCCTCGGTATTTAAATTAACACTAATTAGCATAAGCTTGTGTGATCCAAAAGTATGTATGTGGTCCAGAATTTAAAATCTTCTCGGTGTGAAAATTAACACTCATCCGTATAAGCTTATGTGGTGCAAAAGTATGTATGTGGTCCAGAATTTAAAATCTACTCGGTATTTAAATTAACACTCATTAGTATAAGCTTGTGTGATCCAAAAGTATGTATGTGGTCGAGGATTTAAAATTTCCTTGGGAATGAAATTAACACTCATCTGTTAAAGCTTGTGTGGTCCAAAAGTATGTATGTGGTCCAGAATTTAAAATCTCCTCGGTATTTAAATTAACATTAATTAGTATAAGCTTGTGTGATCCAAAAGTATGTATGTGGTCGAGGATTTAAAATTTCCTCGGGAATGAAATTAACACTCATCTGTATAAGCTTATGTGGTGCAAAAGTATGTATGTGGTCCAGAATTTAAAATCTCCTCGGTATTTAAATTAACACTAATTAGTATAAGCTTGTGTGATCCAAAAGTATGTATGTGGTCCAGAATTTAAAATCTCCTCGATATTTAAATTAACATTAATTAGTATAAGCTTGTGTGATCCAAAAGTATGTATGTGGTCGAGGATTTAAAATTTTCTCGGGAATGAAATTAACACTCATCTGTATAAGCTTGTGTGGTCCAAAAGTATGTATGTGGTCCAGAATTTAAAATCTCCTCGGTATTTAAATTAACACTCATTAGTATAAGCTTGTGTGATCCAAAAGTATGTATGTGTTCGAGGATTTAAAATTTTCTCGGGAATGAAATTAACACTCATCTGTATAAGCTTGTGTGGTCCAAAAGTATGTATGTGGTCCAGAATTTAAAATCTCCTCGGTATTTAAATTAACACTCATTAGTATAAGCTTGTGTGAACCAAAAGTATGTATGTGGTCGAGGATTTAAAATTTTCTCGGGAATGAAATTAACACTCATCTGTATAAGCTTGTGTGGTCCAAAAGTATGTATGTGGTCCAGAATTTAAAATCTCCTCGGTATTTAAATAACACTAATTAGTATAAGCTTGTGTGATCTAAAAGTATGTATGTGGTCGAGGATTTAAAATTTCCTCGGGAATGAAATTAACACTCATCCGTATAAGCTTATGTGGTGCAAAAGTATGTATGTGGTCCAGAATTTAAAATCTCCTCGGTATTTAAATTAACACTAATTAGTATAAGCTTGTGTGGTCCAAAAGTATGTATGTGGTCCAGAATTTAAAATCTACTCGGTATTTAAATTAACACTCATTAGTATAAGCTTGTGTGATCCAAAAGTATGTATGTGGTCGAGGATTTAAAATTTCCTCGGGAATGAAATTAACACTCATCTGTATAAGATTGTGTGGTCCAAAAGTATGTATGTAGTCCAGAATTTAAAATCTACTCGGTATTTAAATTAACATTAATTAGTATAAGCTTGTGTGATCCAAAAGTATGTATGTGGTCGAGGATTTAAAATTTCCTCGGGAATGAAATTAACACTCATCCGTATAAGCTTATGTGGTGCAAAAGTATGTATGTGGTCCAGAATTTAAAATCTCCTCGGTATTTAAATTAACACTAATTAGTATAAGCTTGTGTGGTCCAAAAGTATGTATGTGGTCCAGAATTTAAAATCTACTCGGTATTTAAATTAACACTCATTAGTATAAGCTTGTGTGATCCAAAAGTATGTATGTGGTCGAGGATTTAAAATTTCCTCGGGAATGAAATTAGCACTCATCTGTATAAGCTTGTGTGGTCCAAAAGTATGTATGTGGTCCAGAATTTAAAATCTCCTCGGTATTTAAATTAACACTCATTAGTATAAGCTTGTGTGAACCAAAAGTATGTATGTGGTCGAGGATTTAAATTTTCTCGGGAATGAAATTAACACTCATCTGTATAAGCTTGTGTGGTCCAAAAGTATGTATGTGGTCCAGAATTTAAAATCTCCTCGGTATTTAAATTAACACTAATTAGTATAAGCTTGTGTGATCCAAAAGTATGTATGTGGTCGAGGATTTAAAATTTCCTCGGGAATGAAATTAACACTCATCCGTATAAGCTTATGTGGTGCAAAAGTATGTATGTGGTCCAGAATTTAAAATCTCCTCGGTATTTAAATTAACACTAATTAGTATAAGCTTGTGTGGTCCAAAAGTATGTATGTGGTCCAGAATTTAAAATCTACTCGGTATTTAAATTAACACTCATTAGTATAAGCTTGTGTGATCCAAAAGTATGTATGTGGTCGAGGATTTAAAATTTCCTCGGGAATGAAATTAACACTCATCTGTATAAGCTTGTGTGGTCCAAAAGTATGTATGTGGTCCAGAATTTAAAATCTCCTCGGTATTTAAATTAACATTAATTAGTATAAGCTTGTGTGATCCAAAAGTATGTATGTGGTCGAGGATTTAAAATTTCCTCGGGAATGAAATTAACACTCATCTGTATAAGCTTATGTGGTGCAAAAGTATGTATGTGGTCCAGAATTTAAAATCTCCTCGGTATTTAAATTAACACTAATTAGTATAAGCTAGTGTGATCCAAAAGTATGTATGTGGTCCAGAATTTAAAATCTCCTCGGTATTTAAATTAACATTAATTAGTATAAGCTTGTGTGATCCAAAAGTATGTATGTGGTCGAGGATTTAAAATTTCCTCGGGAATGAAATTAACACTCATCTGTATAAGCTTATGTGGTGCAAAAGTATGTATGTGGTCCAGAATTTAAAATCTCCTCGGTATTTAAATTAACACTAATTAGTATAAGCTAGTGTGATCCAAAAGTATGTATGTGGTCCAGAATTTAAAATCTCCTCGGTATTTAAATTAACATTAATTAGTATAAGCTTGTGTGATCCAAAAGTATGTATGTGGTCGAGGATTTAAAATTTTCTCGGGAATGAAATTAACACTCATCTGTATAAGCTTGTGTGGTCCAAAAGTATGTATGTGGTCCAGAATTTAAAATCTCCTCGGTATTTAAATTAACACTCATTAGTATAAGCTTGTGTGAACCAAAAGTATGTATGTGGTCGAGGATTTAAAATTTTCTCGGGAATGAAATTAACACTCATCTGTATAAGCTTGTGTGGTCCAAAAGTATGTATGTGGTCCAGAATTTAAAATCTCCTCGGTATTTAAATTAACACTAATTAGTATAAGCTTGTGTGATCTAAAAGTATGTATGTGGTCGAGGATTTAAAATTTCCTCGGGAATGAAATTAACACTCATCCGTATAAGCTTATGTGGTGCAAAAGTATGTATGTGGTCCAGAATTTAAAATCTCCTCGGTATTTAAATTAACACTAATTAGTATAAGCTTGTGTGGTCCAAAAGTATGTATGTGGTCCAGAATTTAAAATCTACTCGGTATTTAAATTAACACTCATTAGTATAAGCTTGTGTGATCCAAAAGTATGTATGTGGTCGAGGATTTAAAATTTCCTCGGGAATGAAATTAACACTCATCTGTATAAGCTTGTGTGGTCCAAAGTATGTATGTGGTCCAGAATTTAAAATCTCCTCGGTATTTAAATTAACATTAATTAGTATAAGCTTGTGTGATCCAAAAGTATGTATGTGGTCGAGGATTTAAAATTTCCTCGGGAATGAAATTAACACTCATCCGTATAAGCTTATGTGGTGCAAAAGTATGTATGTGGTCCAGAATTTAAAATCTCCTCGGTATTTAAATTAACACTAATTAGTATAAGCTTGTGTGGTCCAAAAGTATGTATGTGGTCCAGAATTTAAAATCTACTCGGTATTTAAATTAACACTCATTAGTATAAGCTTGTGTGATCCAAAAGTATGTATGTGGTCGAGGATTAAAATTTCCTCGGAATGAAATTAGCACTCATCTGTATAAGCTTGTGTGGTCCAAAAGTATGTATGTGGTCCAGAATTTAAAATCTCCTCGGTATTTAAATTAACACTCATTAGTATAAGCTTGTGTGAACCAAAAGTATGTATGTGGTCGAGGATTTAAAATTTTCTCGGGAATGAAATTAACACTCATCTGTATAAGCTTGTGTGGTCCAAAAGTATGTATGTGGTCCAGAATTTAAAATCTCCTCGGTATTTAAATTAACACTAATTAGTATAAGCTTGTGTGATCCAAAAGTATGTATGTGGTCGAGGATTTAAAATTTCCTCGGGAATGAAATTAACACTCATCCGTATAAGCTTATGTGGTGCAAAAGTATGTATGTGGTCCAGAATTTAAAATCTCCTCGGTATTTAAATTAACACTAATTAGTATAAGCTTGTGTGGTCCAAAAGTATGTATGTGGTCCAGAATTTAAAATCTACTCGGTATTTAAATTAACACTCATTAGTATAAGCTTGTGTGATCCAAAAGTATGTATGTGGTCGAGGATTTAAAATTTCCTCGGGAATGAAATTAACACTCATCTGTATAAGCTTGTGTGGTCCAAAAGTATGTATGTGGTCCAGAATTTAAAATCTCCTCGGTATTTAAATTAACATTAATTAGTATAAGCTTGTGTGATCCAAAAGTATGTATGTGGTCGAGGATTTAAAATTTCCTCGGGAATGAAATTAACACTCATCCGTATAAGCTTATGTGGTGCAAAAGTATGTATGTGGTCCAGAATTTAAAATCTCCTCGGTATTTAAATTAACACTAATTAGTATAAGCTTGTGTGGTCCAAAAGTATGTATGTGGTCCAGAATTTAAAATCTACTCGGTATTTAAATTAACACTCATTAGTATAAGCTTGTGTGATCCAAAAGTATGTATGTGGTCGAGGATTTAAAATTTCCTCGGGAATGAAATTAGCACTCATCTGTATAAGCTTGTGTGGTCCAAAAGTATGTATGTGGTCCAGAATTTAAAATCTCCTCGGTATTTAAATTAACACTCATTAGTATAAGCTTGTGTGAACCAAAGTATGTATGTGGTCGAGGATTTAAAATTTTCTCGGGAATGAAATTAACACTCATCTGTATAAGCTTGTGTGGTCCAAAAGTATGTATGTGGTCCAGAATTTAAAATCTCCTCGGTATTTAAATTAACACTAATTAGTATAAGCTTGTGTGATCCAAAAGTATGTATGTGGTCGAGGATTTAAAATTTCCTCGGGAATGAAATTAACACTCATCCGTATAAGCTTATGTGGTGCAAAAGTATGTATGTGGTCCAGAATTTAAAATCTCCTCGGTATTTAAATTAACACTAATTAGTATAAGCTTGTGTGGTCCAAAAGTATGTATGTGGTCCAGAATTTAAAATCTCCTCGGTATTTAAATTAACATTAATTAGTATAAGCTTGTGTGATCCAAAAGTATGTATGTGGTCCAGAATTTAAAATCTCCTCGGTATTTAAATTAACACTAATTAGTATAAGCTTGTGTGGTCCAAAAGTATGTATGTGGTCCAGAATTTAAAATCTACTCGGTATTTAAATTAACACTAATTAGTATAAGCTAGTGTGATCCAAAAGTATGTATGTGGTCGAGGATTTAAAATTTCCTCGGGAATGAAATTAACACTCATCTGTATAAGCTTATGTGGTGCAAAAGTATGTATGTGGTCCAGAATTTAAAATCTCCTCGGTATTTAAATTAACACTAATTAGTATAAGCTAGTGTGATCCAAAAGTATGTATGTGGTCCAGAATTTAAAATCTCCTCGGTATTTAAATTAACATTAATTAGTATAAGCTTGTGTGATCCAAAAGTATGTATGTGGTCCAGAATTTAAAATCTTCTCCTGGCAGGTCGTGTTCTAGTAAGGTCCGTGGGGTATGGGGAAAGTGTAAAACTATGTATACAGACATATAAACACAAAAAATACACATTTTAACATACAATTTTCCAAAATATGTACAGCCGACCATTAACGTTATATGTATTATTATTGGGATGGTTTAACGTAGTGTACTGCGCCCACTACATCAATACAATGAGCGCAGAATGAACTCGTATATCTGTGAATTTTGCCAGGGAGAAGTTGATGAATGGCCAAATGTTTTTTTCAAGTTTCACACACGTTTGAAACATGGGATCGATGAATTTAATTCCCCATTTGAAGAGAGTCTCTCATCTAATTTTAATCATCTGAAAAACGACCTGAGAATCTAGGATGCAGAAGCGGATGTCATAATCTTATTAGCAATGTCTTCTTTAAGTAACGCAAGCTTCAAGGCAGTAATTTGAATAACCACTCTTGTACGCTAAATTAAAAAAATAGACTACCTAAGTGCGAAACAAATTCAAAGTAATTAAATAATGACCGAAAATGTTATAAGTTAATCTTCTACTTCTTTTTCGTCTACTTCACGGATTAGGCAGCAATTATCTTACCGAGCCTCAAGATTTTCCTTCCATATTTTCTTTGTCCTGTCTCTTGTTCTTCTCCCCTTTGGTCTGTACTCAAATTTTAATCTTTCACTAATTATCTAGATCCTTATTTCTACCTTTTTTCATCAATTTCTATAAACTGTTACATCCTCAAATATGTTTTAAATTTAAATTTTATTTCTGATTACATTGCAATTCTTTCTATGTTAACGGTCGTGTAAATATAACTAAAAGTCCCAGAATTCTCAAATTCTCATCTGTGCAATTTTAATTTTCTTTTTATCTTCCCCATGCCCAAGTTTCACTTCTAAATGTAATTATTGGCTTTAATATACTGTAGAGTATCAAAAATGTCTGCGAATTGATATAAATAATTATTTTTTTTAAATGAATTTGTTTCTTAAAATGTTTTGTCTCTTGTATTCTAATTATTTTTTCTTCATAATACTAATAGCATTTCCTACATAAATGAACTCGAAAATCTGATCAATTAGATGGTTATCAATAGCTAACTTATTTCTTACTTTTTATTTTCTATTAAATGCCATAATTTCGTTTTTATTTATAGATAATGCTATAAATATATAATATTAATTTTACATTGTACAAATTTCATTGTAGATTATAGTCAATAACAGCAGCAATGTAAAGAATTTATCTCTCAACATTAATTACATAGCATTAGTCCTAGTTTTTAGATGTTTCTCTTTGTGGTAAAAAGATTAACGAACATTTGGCTTTACACAGATAACAAAAGACATTTCTTAGTAAAATGATGTCAATTTAGGTAAGTTATAGCAGTTAGTTATTCTTTGATGATGACAATGTATTGTGTTTTTGTACCTCACGACCATTATGTGGCCCAACAAGCCGCTATAGTAGCATCTCCTCTCATTTGCTATTGTTTGCTTAAGCAACTGTTGTAAGCGTACCCACAGCTAAGTTAAAGACAACATAATTGGACAAAGAGACCACTGCTGCTATTTCCTTTATTGTGTCTCACACAGCTAGTATTACAGTCTGTGATGCTATCCAATGTGAGGTCCCACTCTCAGTTCAAGCAATTTTAACACGTGCAGTTTCTAATGCAGTATGCGTAGTCATTTAGTGACATAGATTTGTGCACCTCTATTGAAACCTATATGAAATAATAATCCAAGAGGAAGCAAAAATTGAAAATACTGAAAGACACTGAATAAAATGAAATGTAATTTCTGAAAAGTATGTATTCTCCGTATTACTAACTGGCTCTATCGAATGCGTAGGTTCATGGCCGCGTCGACATAAGCTCTCCACACATCCCTATCCTGGGCTAATGTTTTGCAATCATTCCCTGTATAATCTACTTCCCTCAAATCATCGTTAATGTTTAAAAATACTGTCTTAGAAAATTATCTAATAAAGCTATTAAATATTAAATACACAATCAAGAAAGAATTTTATCAAAACTAATGCCACGAGTGATTTCCAATTTATCGATGAATTTATCTACGTAATTTGGAAATCAAGAGTGGCATTTATTAGGACTATTTAACGAATAAAAGTAAGCTGTTTACACACAAATCATTATTTAATATAGTTGTTTTAAAATATGTATATATTTAATGTAAACGGCGATGTTTGAAAACAAGTGAGAAACGTTTATTGTTTCATTTGTTCATCACTTGCACCCAGGTCATATTATTTATTGCCAAAGGATCGCAATATTGTAAGAATGCACCCTAGTGGAGATGAAATGAAACACATCAAACTGTTTATTAATTAATTTCTGATACCCTATGATCTAAATATGTCAATTATATTTTTCTGGAACGTTCATTCCTGGGAAATAATAATTTCAAGAAAGTGCAAACAGTTTCTTTTTATTGTGGTAATATTAAGTGCTATTATTGTTTTTCTATTATAACCGGCAAGCAATATCTGCTTACATTCGTGCACTATATACATAATCTGGGAGCCATTTGCGTTCTAGGATTCTTATATCTTAATATATAAATATATTTCTTGGAGAGTCATTGCAAAAATAATGCTCTGGCCTATTCAGAAAATAAAAAAGGAGGAGCTTGATTTTAATGTGGTAAAATTAAAACTGATAAAGCCAGGGTGAAAAAGACTGATTGTTTGTAATTCAAAATTCATTGAAATGTGATTGGTGGCCATCGACACCCATTTGGGGCATGAGTTAAATAGCCCGTGTAAAATCGATAATACATTATCTATTCTATTAAATTTGAACAAGTGAACCATTTTAAATACCTGGGTTATGAAATATCCTATTTTAAAAATGAAGATCTGTTTAACAAACTTCATAAATTTAAATATATATGTGGCACAATTAAAAGAATATTTAAAAACATAAGAATGGAAACAGAACTAAACATTTATAAAGCAGTGGCAGTCGCCTTACTATTGTATGGTAGTGAATTTTGGATTTTAACTGAAAGAGAAGAGAATATCACAGAAGCAGCTGAAACGAGATTTCAGAGAAGTGTGGCTGGCCGCAAACGTCTAGATAAAAGGAGAAGTGAAGATATTAGAAATGAGCTATATATTTTTAAACTTTTAGATACAATAAAATAATCTAGAAAAACTGGAAAGAACAAGTTCAAAGAATGAAAGATGATCGGATTCCAAAAAAATATACTTAAGTACAAACCAAGAGGAGACAGGAATAGAGGTAGACCGAAAAAGAGATGGATTCAACTTTTTGAATGAGAATATATGAGACGGGAACAAGCCATATAGGCTAAATCCGTGATTGTTGATGATGATTATTAAATTTGTTAAATTGCATGGTATTGTACTACGAAAGATATATGCGATCATTACAGCCATCTGGTAGCGACTCCATACTATTAACTTCTGTATCCGACCTGAGCAGGTTAAGATATTCAACAGTCAACTTTTATTTTTTTTAAGTCGTCGTTAGATTTTCTTGTTCGCGAATTTTGGAGAAAAATCCCCATCATGAGTATTAGACTCGAGCAGCAAGTCAGGTCTTGTGATATCGTTAATCGATAAATTAACTTAGAATTTTAGAGAGTCAAAGTCGGAACCGACATTAAATCATACAGTACCAGTGTCTTTTGTTTTTTGTAAATAAAAGAAACCATTTGTATAATCATTATTATAATGATTAAAACATATGTTTTATTACCTTAATTGTTCCAGGCTGAATTCATCTCCATTAAACATAACGTTAAATCCCACTGAAAATAAAGAATCCATACCAATCCTGAATAAATCAAGTAGAAGAGCATACCGGCACAATAAAGCGCTGTAAGTAATGGCTGTAATGAGTGCTACATTCTAAGACATGTGAAGGCCGGCTAGGTTGAAGCAATTTTTTCAAGAAAGTACCACTATAATAGAATTTTTGGAACTTTACTGCGCCACCCATCACCCTATTGATGATGTCTAGTATGTAAAGGGGAAAAAGTCCATTAAAGGTGTTCTATTTGAAGAAATAATTTAATTTCCTACTTCCTACATATAACGGAAAAAAACAGCCCGCCTTCATATGCCTTTAACCATGGCACTCGCTATAATTAACATCCTCGCACCCTTGGATTTTCCAAGCTAGACAATTCATTGACTCCGGGCGGATAAGAACCCTTGACTCTCGGAACCAGAGGCAAGGAGCTTAACCTCAAACCACTGAGGCTGATACTAATGACAATAATAACTTAATAAAACATGTCTCTTTTGAAAAAAGTCCCTCTTTTTTTGTAAACTCTTTCTATCATGCATTTCTATTGACAAAATTAGGTTGAATAAAAGTAAGGTAGTAAAATAACATTAACCATGATTTGGGAGAGAGAATTATAAGGGAATTATTGGAAATTATTACTTCTGGATTTGTGTATATGGAGAGGTTATTTATACGTGCGGGTATGAACTTCTGGGTTCGATATAGTCATTGAGTTATTATTATTATTATTAAACTAATAATAATAATAATAATTAGTTATATTATACATTTTAACATGACCATTATTATTATTATTATTATTATTATTATTATTATTATTATTATTATTATTATTATTGTGTCGCGCCGTAGCCGAGTGGTTAAGGCAAGAAACCTTGGTGCAGAGCTCCATGGGAGAATACATTTTTTCATGAAATTTCGGCCAGTATGGGACCGGTGCCCATCCAGCATCCTGAGGCATTTGGGTAGCTAATATAAGTAGCGACTCCAGGTTAAAAAGACCAGCTATAACGGCTGGAGAACTTCACACGCTGACCACATGTCACCCCTACACTGGCTTATGATCGTCTACCTCTATGATTAACACATGTGGCAATGAGGCCAGCAGCCGGCTGTTAGGCTAAGGGCCATCTAGGCCTGTCGCGCTTGGAATTTATTATTATTATTATTACATTTTTGTACATTAAAATAACAGTATTAAATTTATAGTTGAAATTCAAGGAGGCATAACTTGAATTCACTGTATTTTGTCGCATTTATTTTTCCCCAACACTGTATAAGTTTTGTGATTTTTTCTTCTGATATGTCCACCGCATTATATAGCTTTAGAATACCGATTAGACCACATACACACATTTACCCTTAATATTAGGGCATATTCAGAGGATAATAATGAATTATAATAGTATATGTATTATAAGATAGATTTCTGTACACTTTAAACTTGCGCGCGGTTTGTCCTTCAAGGGACCAAGAAAGTGCTGTATAGTTAATAGATGGGATGCATTGTAACCTACATGTATTACTATAACTATTATTTTCATTAATTATATTAAATTTTGAATTGGTGTGTTTAAGAATACATAGTAATAAAATTATAAAAAAATTCGGCTGAAAATTATTAGATTAGTGTTATTCCTAAAAATAATAAATAATAAAACACATACCTGAGAACTAATTTCATTTAAAGCACCTTGTTTTACATA
This sequence comes from Diploptera punctata, assembly GCA_030220185.1. Classification (NCBI taxonomy): domain Eukaryota; kingdom Metazoa; phylum Arthropoda; class Insecta; order Blattodea; family Blaberidae; genus Diploptera; species Diploptera punctata. The sequence continues at coordinate 192,527 of JASPKZ010008011.1, forward strand.
ATCACCTCAAAGTAGTGTTTCGTTAATTAATTTTAAAAGCATTGATATATTATTTTAAAGTTGCCAGTTTAAGATACCTTTGCTTAAACCTAAAAGATCGAAAAAAATATTGAAATTAAAGCAACACATTTTACGGGTTATATTCTAAATATTATTCAAGATATAAAATATTGTTTTCCAAATATTCAGCTTATTATGGCAACTCTTCCCATCAAAAGGCAATCAGTAAGTCAACAGTTTAAAACTTTACTATGGGTTCCAGGAAACGTTACTTTGGAATCGATATTGTACCCATTTCTATAATAATAAGAGATAGATGATGAAAAAACTCAGTTTTGTTACCCATAAAATTCTTGTAGAAACCATTTTCATACACATATGCATAAAAGACGAATTCGCATAGTATAGGTTAGATATCGTATATTTAATGAAACATAAAACAAAAGTATCATAAAACATATAATGTCTTATAGTTTTATAGATTGTAAAATTACAAATTTTAACATATTGTGTAAAAAGTATCGAAAAATTATTGGGACATTAATCTACAATATTTTTCATCCTTCGAATATTAATATTGTCTCATAAACATTACATATTATCATACAGGTATATTACAAATACTTTCAAGAACATTATTAATTTAATTTATCGAAAGAAACTTGGGTTAGCTTAAACTGAAATTACTCTTCTACGTAATATACTGCTTCCCTTATGTGTTTTATCCAAGCTAAGTCAGCACATAGAATGCAGGTTGAGGAAACCTTTAAACTCAAGACTTAATGGCCTCTGGCTTTTTATACTACCAATTAGAATGGCTATTACAGTTTAAACGCTTTTCCCTACGACCCATATTGCCATCTTCCGTCACAATGATATTTTCATAATGAAATTGTCACTTGTTATGACAAGAAACCACTAAAGATAGAGAGCATTGTGAAATTGTAATTTCGATTTACAAATATTTTAATTATAAAAATTAAACGTTGAATACAACTTAAATACAATATTTTGAGACGTAATAACGAAGTTTAAATTTCGCGGGCAAAGGCGGGAATATTGGTCTCGTATTGGTAGGAATAAATTTGCGAGTCGCCGACTAGCGAATCGAAAGACCCGTGCAGACTACCGAAATTTCTGGGCTCTCATTCCAGAGATCTCTACGAGTCTCTGCTTCCCCTTTCGAAAACGATCAGCTGATAGTTTGTGGAATTAAATAAAGTTATAGTGAAGTATTATACATATGTGCAATTATTTACACCCAAAAACTACGTGAAGTTGATCGCTACGGCATCTGCTACAATATTTTTATTTATTCTCATGTTTTACAATGCCTTCGATATTTTTCTCTTCTCGTATCAAGATTCTATAATAAATATCCATTCCTCTCTATTTTTCAGTTCCCCTTCCTCAAAGCCTCTCATTGCATTGTTCTATTTACTTGTGCCCATGTTAATTTTGGTCTGACCTCTTCCTGTCACATTCCATTCACAAATATTCGTTCGTGGTAAGTTTTCTATCATTCTTTTCATATGTTCAAACAATCTCAATTGTTTAATTAAATATAAATACAACTTAAGATCTTCTATGATTTTCATATTCATTACAATATAAATTTGTATCAGCTGTTTCGGTACCACTGGTCAACATGATTTTTGTCTCATGAGTACCAATAGTTGTACTTGATGCAGTTTTTATATCGTGTTTTCTAATATATATTCGGAATTTCTCCAGCACCCAGTTTTTTGTATTTCAATTTCAATTAATGGATTTAAATAATTATTTTTTAATAAACGTTTTTTGTCCGTTTGTCCATTGTAAAATAAAACCAAATGAGCTAACTCAGGAGATTTCAAATATGAAAAAGAGATATCAAGGCAAATGGAATCCTAATATGCTGGCCGATTATTGTTGGACCATCAATCGTCATTTCTTACTTTCTAGGTGAGTCCGAATGTGTGAACATTGTGTAGGTATGAAGTAGGTATTAAAGTATCTGAAATTACAAATTCCTGTCTCTCGGAGACCTTGCGTGATGGAAAAAACCGGTATCATTTGAATTCAGGAGAAAAAATACTATGAGAATCACATATTTTTTCTTTCTGAGACAAAAAAAAAAGTTTATTTTTTGTTGCTCATTGTACTTTGTACCTTCTTCAAACATGATTACAAATCTTAATTGTGTCATTTTGATAGTTTCTGTTAGAGATCCTTGCATTTTCATCTTTTCTCTTGTATCATCATTCATAATTTTCTAACTGCTTAAAATCTTTGCTGATCGTCGTGAATTTAATTTATCTTGCCTTCAAATGTCTTATATAATATATTATTGTATTTTTTACAATTAGATTATTAATGTTCGTTATTATTTTTATGGTGATATTTAGTAATTTATGCCAATATAATGTATGTCATGGTTATCGAGTTTGTAAATAATCCATTATCATATAAATTATTAATCCATAGATTTAATTAGCGTTGTTTAACCTCTCACCTTATGGGTACATTTACGTGCCACACGCCACCTGGGCCTTACATTGAAACGACAACTTTAAAAAGAGTTCGATAAAGCAGAAAACTGTTATTTTGTGGGTTGTCAAGCTTTTCTCACATACTCCTATTATCATACTGAAATTGATACATTTAACCAAATGAGTCGCTGTTCTAAACATTTTTTTATATTAATGTAACTTATATACCGGTACTTCTCTTTTCATATCGTTGACTCAGTGAGATATTCTGTTTTTGTGGTTTATGATTCAGAAGGTTCGTTTATCAACACATTTTAAACAAATTCTGAAGTTTTATTAGAAAATTGGAATAATGATGAATTTCAAATTCAATGCTGTAAGAAAATCTAAAATGCTTTCATTTACTGTAGGTGCTATGAAACAATACGAATACTAGTATGCGGTTACATTTTAAAACATTAAGTGGCAAAGGTTAGTGAAATATTATTGGAAAATGGAGGAGGTCGTGGAGATTTAAGTTTATGATTCAGAAGTTTGTGAAAATCTAAAAATTGTTTAACTTTAATGAAGTATGAGAACCATGCATGACGGATTTGGAGTTGTAGTTCGAGCAATATAAGTAACTAAAAATAGTAATAATAACATAATATAATAATAATATGATAATAATATAGATAATAATAATTATAATTTTTTTTATTTATATACAGAATTTTAATGTTTACACATCTTTCTGTGGTTTTATTTTTCTTCTCCACTCGTCTCCGTCCATCCAATCCATGTCCTCCAGTTTTCTTGCTCTCATTCCAGTTCTTATTTCCTGCATCCACGAGTTTCGAGCTCCTCCTTTCCTCCCTCTGCCAGGTGGACACCATTCCAATGTTTTTCTGGGTAACCTTTCTTCTCGCATTCGTCTTACATGTCCATACTTATTGAATTGCTTGTATCTTATATAATCTACTATTTAATATTCATTTTTTCTGTTATAACAGTATTTCTTATTTTTTTTCTAATTTTGAACATCGTGCTGCTCTTCTCTAGAAATCCATTCCCATCGACATAGTTTTTGTTCTAAGTTTTTGTTGAATTTCCAAACTTCAGCTTTATACGTGACAGTACTTCTCACTATTGAATTATATATTTGTTACTTATTTTTCCTGGTTATATAATATTATATAATAATAATAATAATAATAATAATAATAATAATAATCTTCTTCTTTCCAAGTATTAGGCCAAGGCCTGTTACGATCCTATAGAAAATTTTCCCTCCAGCGTTTTGATCCTTCCGGGAAATTCTCGTATAAGACTTGAAAGCATAATAATAGTCCCTTCGATTGGTTGCTGGCCAAAGGAAGGCAAGACCAGTGATGGGGCTGCCATCTTATAGCCTCTGGTCAGGCTTTTCTTGAGAAGAAAAGAAAATAAGGAAAGAAGAAATGGAAGAAAGGAAAGACTCCCTAGCCCTCGGATGCCCCTAATAGCATTGGGGTCGAAAAAACAAGAGTTAACCAAGAGAGGTTTGATAGTAAAGTTAAAAGAGTGCAAAACGCAAGTAAGTGGAAGAAATGTTTTGCACGGCTTGGGCACCTTGTGGTCGCCATCCACATATCCCCTAGATGAGGACCCCTGAGGAATAATAACAATAATAATAATGATAATAATGATGATGATAATAATAATAATGATAATAATAATGATGATAATGATAATAATAATAATAATGATAATAATAATAATAATGATAAATACTAATAATATGATAATCCTAATAAAATGATAATACTAATAATAATGATCCTCCTCCTCATCATGACTCCTCCTCACCATGCTCCTCATCCATCCTACTGTCCCTCCTACTCCTCCTGCTCCTCCCCCTGCTCCTCCTCCTGCTCCTCTCCTCCTCCTCTCCTCCTCCTCCTCACTGCTACTCCTCCTCCTCCTGCTCCTCCTCCTCATGTTCCTCCTCATCCTCCTGTTCCATCCTCCTGTTTCCGCCTCCTCCTCCTCCTGTTCCGCGCCTCAACCTCCTCCTGTTCCTCCTCCTCTCCTCTTCCTCCTCCTCCTCCTGTTCCTCCTCCTCCTCCTGTTTCCTCCTCCTCCTCCTCCTGTTCCTCCTCCTCCTCCTCCTCCTCCTGTTCCTCCTCCTCCTCCTGTTCTCCTCCCTCCTCCTGTTCCTCCTCCTCCTCCTGTTCCTCCTCCTCCTCCTGTTTTCCTCCTCCTCCTGTTTCCTCCTCCTCCTCCTGTTTCCTCCTCCTCCTCCTGTTCCTCCACTCCTCCTGTTCCGCCTCCTCCTCCTTTCCGCCTCCTCCTCCTGTTCCGCCTCCTCCTCCTGTTCCGCCTCCTCATCCTCCTGTTCCGCCTCCCTCCTCCTCCTGTTCCGCCTCCTCCTCCTCCGTTCCTCCTCCTCCTCCTCCTGTTCCTCCTCCTCCTCCTCCTTTTCCCCTCCTCCTCCTGTTCTCCCTCCTCATCCTCCTGTTCCTCCTCCTCCTCCTCCTCCTCCTCCTCCTCCTCCTCCTCCTCCTCCTCCTCCTCCTCCTCCTCCTCCTCCTCGTTCCTCCTCCTCCTCCTGTTCCTCCTCCTCCTCCTGTTCCTCCTCCTCCTCCTCCTCATCCTCCTGTTCCTCCTCCTCCTGTTTCCTCCCTCCTCTCCTGTTCCTCCTCCTCCTACCTGTTCCTCCTCCTCCTCCTGTTCCTCCTCCTCCTCCTCCTGTTCCTCCCCTCCTGTTCCTCCTCCTCCTGTTTCTCCCTCCTCCTCCTCCTCCTGTTCCGCCTCCCTCCTCCTCCTCCTGTCCCGCCTCCTCCTCCTCCTCCTGTTACCCCTCCTCCTCCTCCTCTGTTCCGCCGCCTCTCCTCCTGTCCGCCTCTCCTCTCCTTTCCTCCTCCTCCTCCTCCTGTTCCTCCTCCTCCTCCCCCCTCCTCTCATCATCCTGGTCCCTCCTCCTCTCCTCCTGTTCCTCCTCCTCATCCTCCTGTCCTCCTCCTCCTCTTCCTCTCTCCTGTTCCTCCCCTCCGCTTCCTCCTCTCCTCCTGTTCCTCCGCCTCCTGTTTCCGAATAATCATAATGTCTCTTAGGAATTTTAATGCAAAAAGTGGGGCGGGAAAGATTATTCAAACAACATAGGCAAATTCATCTCATGAATATAGTACGACACGGGTTAATTAGTCACATTTGCCCAAATCAAGAATCTCTTCTTAAGAGCACACTTTCAGATAAGGGATATTCATAAAACCTGACATCCCCGATGGAGAAACTCGGAACCAATAGATCCTGTATTAGTGGATAAACCTGGCACAGTAGCATCATGATGTTAGAATCAGTTAGAGGGACAGACTGATTCGGATCATCATCTGGTCAAGTGAAAAGCAGCAACGGCTATCGCTGATGAGGGAACAAACCTAAAGATGATGCTGTAAAATAATGAATAAAAAACTTGAAAAATGATAAATGCGGCAAAATAAAAAAATCAAAATAGCTAATAGTTTGAAGACTGGAATCTGCAGATGAAAATGTGCAAACGAAGAAGAAACTGTATAAATAAGAAGGAGGCATAAGAGATACTATTAATTGTCACATCAGAGCATTGTTGTTTAAAAGAGGCAAAACAAGAATGGTTTGATGAGGAATGTGCCACATTGTAAAAAAAGAAAGGTAGCAAAAATGAAAAGGTAACACGATCCAAATAGGTAATTTAGAGCAATGGGTAGTGTTAGACGTGAGACCACCAAGTTATAAAATAAGAAGAGGGAATATTTGAGAGAGAAGATAATGATCTTGAAATGAATGCAAAAATAGAACATTAGGAACTTAATCAGGGAATTAGTATAGAGAGAAGTTTCAGGCTAGACCAAACAATTCGAATGAAATGGGGATATGATGGGCAGATTCAAGGAGTATTAAATAGTGGAAAGGTTACTTAATCAGCTTTAAATGTACATACAGAACAGACATTGAAGAGGATAAGTTACGACAGCAGAAATGCTAGTCGCAGACAAAGTGCATTGAGGTTGAAATGGCATTGAAAAATGAAGATGTATAAAGCATCAGGGTCAGATGAATCCCGCAAACTGATAAAATAGGGGGAGGAAATTGATGGCAAGATACGCTGGTTGCTTAGTAGATTTGGGAAAAAGAAGCTCTCCAGATGAATGGAAGGAACAATTATCTACCATTTAGAAGAAAGGAGATAAAACTGATTGCAACACCTACAGGGCATCTCATTACTTTCAACTTCGTACAATTCTACAAATAATTAGTATGCAACTTACTCCCTATATTGATGACTCTAGGAGACCATCAATGTGCATTAGAAGAACAGGTCTCAACAAATCAGATTTTCAGTAAACAACAGATTTGAGAGAGAAATGAATATAATGGTACTGTACATCACTATATGTAGACTTCAAAAAGCATATGATTCATTAAGAGGGAGAAGTTATATAGTATCCCTGCTGAGTTCGAATTCTAAAAGTTGGTTAACATATCGAATGTGTCAATGGCTCAAAGAGTAGGGTGCGTGTAGGCAAACATTTTCAGAACCTTTTGAAATCAAATGGGTTGAAGCAGGAGATCACTATCTCCTCTACTATTTAATTTTGTACTAGAGCATGCCATTAAATCTTTAGAGAATAAGAAGCTTGCAACTCAATGTATAATAAGATGTTAGTTTATGCTGAGATGTATACTACTGGCGATAGCGAGGAGAACTAAGGCAACACGCCACACTATGAGTACACTAAGAAATTAGGACTGGAAGTAAATAATCACTAAAACTAAATATATGGTCACAAGTAAAATTCAGTATATAATGGAAATGGACAGCTAATGACAATGAGGAAAATTTTGAGGAAGTGGCAGAAATTCAAATACCTATGAACATAATCACAATATGAATGAGATGCACAAAGAAATTAAACATAGGCTCAATTCTGGAATGCATGCTATTATGCATTGCAGAGACTTTTGATGTCCCAACTCCGTTCAAAAAAACGTTAAGAACTGAAAATATATAAAACTATTATTCTACCAGTTATATTATATGGGTGCGAAACATGGACTGTTACTTTTAAGGAGGAAAGGAGATTACGAAGTATTTGAGAATAAAAGTTCTCTTAGGAAAATTTTGGACCAAAGAGAGATGAACAACAGGTGAATGGAGAAGCTACATAACAATGAACTACATGGTCTTTATAGAAGCCAGATATAATAAGAACAGTTAAGTCTCGTAGACTGCGATGGGCAGGAACATGTTGCACGTATGGGGAATGAACGACGTGCATGGAAGCTTCTTGTAGAAAGCCAGAGGGAAAACCCCAGTTTTGGTAGGCCAAGAATGAGGTGGGAGAACAACATTAACTATTGATTTGAAGGGAAGTAGATTATACAGGGAATGATTGAAAAGCATTAGCTCAGGATAGGGATGTATGGAGATCTTATGTCCGCGCGGCCATGAACCTTCCGGGTTCGATAGTGCCAGTGAGTAAGTGAGTAAGTATAATAAATAATGTTAATAATAATAATACTGTTATATAATCAATAATGTTAATAATATACATGTTAATATATATATAATGTAATAATAATAATACTAATTTAATAATAATAAAATGTTAATAATAATAAATCTGGTACTAATAATAATAATGTTAATAATACATAATCACATGTTCCATCCTAATACTAATGTTCCTCCTCCTCCTCCTGTTCCTCCTCCTCCTCCTCCTCCTCCTGCCCTCCGCCTGCTCCTCCTCCTGCTCCTGCTCCTCCTCTCTCCTCCTCCCTCTCCTCCCCTCCCTCCATACATCATAATCTCATCCTCCTAATAGAGGTGGTACAGGCCGAATGAATGTATGCTGGCACTCGGTAGTAGATGACGGAAAAAGGCTATATGTGCTTAGCGTGAAACAGTCCCTCCACCTTAGCCTCAGTATTTTCAACCGGAATTCGCTATTTCCTGTATTAAATACCTTCCGATATTTAGCTGTCCTCGCTAAAATTAATATATTCCGTTCCAGACCTTATACTGAAGTAAAAAAGTCGATGATATAGCCAGGAACTGAAATTGAAACTGAAATCGCTGCGATCCTTGGCAATGCGCTAACATTTATACCATATAATAGGTGCTGATATAAGTAGATTCGACATATTTGAAATGCCACAATCAGTAAGATTAAAAAGTAGGTCTAAAGGAATCCGACAAATGTATAAACTCTAATGGAACAAAGAGCAGATAGGACACGTTTTATAATAGTACTACTAGCAAAAATATATAATCGGTATGTCGTACTAGTCGATGGTGGATTGTACTGTGGAAGAATGTGATTATTTATCTGAACAAGGCGACATAAAAAAAGACAACTATAAATGTGTGTTTTATTTATTGCAGAGATATGATATTTCAAACAGTGAATATGTTACGGTAAATGTGATTAATCCGGGACTATATATATTTGCCTGTTATTATATATAATCACCACTAAATTTGGTAAAATGATACAATTTTGAAAATTTATCATAAGTAATGCCACGAGTGATTTCAATATTATCGATAAATTCACTACTCACGAAGTGAGGAGTGAATTTATCTAGATAATTTGGAAATCAATAGTGGCATTTGTTAGGACTATTTAACGAATTAAATTAAGCTGTTTACTCACAAATCATTGTTTAACTATAGTTATTTTAAAATATTTATGTATTTAATGTAAACAGCGATGTTTTAAAACAAATCAGAAATGTGAGGTTACGTTCATTCACTGCAACTAGATCATATTATTTATTGACAAAAAAGGTCGCAATATTGTAAGAATGTACCCAAGTGAAGAAATAATGAAACAGATCAAACTATATATCATAATCAACATTACGGGTTATTCATTTATTTTTTTAGTAAACAACTCAGTAAAATCAAGGAATCTGTTCATTATTTGCTATATTCAATGTATTTGTTGGAGAAAAATAATGTTCTCTCCTGTTCAGAACATTAAAAAGGAGGAGCTTTCTTTATGACAAAAGCAGGAGCTGATAAAGAGAAATCGATAAAGAGCGAGGTGAAACATGACTGTCATTGGTTGTAAAACAAAATTCATTGAAACGTGATTGGTCATTGACTAGCATTTGTGGCATGAGTTAAATAGTCATAAGTAATGCCACGAGTGATTTCCAAATTATCGATAAATTCACGACTCACGAAGTGAGGAGTGAATTTATCTAGAGAATTTGGAAATCAAGAGTGGCATTTGTTAGGACTATTTCATCATCATCATAGTACATTCACGAATTTAGGCCATTTGTTGACCTGTTTCGGCCTCAAGAGAAACACCATCCAGAAGTCTTTTGAGTGGACGTCCTGGTCTTCTTCTTCCTGCAGGTTGATATCTTAACATTAGTTTGGGTATTCTGAGATCTTCCATTCGATGAACATGTTGTATCCATCTTGACTTATAATCAGAAATTTTGTTTTCTAAAGATTCCATGTGTAATTCTTCTAAGATGTCTTCATTTTTTTTGTGATCTAATAGTGTGTATCCTGCAGTCCTCCGAAGATATCTCATTTCAGCAGATCTAAGTCTCTGTATATCCTTCTGTTTCAACGTCCATACTTCGCTACCATACAAAAGAGTTGGAAAGAGCCAGTATTTTATACACTTTTCAGTCTTGAATGCTTTTGGACTAACTGTGGCTTGAAGATAGAATTTATTAACCCTAAAATTCTTAAAAATTTAGATATTTTTGCATTTACATCCTTTTCTTCTTCATATGAGATATTGCATCCTAGATATGTAAAATTATTCACCTGCTCCAAAATTTTATTGTCCAGTACAATTTTACTTCTGACAGGATCTACACCTTGAAATGCCATAATTTTTTGTTTTTTCTGTAGATATCTTTAATCCATATTCTTCTGTAATTTTGTTAAGTTCATACAGACCTTTCTGTAGATTATCTTCGGAATTTGCTATTATTATTTGGTCATCTGCAAACAATAGGGTGTTTAATTTTCTATTTTCTGATATTCTTATTCCAAATTTATATGTTTTGTTCCAGCAACATATTACTTCATTGATATAAATTGCAAAGAGTGTTGGGGATAGGGGGCAGCCTTGTCTCACACCACGATTTATAATTCCTTCTTCAGAAAATCTGTTATTTAATTTAATCTTCATGGTGTTGTCTTTGTAAATATTTTGTATGTTCTGCCGAAGTAAATTTGGTATATTTCTGTCTTCCAATATATTTAAGAGTTTTGATCTCTTGACTGTGTCATATTTCAATTCCTTCTGGTTTTTTTTGTGTTGAGACTTGAAAGTAGTTTTGAAGTTCCTTAGGACAGGTTACTGGCCCGACGCTAAGTAGTCCAGTGGTAGGGCTGCTACCTTTTAGTCTCTGGACAGACATTAGGATACCGCATTTACTCAGTACCTGATGGAACGGTTATACCGCCGTGACTCGGTCCTCAGAGCCTCGTTTGTGAAAACAGGTTGTACCACGAGAAGGTGAGGATGAGAATTGGGTAGGAGAGGTTATACACTATTTAACGAATAAAATTAAGCTGTTTACTCACAAATCATTATTTAACTGTAGTTATTTTAAAATATTTATATATCTAATGTAAACGGCGATGTTTGAAAACAAATGAGAAACGATAGGTACGCTTCATCTGCTTCTTTTGTTTATCACTGCAACTGGATCATACTATTTCAGGATATTAAAAAGGAGGAGCTTTCTTTAATATGGTAATTATAACACTGATAAATATTTCGTGAAACACGACTCTGATTGGTTGTAAAACAGAAATCATTGAAACGTGATTGGTCATTGACTAGCATTTGTGGCATGAGTTAAATAGTCAAATTAATCGGTTTGCTTGCATAATTCCTAACTCGTAATGGTAAATGTCATAAAAGTCCCTAACTTTACGAAAATTCGTTCAGTTTGCGGATTCACCTAGGTTAGAGTAATTGAATTAGGTTAGGTTAGATTTTAGGTTCCTTGCATTTAAATGTTTTGTACAAGTTAAATAAAATTGTATTATAAACATTTAGTGACATTTTAATTGTAAAATAGTTTAATTCCAGGTATTTTACCGCATAATGTCCAACGAAAAATATATTTCTGAGTAGTAACTAATAAAACGAAAATGCACTCTATTCTACTGGCCCAATCAGTCATGATATTTACCACATTTACCATAACGAGTTCGGAATTATGCGAACAAACCGGTTAATTTGATAAATTTTGAAACATTTATCATATTTACCGGCATCATTGGTGATTATGCATAATTACCGGTTATTATATATAATCAATAGTTTATTAGTTTTACTGTAACATATACACCAATACTTTCAACATCTGAAGACATCACAATTCACAGTTTTTAAACTTCTTATAAATTTCCTTAAAGTTTTATGTTTATAAAAATAAAACAACTATCTTTGCCAAATTTAAGTCGCTTCAAATGAAACAAATTATAGTGACGTACTGCATACTAGTTTAGTTACTATTTCTTCGTCTCAATTTAATCTCTCGCCTCAAAAGTAGGCCTACATTTTACATGTCACAGTCACCCGGACCTTAAAGTGGCAAGACCTGTCGGGAGAGGAATTTTAAACTGTGGATCACACACACACACCTTTTTTTTTGACCATACAAGGACATGAACGACCTCTCTAATAAATGATCAGCTGAATGTCAGAGCCTCCTCTAAGACATAAATAAAACACGAAACACACCATTCATATCATATATTTATACTAAACATGACAAGTGTGATGATGATCATGATGCCTAGATGATGATATGCAACCGTTTGGGTCTTAAGGTTTCCTGACATTTGTCTTACAGGTGAGGAGAAATCTCCCAGGAAACTTGCCCCGGCCCGGGATATAACCCAAGCTCGCTGCGTGCCAGGCAGCATAGGTACCCCAAGATCACAGTGGTGGACACTAATTTAGCTACAAGGTAACATTAATTAAAATGTAATAATGGCAATAACAAATTTAACACGTAATATATTTATGCCCAAACGGTCCCCGAAATCATATGGCCATCATCCTTATCATTATCATCCTTACCATTATCATTGTCATCATCATTCTTCACCGGTGTGGAAAGCAACGGGAAGCTACCACACCTACACAATTCCCTAGTAAAGCTGCAAGCATAACATGAAAATGCTATGATTGCAGTGAAGGACCTGCCTTCGGGCAGAATTACTATGGATAGATGGAATATATTTATTTGTCCAATGCCACCAGGTTCACTTTTATGACATTTCTGGCCTCTCCCCTGGCATTGGCGGAGTTGTTATCCATTTCTAAGGTAAGGGCAGCTGGAACGCGGAGTTACGTTACCCCGATGATATGATGGGTGATAAATGATAATGAAGCGCCAGGAGAATCATTAACTAACTTAACCTTAATGCCAGACCATGTGAAATCACAGGAATTATTACTGTGGTCTGACCGGAAATCGAACCCGGGACCTCTTGAACTGTAGTAAAAAAACTCTGACCATTAGCCCATGAGGTTCGTCTAATTAATATTTGTAGGATTATTTAAAATTCTTTCCATAAAATATCTACTTCCAGAAACACTAATGTTGCAATGCTTTACAGGTTCACTCTTGCTTCTTTAAGATACATACAGTATTTTATTATTTAGCCTAATGGAGTTTGTGCCATGTGGTCTTGTCTTCCATTCAACCAGGATAAACGTAACTTGCATTAAAATACAATATTCACAATACAAGTAGTTCATATTGTTTATGTGTATCAAAATTAATAATAATTACGCTATACTTCCGAAAACACTAATGTTTACAATATCTATAAGATTCGCTCTTGTTTCTTTGTGACTCTTTTAGTAGCCTATTTTATTTTTAGCCTAATGAAGAGAATTGAATAAGGCCTTCTCTTCCGGTCAACCATGATAAACATTGTCCATGCTACATTATAAATTCAATATTCAGAATATGACATTATACCGAAAATGGAAATTTGAACAAACTATTATTATTATTATTATTATTATTATTATTATTATTATTATTATTATTATTATATTATATTAATAATAATAATAATAATAATAATAATAGATAGTTAATGTTGTTTATGAGTATTAAAATAATAATAATAATAATAATAATAATAATAATAATAATAAACGTTTTCCGCCGCAATCTCGGGGTAAGTTCTTGCCACGTATGCAGCGGACTCGGATTCGCTCTTTGGTCCGAACAAGTATATTGGATATTCTTTTTTTGGGGGGGGATCTTCACCAGCAAGACAAATCTTAGGAAACTTTAAGCCCCAAAGGGTTCTCGAATATCATTTGGCCATCATAATTGCTTTGTTTAGTATGAATGTGTGTGTGAAAAGTGTGCTTCTTCTTTATGTTGTGTTGTCTCGGAGTAGGCCCTGACATTGAGCTGATAACTCATTCGGGGAGGCCCTCCAAGTGTTTGTATAGTCAAAAAAGTATGCGTATCATCTATAGTTTAAAATTCCTCTCCCGACAGGTCGAGGCACTGTAAGGCCCGGGTGGCGTGTGCTACGCAAAATGTACCTATACAGTTAGAGGTTAAACAAATATGGGCCTATGGTAATGATGCAATGTGTCTCAGCTCTGAACAAATCCTTTCCATTTATTTCCACATAAATACTTTTGTTGCATTTTCAAGAAAAGGAATTTAAAAAACGACAGACAAAGGAAGAAGTATAATTAACTTACAGTCACTATCCTCAGCCAATGTTTTCCAATCATTCTCGTAAGTAATGCCACGAGTGATTTCCAATTTATGTAGAGAATTTGGAAATCAAGAGAGGCATTTTTTATGACTATTTAACGAATAAAATTAAGCTGTTTACTCACAAATCATTATTTAACTATAGTTATTTTAAAATATTTATATGTTTAATGTAAATGGCGATGATCCATATTTGGTTCGTCTTCCGGGCTTATAGGCCGTGGTCTGGTTGTCTTCTTACTCGACGTTTCGTCTACTGCTGCGGTAGACATCATCAGGAGATACTGCGTGCTTTCTGTGAACTCCTCAACAGTCGGCCGGCCGTGAAAGCCTACAATTATATATAAGCAACCTCTACGGGAAGGATGTGTTTCTTTCTATTCGGAAATTTGAAGAATTAAGAAAGAAGAAAGGACGCTTTCTGTGCAATTTAAGCTTCCTTCTACGGTGCAGAGACACGGAAACTATCCCTCAATTTTTAAACAGAGAGACAGTTTCCAACGACCAGCCAGTCTGCAGCCGACTGTTGAGGAGTTCACAGAAAGCACGCAGTATCTCCTGATGATGTCTACCGCAGCAGTAGACGAAACGTCGAGTAAGAAGACAACCAGACCACGGCCTATAAGCCCGGAAGACGAACCAAATATGGATCAAGACGCCGGCCGTGAAAGCCTACAATTATATGTAAATGGCGATGTTTGAAAACAAATGAAAAGCGATACGTACGCTTCATCTGCTTATTTTGTTTATCACTGCAACCAGATCATACTATTTATTGCCAAAGGAACGCAATATTGTAACAATGCTCTCTAGTGGAGAAAAAATGAAACACATCAAACTGTATATTAATTCATTTCTGATGTCGTATGATGTAAATATGACAATTATATTTTTCTGGATTGTTACCTGGGAAAAAATACATTTAAGAAAGTGCAAACAGTGGTTTCTTTTTTTGGTGGTATAATAAATTGCTACAAATGTTTTTATATTAACTCTTCATGCACTATATATACAATCTGGTAGCCGTATTTCTCACAGCCTCAGTCATTGCAAAATAATGGTCAGACCTGTTCAGAATATTAAAAAGGAGGAGCTTTGTTTAATATGGTAAATATAACACTGATAAATATTTCGTGAAACACGACTCTGATTGGTTGTAAAACAGAAATCATTGAAACGTGATTGGCCATTGAGTCCCATTTGGAGCACGAGTTAAATAGTCTGAATAATCTACTTTACTCAAATCATGGTTAATATTATTCTCCCACCTCAACTATCAACTGGGCGTTTTCCTCTGGTTTTCCTAGAAGAAGATTCTATGCCACATTTTCATTCACCATTCGTGGCACATCTCTTGCTCATTGCAGTCTGTGTTCTTATTATAACTGGTTTCCTATAAAGATCATTCAGGTCACTATTATGTAAGGCTTCTGCATTAGTCTCTCAGTTCATTTCTGTTTGGTCCAAAAAGTTTCCTGAGAACTTAACTAAATGCATACAATTATATTATTTTTGACGTTAATTTGGACTCTCAACATTAATTTGCGTGAAAAGTCCTTAAATAATGAACTTGATGGAAAATAAAAGTTATACTTTCCACCGACGAGTATTTGTATGAAAATCGATCTTAAAAATCAAGATAGCATCAAATTAATAAGTTGGCTACCAGTTTGAAGACGGAAATGCAACTCACGGTATAATTAACGACTCTGTGAAGTCTCTCCGCATTAATTCATGTCTCCGAAACTTTCAGCATTTCATGAGTTATGATTTAATTAAAACCCGCACAAGTGTTGAGGGGTCAGCAGATCTCATATTTACGACAATATAAAACCACTCATACTACGAAATTACTGAATAACACACATATAGTTAAAAGTAACGCACCTATCTCAGAATACAAAGTTCCAGGGTCCCATCCTGGCCGTTATTGACAGGCCTTATAATTTTTTTTCCGTTATGAAAAATTGTATAATATTAATAGATAAATTAAAAACCGCTGATACGAGCCTCAATTTTTTACTGGTAAGCCTACATTGAAGCACCTTCTCCCATCTCATTCTTGGCCAACCTAATAGCTGATTTCCGTTTGGTTTTCATAATATGAAACATCTTAACTATCTTTTCCTGGTCGTCTAACTTCCTCCAAAGTGATTGTGTCCTACGGAAATGTATGTAATATACTTGTTAATCTTTCTGGAGCCAACTACTGCATAATGTCCTAAATTCCAATTCCTAGAAACAAGTTCCTATGTTTAAGCTTTTACCATGGATTCCTGAAATAGTTCCCGCCCGGAGATCCGAATGGGGACTATTTACCTCCGGAAAATTTTACCCTAGTTGTATCCATGTCCGCGTTTCTTTAGGGTTGTATTTTTACGGTGAAAACTCGTATCTCCTTGGGCAAAGTAATTTCTTCCTAAGGTTATCGCTTCTGACCTATCCGACATGGGTGATCATTTCGGCAGCAATGCCAAGCCGGCATAACTCACAGGGTAATTTAAGCACGCAATGCACTCCACCACGATACCATCAAAAGAATAATGATGATGATGATGGTGATGATGATAGTTATTATTAGGAGTATTCCACAATACAGTGTTTCTCCATTAATCCAAAGTGATTTGTCGCCAGAGGTTCCTGTCTAAAGCATCTTCCTTCAAATCTCTAGCTTCCCTCCTCACTCTATCCAACGTTCTCTAGGTTTGCCTCTTCCACTTCTTCCATTAGCTTTTCATCAAGGATCTTCTTTGATATTCTATCTTCTTCCATTCTTATGAGGTGCCCATACCATTTCAAATGTTTTTCTTCTATTTATATAATAATAATAATAATAATAATAATAATAATAATAATAATCATCATCATCATCATCCGGTATCATGGCAGGTGCCGCTGCCTTCCGGAACCAAACGCTTCTTCTTTGTCCATCTATTGATCTTCCTCAAATCCGCTGATATCCATAGCCACTTGTACCCCTTCTATCCAAGTTTTTTTTTTCGGCTGTAAGCCGAGTCTACGACAAACCTCCGCAGTTGAGAGAGAAACGTCTGGAAGAAATACCAGTTATAGACCAAAGCCACACAGCCCGGAATCTTTTAACATAATAATAATAATAATAATAATAATAATAATAATAATAATAATAATAATAATAATAATAATAATAATAATAATAACTGTCATCGCTGCATGACCCCAAGTATTTGGACTGAAGGCCCGTTAATAATAATAATAATAATAATAATAATAATAATAATAATAATAATAATAATAATAATAATAATAATAATAATAATATGTGTATCTAGTGTAAAGAAAAGGGTAAGATATTGTATCAAGTTTTGTAGTTACTAAAGGTTTAAGGCATGGATGTTGTTTATGACGACCTTATTAAAAATATATCTAGAAAACGACTTAACACAGTAGAAAAAACAAATGTTTGCTGATGATCAGATACTGATGGCGGAGATTACGAGGATTCAAAGTACATGGTAAGAAAACTGAAAGAGGAGTAAGAAAAATGGAGATTACAGATAAAATTGGACAAAACGAAGTATATGGTATCAGGCGATGAATCGACAGATCTGGTTTTCGAAAAGGACACGGAAAAATTGAACATGTGACAAATATGTATATTTGGGGACAAAAATGAGTGCAGTTGGAAGTCATGATGCTGAAATTAATGTGAGGATAAATATACGTGTTGCCTATATCTGCAGCATGAAAATTGTGTTTCATGGGATCAGAATATAAGTTATAAAACAATAACAGACATTTTTAATACAGTAATGAGTAAAATGATCTACGGTGCTAGAACACGGGAATTAAAATCTAGAAAAATAAGTAAATTCAATTCTGTAGAAACAGGTTTTCGGAGGCGTTCAGCTGAAAAAAAATAATAAACGGTGTAATTAAAGAAAAACATGAATGTTCTAACTTCAATTTTTGATTTCATAAAAAACAAATAGTATGGCCACCTAAAAATAACGGCAGACGACAGATTCCTAAGAAGAATAGAGTAGATGCCACCTGGTAAAGGAAGAAGAGGACGGTCAAAAAGAAAGTAGATTTATGTGTTTTGAGCAGCATGACGGAAAAAAGGATTGGACGATGGAGATTAGAATGACAGAGAGATGTGGAGGAGAATGACAGTAGATTAAATGGCCACAGGATAATGTTGTGAAATCTGCTAAAGAAATAAAATCAATAAATAATTATATTAACATTTTTAACTGATAAAAGCTGCATAATTTTCTTTTCAAACTACATTTTTCGTATGTAGTGTGATTTTCTGTCGCGGCTGTTCCACTCATATTCACCTGCGAAAATGAATCTTCAAACACGGAAAATTTCTGAGAAAGAAGAGGAGATACGTTTTCTAACCACAACAAAAATATATTTATGTAAACAAAATGGTTTCTCTACGAACAAAATATTGTGTAGTTAATGTTGACAACCTGTATTTGTAACAATAAAAAAATTACCAACCTTAAAATTTTCCTTTTTTCAAGAGAATGAGAGCTAGATAAACATTTTAAACATCATACTCGTTTATTTCACTTCGAAATGAATACGAATTAACTATTTTTAACTCAGGTAGATTTTTGTGTAGATACCAGTGTTCTCCAACTTAAATGCTTCTTATTCTTCTCCTTCCTTTATAGCGGTCTGTTACGGCCTCAATCCAACGTTTGAAGGGTCTACCCATGATCTCTTGCCTGGTGGCTGGTAATTTAAGATTTGACCTCGTATTCTTTCTAACATCTAATGCACAATATGTACCTGATAAGGAAAGTATTATCGCCTCACTCTGATGGTTGACCGTTTATATAAAAACGGGTGCCGAGAGGCAATACTTGACATGCGGTGTTGTCACGTTTCTCATAGCGTTAAGGGCGTATATTACACAAGGACAGAAGACATTGATTATTTAAGTTATTATTTAATTTTTGTGTTATTATTTGGTATTGTTGAACTTTTATAATTAAATTATATATGTACTTATTCATTAAACAATCCATTTTCCAACATTATATAGCTATTAGCTCTACATAAATTTAATATTCATACATCATCATCCTGAAATTTACATATTATTATTATTATTATTATTATTATTAACCGTTCGGGTCTAAAACTGTTTCCCAATGCCTGCCACATGTTAAAATCACTTCTATATTAAACAAATATAATATATAGATATTGTATTATTATTTGAGCTACACAACAAATCACTGATAATTATAACAATTAATTACGGTATACAATTTTATAACTGGATCGACTGCTCCACGTTCCGAGTTTTAATTGAAACTGAGGGAAGATAGCAATGTGGCAACATCGTGATACTCGCGGTACTCGGGATCTTTGTATTCTAATAACATATAACAGCTGCGGGGAAACAAAGCGAGCCGATTGTTAAACATCATTGTGAGGCGATAATAAAAATATAATAATAATAATAATAATAATAACAATAATAATAATAATAATATTAATAACAATAATAATAATATGTTACTTGTTTAAATTATTGACTTAATAACAGAACGAAACATAAATGAATAATACACTCCTCACTGTACAAAATAAAAAAATGGAGCAAAGTGGTGCACCAATTGAAAATATTAAATCACATTAACGCCATGTATCTATGTAAAGTGGCTGTAGAACACACACAATAAACATACCCCTAGAACTTGGTACGGTATTACACCCCTAAATAACAAGGCCGTAACTAAAAAAAATAGTTTAGCACTTCATGCAGTGTACCAACGGCAGTAATAAAGTAGAACGCATAAAAATAAGCATATATTGAAAATCTTTTTTAGGTAACATTTTGAAGCTTTTAAATACAATTGCTTTCCTAAAAAATCCAAATTTTTACTACTGGGGTCACAATACATAGTATTACGAAGTGTTCGGTAAGATTTTTAATATATTTTTTTTTATTCGGGCAGTCCCTGTTACGGTCTGAAAAAAATGGTATCCCTGTGCAGTACCAGAGATCCTCTACCTTGTGGAATGTATTGATTAAATATTTTGGATTTAATAACATTGATTCATTCATGATGAGAATTCTGCTTTAGATAATGCTGATTTATGCCATCAGGAATAGACTTTGCAGTTGCTCTAAAATGTCACGGTACAGAGTGTTGTCCGGCTTAAAAGTGAAGTATTTAATTAATCTATTACTTGAAAATTATAGGTGATATTTACATTAGGTTTGCATGCACGGGTAGAGTAACTCAATATTTTATGTAGACTATTTAACTCGTGCCAAAAAATAGGAGTCAATGACCTATGATTTTTTTTATTTACAACCAATCACAGCCTTTTTGACCACGATTTTATCAGTTTGATTTTATCACTTTAAAATTAAGCTCCTCCTTTTTAACATTCTGAATAGGTCATAGCATTATTTTTCATTGGCGTCATGTGGCTAGCAGACTGTATACATAGTGCACGAATGTTAACACAAAGTGCTTGCGGGATATAATATAAAAACATTTGTAGCAATTGATTATACCACAAAAAAAAAACACTGTTTGCACTTTCTTAAACGAATTATTTCCCAGAAAATAACGTTGCAGAAAACTATAATTCACATATTTACATCATAGGACATCAGAAATTAATTAACACCTATAATACAGGTTATAAATTTCTCCACTAGGGTGCATTCGTACAATATAGCGATCCTTTGGCAATAAATAATATGATCTGGTTGCAGTGATGAACAAATGAAGCGAAACAATCGTTTCTCATTGTTTTCAAACATCGCCGTTTACATCAAATATATAAATAATTTAAAATAAATATAGTTAAATAATGATTTGTGAGAAAATTGCTTAATATCATTCGTTTAATAGCCCTAGCAAATTCCACTGATCATTTCCAAATTCTCTAGATATATTGGAAATCGCTCGTGGCATTACTTATGACTATTTAACTCATGCCCTAAATGGGAGTCAATGACCAATCACATTTCAATGAATTTTGATTTACAACCAATCACAGTCGTTTTTCACTTCAATTTTCTGAATTTAATTTTATCGAATTAAAATCAAGCTCCCCTTTTTAACATTTTGAATAGGTCAGATCATTATTTTGCAGTGACTGACACTCTAAGAAATACGTCGAATATAACAATTTATATATTAAGATGTAAGAATCCTAGAACGCAAGTGATTGTATATATAATGCACCAATGTAACCAGATTCTGCTTGCGGGATATAATACAAAAAAAATGTAGCAATTGGTTATACCATAAAAAGAGAAACCACTGTTCGCAGTTTTGTAAACGTATTATTTCCCAGGTATTTACGTTCCAGAAACATATAATTAACACGTTCACATCATAGGACTACAGAAATTAATTAATAACCTATAATGTTGGTTATAGACGGTTTGATGTGTTTTATATTTTCTCCTCTAGAGTGAATTCTTACATTATTGCTATCCTTTGGCAATAATTAATATTATCTGGTTGCAGTGATGAACAAATGAAACATAATAAACGTTTCTCATTTGATTTCTAACATCGCCGTTTACATTACATATATAAATATTTTAAAATAATTACATATATAAATAATGATTTGTGAATAAACAGCTTAATTTTGCTGGTTAAATTGTCCTAACAAATGCCACTCCTGATTTCAAAATACTCTAGATAAATTCACTCGTCACTTCGGAACGTTGTGAATTTATCGATAATTTGGAAATCACTCGTGGCATTACTTATGGCTATACACCTCGATATACGTATCCTTAGCCCCCTCTCTCCATGTGTTTTGCAACGCTGTAGACGTAAGATTTCCGACAGCTGTACAGGGTGGACCGCTCGAATGGACCTAATTTCAATTGCTTGTTACTGGCAAACGGTTGAAGATAGAAACTTAAAACAACGTTCATATTACAGAAAAACTCACCAAGTTTTGATATCCAGATCACCACATCTCTATATGAGCCCCAGCAGTCACTGTGACGATATCAAAGCGATGAACAATTTCTTGCCAAGTACGTTGGAGTATGTCTTCTGGAATGTTCTCAATAGCCTCTATGATGCGCTCACGAAGATCACGAAGGTCTTTGACTGGGGTGGTGTAAACTTTATCTTTGACATAGCCCCAGAGAAAGAAATCCAGTGGTGTTAAATCGGGAGATCTCGGGGCCACGCGATTGGTCCTCCCCTACCAATCCAACGGCCAGGGAAAATGTTGTCCAAAGTCGTACGAACTTCATTGGACCAGTGGGGAGGAGCACCATCTTGCTGGAAAAAACGATGTTAGGCTGCAGTTGTTCAATTTGTGGAAAGAAGAACTGCTCCAGCATGTCAAGATATGTGGTACCACGAACAGTTTTCTCGGCGAAGAAAAACGGTCCAATGACCTTATTATGTGACAAACTGCACCAAACATTCATCTTCGGACTATCACGAACATGCTCTTGAATAGCGTGAGGATTTTCCGATCCCCAGATCCGCACATTATGCGGTTTACCTTGCCTGACAAATGGAAAGTGGCTTCGTCCGAGAAGAAAATCTTGGCCATGAAGTCAGGATCAGCGCCGAGACGGTCCAGCATCGTATTGGCGAATTCCACTCGTTTCGGCATGTCATTCGGCTCCAGACGTTGCACTAACTGCACTTTATATGCGTGCAGTTTGAGGCGTTTGTGGACAATCCGTTGTAATGTCGATTTGGTATTTGAAGTTCCCGCGAAGCTCTTCTTAATGACTTCCGGGGGCTTCGCTCAAATGCGGCTTGAACATTTGCTACCATTTCATCGGATGCTCTGCGACCACCACCATGCTTCTTCAACACAGATCCTGTAGCTAATAATGTATCACGCCACTTCTTTATGCTTCTAGCAGTTGGAGCATCACGGTTAAACACACGCCGGAACTCCCTTTGAACTCTAATGATTGATTTAAACTCCGCATACCACAAAACAGCTTGCGCTTTCATCTGCGGAGTCGCCATTTTCACAAACAATTAAATCTAAGAACGAGAAACGTATCTTTGTGCCATCTACCGACAGGATTCGAAACTTGGTGAGTTTTTCTGTACTATGAACGTTGTTTTAAGTTTCTATCTTCAACCGTTTGCCAGTAACAAGCAATTGAAATTAGGTCCATTCGAGCGGTCCACCCTGTATAATGTGATGGCGCAGGTCTGCCATACCACAAACTGGTATCAGGTAAACTTGATTCTTGATAAACACCAAAATAAAAAAAAAGTCAAGTGATGTTTCGACATCTAGAGGTCTAAGCATTCGAAGGACTATTTTTCTCAATCCACCGTTGAGACTCATTATCCAAGAAATATTTCACAATATCCGGATAATGGAATAGCGCCCCATCTTGTTGGAAGATCACGTTGGGAGGAAATTCTGGTAGAGCATATAACTGTAGCATGACTAACTCATTGGCACTATCTAACTCGTAGGTTCATGGCCGCGCGGACATAAACTCTCCATACATCCCTATCCTGAGATAATGTTTTCCAATCATTCTCTGCATAATCTACTTCCCTCAAATCATAATTAATGTTATTCTCCCACCTCATTCTTAATCTACCAATCGGGCGTTTACCCTCTGGTTTTCCTTCAAGAAACTTCCACGCACGTCTTTCATTCCCCATTCGTGCCACATGTCATGCCCATCGCAGTCTACGAGACTTAACTGTTGTTATATCTGGCAACCAATAAAGACCATGTAGTTCACTGTTATGTAAGTCTTCTCCATTCACCTGTCTGTTCATCTCTCTTTGGTCCAAAAATTTTATTCTCAAATACTCGTAATCTCCTTTCCCCCCATAAAGTAAGAGTCCATGTTTCGCATCCACATAATATAAATGGAAGAATAACAGTTTTACATATTTTCAGTTTAACGTTTTTTGAAAGGAGTTGAAACGTCAAGAGTCCCTGTAATGCATAACAGCACGCGACCGTAGCATGACTAGGTATGTTATAGCATTAGCAGTAAATTCCGCGAAAGGAATGGTCCTACGATTCTGTCCTTGAACGATGCATACTACACATTTAGTTTCGAGAAATTTCGTTCATACTCTTCCACTCTATGGGAATGTTCCGTCCCCCATATGCAGCAATTGTGTTTGTTTACCTTCTCGAAAGTGTGGAATGTAGCCTCGTCCTAGAAACAAACCAAATTTTTCTAGAATTGTCATCGAAAATATACTTGGTCACGGCTTGTCTTCAGATTTGATTTGATGACGAATCAGAAGTTTGTACACCCGTAGGCGCAACCTTTTAGGGACGACATCCTGTAAGTTGCCGAGCTAGGTAAATTTATTTCCCTACTTGCTTTCCGGACTGATTTACGGGGACTCCGCTGGAAATATAAACGAAATAATTACATATCAGTCGTTGGGACAGCGCACCTGGTGTGTTGGCCCCACTTTGAAACCCAAGCCGCAGTTTCACGAAAACATCTGTCCCATTTCATGATTGTTACGGGCCATGAAACATCGTCAGTTGGCCCCAGTTGATAATCACACCAAAAATGATGTTGCAACAGCGTAACAGATTTTTAACTCTGAGAGAGAAAGCACACAAAATGCCTTTTGCTAGTCAGCAGCCCTCAATGGAATCAATTAAGATTACAATTTAAATACGCTACAATTTAAATTCCACGTGCTTACTGCGGTACTTCCACGAAAGCAGTAGTTTGCGCATGCATGTAACTCCCAGTAGGCAAACACAGGAAACATTTTCATTTAATAATAATAATAATAATAATAATAATAATAATAATAATAATAATAATAGCTTTATTTTACCTGGCTGAGTTAAGGCCTTAAGGCCTTGTCTACCACTCAACCAGGTTTAAAAAAAAATACAAAAGAAAAGTCTTAAATCTAAATTACAATATATATATAAACGATTACAAGTTATGAGTACAATACAATTAATATTTATAATGTATTTTGATTTACTCTAAATTTAACGAATTAAATATATAATATGTACAAGATATATAAAAAAACGAGGAAAAGATTAATGACATAGTATAAAATTAAATAAATAGAGAAAAATTAATTATTAGACAACAGGTAACTGTATAAGCGTGACTTAAAGGTGCCAAGTGTGCGGCAACCCCTGATATCTTGAGGAAGGAGATTCCAGGAGCGGGCAGAGGCTACTGTGAAGGAAGTAGAATAGGAGGAAGTGCTATGAAGAGGAATTGTTAGCAGACTGCTATCTTGTGACCTAGTGTCAATATTGTGGTAGGAGGATAACTTCTCAAATCTGGACGCTAGGTAAGTAGGAATGTAGGAATTCAGAAGCTTGAAAAGTAGCGAAAGAGAGTGCAATTTACGTCTGTCAGTAAGACGGAGCCAAGAGAGGTTATTAAAGTGTTCGGAATATGGTCATAACGGCGGATATTGAAAATGAATCGAATGCAAGCATTATGAACACGCTGCAGTCTCTGCGACAAGGCATAGTTTAGATCATTATATATAATGTCACAATAATCGAAGTGTGGTAACACAAGATTCTGCACTAGGATTTGTTTTAACGAAACTGGGAGAAAATTCTTTAAACGTCTAAGATAATGTAAGATGGAGAAAGTCTTTTTACATATGTGTTTCACTTGTGTTTGCCAGGTTAAATTTGCGTCTAGATGTAGTCCAAGATCTATTACTGAAGAAGAATAAGGGATAATTATATTATTTATAGTAATGTTTGGAAGTGTAGATATGTCAAAGGTTGTAAGCAGTCTTTGTTGTCCCATTAGAATTACTTGTGACTTGTTAGGATTTAGATTTAGACCGATACTTGAAGACCAGTTAAAGATGGATATGAGATCGTCATTCATTTTCATCAAGCTGTTATAGAGAGAATGAGGAGGTGAATGTAGGTAAATTTGGAGATCATCAGCATAGAGGTGATAACGGCAGTGCTTTAGTACAGTTGGCAAATCATTTATGTAGATTGAGAAAAGAAGAGGTCCGAGAACACTGCCCTGGGGGACTCCAGCCGGCACGTTACGCCAAGACGAAGATCTAGAGTTTAATGAAACATATTGTTGACGACCGTGCAGGTATGAGTCGAACCAGGATACAGCGCTGTCAGACAAATGTAGGTGCTTGAGCTTTATCATAAGTAAGTCGTGGTCTACTGTGTCAAAAGCTTTGCTGAAGTCAAGTAAGGTTAAAGGAGTCAATTGACGTCTGTCCACGGCTTCACGAATATCTTCGGTAATTTTTAGCAAAGCTGTGGTTGTGCTATGACCACATCTAAAGCCGGATTGATAAGGATCAAGGAGGTGATTTTCTTGGAGATAATCAGTCATTTGCTTATGTACAATATATTCCAGGGCTTTAGATAATGTCGGAAGGATGCTAATCGGTCGGAAGTCATTACAGTTAGTAGGTGTACTTATTTTTGGTATAGGCCGAACTCTAGACTGTTTCCATATAATAGGGAAGATAGAAGTTATAAGGGAAGCATTGAAAATATGAGTCAATGTGTGGTAGTATAATGTCAATGATTTATTTTAGCATTAACAATGATGTATGTTTATTCTGTTCCTTGCGCATTGGATTTAATCCGCTTGAGTGCTTTTTTAACGTCTGTAGGCGAAATGTCGTAAAAGTTTAAATTTATCTCTTCCTCTATGTGGGGTATGGGGTAAGTGGATTAAGTCTTTACTGAATGTCTATTTTTAGTCTTGTATGTAATGGAGGTGTCATGGGTATTGAGGTAAAATGTTCATTTAAGTCATCTACAGAAATGTCTATAGAGTCAGTTGAGGGATTCAACTGTCTAAGTCCCATTGCACGGAGATTTCGCCAAGTGTCCCGTGCACTTATTTCAGGTCCGATTATACTGTGGGCGTGTCGTAGTTTGGCATTGTACACTAGGACCTAAATTCGGCTTAAATCCATGGTAAATGTCGCCAATGAGCTTTGTGATCCAGAAAACTATGGATTTTATACTAATTTCGGCCATTTCAGATATCTTATTTTTCACATCTCCATCACACCCTCTAACGTAGGAGTGTTAAATATGAAATGTTAGCTTCAATTTCATCAGGACTGTAAACAATTAGGTCACCTAGAACAAAAACTTTAGATTCTAGATTGATTTCTGCCATTTCCGATTATTTTTGCATGTCAATCTAATCTCCTCTCTCTCTCTCTCTCTCTCTCTCTCTCTCTCTCTCTCTCTCTCTCTCTCTCTCTCTCTCTCTCTCACCGCTCCTACGGATTCTATCTTCTCCATATTGTAAGTTATATGCATACCAGTTTGATTAAAATTCTTCCTGGCGTTCTAGAGTTATAGGGATCAGAATATATCGATCGATTTCGATTATTTTTTATATTTGATCTCCCCATCCTCTTGCCTTTTAGAGGTGCTTAGGGATCTCCTATCTCTTGCAAGAACTTTTCCAAAATGTAATTAATGTGCACCAAGTTTGGTTGAAATTGCTCCATTCGTCCCATAGTCATACTGGCACATACGTGCACATACGTACACACACACACACACACACACACACTTTTTTTCTCTCCCTCTCTCTCTCCCTCTCTCTCTGTCTCACTCACATTGTTTTTATGCCTACTTCTGGATACTTTTTATTGCATCCAGTAGTAACATCAAATGTGCCAATTTTTCCAAACTCTTGCTAGCTTCTGCTGTTAGGCTGAAGAAGTAGCCACTAGCAGCTAGGAAGCATCGGCACATTGAAAACTACACGGTGCAATGTCCAAATAACCTGAAGTAGCATTATAAATCGCCTTATGTGAAAAATAAATAAATAATAGCGTTATTTGTATTAAGGAATTTCAGTGTTAAGTTATTTATATATATATTTCGTGATAAAAATATCCATTTAATAGTTCAAACTTCATATTACATGTTTTCGTCATGGCTGAACTTAGCTTGGCTAACATATTAAACTATAAACCAATGCTCTTAATTCTCTGAAAAAAAAACTCGATTTATATTAATGACGTGACCAAGAAACTACAAAACTGCAAGCATCATCTTTACGCCGACGACCTACAGATTTACACACACTTTAGGCCTGACGAAATTAATGAAAATATTGACAAAGTAAACACTGACCTCAGGCATATATCTTTATGGTCCAGACAATATGGGCTGAAACTAAATGTAAACAAAACGCAAGCAATAATTATCGGACATCCAAGGCTCTTACACCTCATAAACAATGGCAATATGCCGGCTGTCATATTAGATAATGAACAAATTCCTTATACCGACGTCGTTAAAAACTTGGGATTTTACTTAGATTCTAATTTAAATTGGCATGTGCAAGTAAAACAAACATCTAAAAGGATCTTCTCCATAGTGCATTCCCTAAAGCGACTTAAACATTTTCTTCCTACAACTCTTAAAAGAATTTTAATCCAAACTTTAGTGATGCCGCATTTTGACTACAGTGACGTTCTACTAACTGACATAAGTGACGGATTGTCGGACAAACTGCAGCGTGTCCATAATATGTGTATCAGATTCATATTTAATGTTCGAAAATACGATCACATTTCTCCATTATTCCACGAATTGTCATGGCTACATCTAAAAGAGAGAAGAAAATCGCACTGTCTAATTCTCCTATTTAAGATCCTACATACCTCGATTCCCAATTATTTATCATCCCGTTTCCAGTATCTGTCCTCAAAACCATAACTTAAACACAAGATCACAACATAGTCTCTTACTTAATATACCGCAACATAGGACATCACATCACTCCATGTCATATACCATCTCCACTTCTCGCAACTGGAATTCCCTACCACAAGAAATAAGGGGCTGCCGGACATTGGCATGTCTTTTAAAAGAAATCTAAATTTATATTTGCTCTAAACTCGACTTCATTATTATCCAGTGTAAGATATATATATATATATATATATATATATATATATATATTAATTGGTGTTTCCCGTATAATGTATCATATTTATATTATTATTATTATTATTATTATTATTATTATTATTATTATTATCCTATCATTATTGTTATTACCCTATAAAATGTTGTTTTTACATGACATTTACATTGCTACATTTATTGTATCTTTAACTGTTTATAATTAGTATAGTGTATATCTATATTTGTCAAATATTTATTTGTATTTGTGCTGGTTGAGTGGAAGAGAGGGCCTTATGGCCTTAACTCTGCCAGAATAAATAAAGTATTATTTTATTAAAAAAGAAAATGTGTGTATGTGTTTCGGGATTTACTGTAAAGCAACATATATATATAATAACATATTAAATATGGAACAAAAATAAAGCGATATAGAGCACTGCAGAAATGTAGAACACCGAACCTCATCATCCGGAAGGAATCGAGATCAATTCACTATGGTCTCATGCAAACGTTTAATTTCATGCATCTCTTGAAACTCATTGGCAAGCCAAACCACTTACTGCTTCACTTCACGATTAAACACTTGAAGGAGATTTAAAATTAATTTGTGTGCAGTTAAGCTATCCATACTCTATATTTATTTTTATTACCACATCAATATTAATCTATAAACATATCTAATCTAAGAAACCGTCATTATTGCCACACTTAAACCCAGCTTCACTAATGAGTGTTAAGATATTTAAAATATTGCCAGATTGATTGAACATGCTGATAATTCTGCTTTTCAAGCATGCTAAATCAGCACTATTACTACACTTTGGTCCCAATTTCACCACTCATTGTTAATATTTAACGAATTAATTCATTTAACAAGTAATTTAATAAAAAATCCATTCTCTCGACAAATGTTAAGTAATCAGCAATCAGTATTACTACGCTTTGACCCTGTTTCACCAATGATTAATATAAATAAATTAATATTTTTATTATTACGCTTAGCCCCATTTTAAGCACTGATTGTTACTTACTTACTTACTTACTCACTGGCACTATCGAACCCGTAGGTTCATGGCCGCGCGGACATAAGCTCTCCATACATCCCTATCCTGAGCTAATGCTTTCCAATCATTCCCTGTATAATCTACTTCCCTCAAATCATAGTTAATGTTGTTCTCCCACCTCATTCTTGGTCTACCAACTGGGCGTTTTCCTTCTGGCTTTCCTACAAGAAGCTTCCATGCAAGTCTTTCATTCCCCATACGCGCAACATGTCCTGCCCATCGCAGTCTACGGGACTTAACAGTTCTTATTATATCTGGCTTCCTATAAAGACCATGTAGTTCATTGTTATGTAGTCTTCTCCATTCACCTGTCTGTTCATCTCTCTTTGGTCCAAAAATTTTCCTAAGAACTTTATTCTCAAATACTCGTAATCTCCTTTCCTCCCTTAAAGTAAGAGTCCATGTTTCGCACCCATATAATATACTGGTAGAATAATAGTTTTATATATTTTCAGCTTAACGTTTTTTGAAAGGAGTTGGGACATCAAAAGTCTCTGCAATGCATAATAGCATGCATTTCCAGAATTGAGCCTATGTTTAATTTCTTTGTGCATCTCATTCCTATTTGTGATTATTGTTCCTAGGTATTTGAATTCAGCCAATTCCTCAAAATTTCCCTCATTTGTCATTAGCTGTCCATTTCCATTATATAATGTATTTCTACGTGTGACCATATATTTAGTTTTACTGATATTTACTTCCAGTCCTAATTTCTTAGTGTTACTCAATAGTGTGTGCGTGTTGGCCTTTAGTATCTCCTCGCTATCGGCCAGTAGTACCACATCATCAGCATAAACTAACAGCTTATTAACACCATTCAGTTGTAAGCCTTCCTTATTCTCTAAAGATTTAATGGCATGCTCTAGTACAAAATTAAATAGTAGAGGAGATAGTGCATCTCCTTGCTTCAACCCATTCTGGATTTCAAAAGTGTCTGAAAACTGTTTGCCTACACGCACCCTACTCGTTGAGCCATTTAGACACATTCGTATAAGTCTAACTAACTTTTTGGGAATTCCGAACTCCAGCAGGATACTATATAACTTCTCCCTCTTAATTGAATCATATGCTTTTTTGAAGTCTACATATAGTTGATGTACAGTACCATTGTATTCCCATTTCTTTTTCTAAAATCTGTCTTATACTAAAAATCTGATCTGTTGTAGACCTGTTTCTTCTAAATGCACATTGATGATCTCCTAGAATGTCATCAATATAGGGAGCAATCTGCTTACTAATATATTTGTTAGAATTTTGTACGAAGTTGAAAGTAATGAGATGCCCCTATAGTTGTTGCAATCAGTTTTATCTCCTTTCTTATAAATTGGTACGATAATTGATTCCTTCCATTCATCTGGAAGAGCTTCTTTTTCCCAAATCATACTAAGCAACCAGCGTATCTTGTCCATCAATTTTTCTCCCCCTGATTTTATCAGTTCTGCTGGGATCTCATCTGAACCTGATGCTTTATACATCTTCAATTTTTCAATTGCCATTTCAACCTCTAATGCACTTGGCTCTGCGACTAGCATTTCTGCTGTCTGTAACTTTTCCTCCTCAATGTCCTGTTCTGTATGCACATTTAATAGCTGATTAAAATAACTTTTCCATCTATTTAATATAGTCTTGGAATCTGCAATCATATCCCCATTTTCATTGCGAATTATGTTTGTTCTAGCCTGAAACCCTTTCTTCTCTATACTAATTCCCTGATATAATTCTCTAATGTTCCTATTTTTTGCATTCATTTCAAGATCATTAATCTTCTCTCTCAAATATTCCCTCTTTTTACTCTTTAGTAACTTGGTGGTTTCCCGTCTAACACTACCCAATTGCTCTAAATTTACCTCATTTGGCTCGTGTAACCATTTAATTTTTGCTAGCTTTCTTTTCTTTACAATGTCGGCACATTCCTCATCAAACCATTTCTTGTTTTGGCCTCTTTTTTAAACAACCAATACTTTCTGATGCTGACAATTTAATAGTATCTCTTATAGCCTCCCATTCTTTATTTGTATCAGTTTCTTCTTCGTTTGCCACATTGTCATCTGAAGATTCCAGTACTTCAAATCTATTTGCAATTTTGATTTGGTATTCTTGCCGCATTTCATCATTTTTCAAGTTTTTAATTCATATTTTACTGAATCATCTTTAGCGTTTGTTCCTCTCATAAGCGATAGCCGTTGTCTGATTTTCACCCTGACCAGATGATGATCTGAATTGCAGTCTGTCCCTCTAACTGATCTAACATCAATGATGCTACTGTGCCAGCGTTTATCCACTAATACATGATCTATCTGGTTCCGAGTTTCTCCATCTGGGGACGTCCAGGTGTATTTATGAATATCCTTATGCTGAAATGTTGTGCTCTTAACAATGAGATTCTTTGATGTGGCAAATGTGACTAATCTAACCCCGTTGTCGTTACTATCTTCATGAAGACTGAATTTGCCTATTGTTGGTTTGAATATATCTTCCTGCCCCACTTTTGCATTAAAATCTCCTAAGACAATTTTCATATGATATCGTGAAAGGCTATCAAATAAGCATTCTAATTCTTCATAGAACTCATCCTTGATCTTGTCATCTTTATCTTCTGTGGGGGCATGTACATTTACAATTATAAAATCATGTCGTTTACCCTTTAGAATTATGTATGATATCCTATCACTAACAAACTTAATATCTCGGATAGCGGATAGGATCCTCCTTCTGACTAAAAAACCCGTTCCAAATGCAGGTCTTTCTGCACCCCCATAGTATAATGCAAAGCTTCCTGATTCCTGACTACCTTCTCCTGGCCACCTAACTTCCTGTAAAGCGACTATATCCAAGGGCGATTTATCCAATTCCCGCGTTAATATAGATTTACAAATTATTAACTGTCCTAAAATGTAATTTATCAAAAGCATCGTTCATTCGGCGACTGATAATATTTTGAACAACGTATTATAACAATGTATATATGAAAAATGTAAACAATGCTAACATCTTATTTCCACAGTGTTAAATGTTTAATATATCTGTACTGACAAGCTTTGTCTGTTTACTAATGTTTGTTAAGGTAAATAAATTAACTATTATTTATTATTACTATTTTTATTATTAGTATTATTATTATTACTATTATTACTATTACTATTATTATTACTATTATTATTAATGCTTATAAACATAAGGAGAATGAAGTACAAGCAGGCTTTAGGTCTGAGAGATCTACAATTGATCACATATTTGTGGTAAAACAATTGATTGAAAAGACGAATAATAACCAACAAGTTCATTTCACATTTGTGGATTTAGAAAAGGCATATGACCACTGTACCTTTACAAAAGTTGTGGGAAGCATTAGAAGATATGGTCATAAACCACACAATTATTAATACAATAAAAAATTTGTATACAAATGCAGTAACTAAAATTAAAATTGGAAAATATATATCAGAAAAAATTAAAGTAACATAAGGCCTTCGTCAAGGTTGTAGCATATCACCAACATTATTTAAGATATTTATATATAAAGCACTGTCAAACGGGAGCAAAAAATGTTCAGGAATGGGAGTACCAATTGGAGATGGATCAGCAGATACAATATATACACTGTTATTTGCGGATTACCAGATAATAATTACTCAAGAATATGAAGACATGGAGTTTATGTTCAGAAAATTATTGGACCAATACGATACAATGGGGTTTGAAAATAAATTTAGAAAAAAAAAACATTTTATATGGGATGTGGAGCCGAAACCTAAGGTTTGATATTAGAAGATGAAAGGGGCATATTAGAGGATGTGAAGAATTTGAGTATCTGGGAGTAAAATTAGATACAGAGGTTAAACAAGAAAGTGATATTAAGAACAGAATAAATAAACGTAGAGCAATAACAGCAATGATGAATGGAGTCTTATGGAACAGACATATAACCAGGAAAAATAAGTTACAAATACATAATTCAATAGTGAGAAGAACTGTCACATATGGAGCTGAAGTTTGGAAATTCAACAAAAACTTAAAACAAAAACTTATGTCGATGGAAATGGATTTCTTGCGGAGAGCAGCAAGATGTTCAAAATTAGACAAAATAATTACTGTCATAAGAGAAAAAATGAATATTGGTTATTCAATAGTAGATTATATACGGTATAGGCAATTAAATTGGTATGGGCACGGACGACGAATGCAAGAAGAAAGATTACCCAGGAAAACATTGGAATGGTATCCACCTGGAAGGAGGAGGAGAGAAAGACATCGAAACACGTGGATGCAGGAAATAAGAGCTGGAATACTATAAGAGGAGTAAGAGGACTGGAGGACATGGATTGGATGGAGAGAGACGAGTGGACAAGAAAAATAAAACTTTAGGCACAAAAAGATGTGTAAACATTACAATTCTGTACATAAATCAAAAATTATTATTATTATCAGTATTATTATTATTATTATTATTGTTATTATTATTGTTACTTTGGTCAACTTTTCGTTTTCGGAATCATTTTATATTCTGAATATTAAATTTTAATGTAATTTGGACTTTGTTTATCATGGTTGTGTGGAAGAGAAGACCGTATTTCCACTTACTTCATTAGGCTAAAAATAAAATAGGCTACTAAAAAGGAGTCATAAAGAAACAAGAGTGAATCTTCTAGATATTGTAGACATTAATGTTTTCGGAAGTATAGCCTTATTAGTATTATCATTATTATCATTATTATTATCATTATTATTATCATTATTATTATCATTATTATTATCATTATTATTATCATTATTATTATTATAGTAAATCGGCCGCGGTGGACCAGTGGTTATGCTCCTTGCCTCTGGTCCCGAGGGTCGCAGGTTCAAACCCGGCCGGGGTCGATGTATTTTTTAGGACGGAAAAATCCAAGGAGAAAGTCCTCCGGGAGGGACTTTAAGCCGTTGGTCCCGAGTCTGAAGATTTTCAGACTCGTAAAAGATCCTTAAGCCTGAATGAAAGGCCTCTAAGAAAAATTTACCGAATTTTCCCGTTCTTGTACTACCTTGGTTTCCTAGATGTCAGTATGAGGCGGAACGCTGACCACTCCAATGACATCTATACGAAAACAAGTGTAACTAAATTAGTATGGTTCAAATCTTCCTGTAAGAGGAGAGCGCCTAAATCTCTGTTAAGGGAAAAACATGAGCTTAAAAAAATTATTATAGTATATAAAGTGCAGAAATGACTTTTCTTAGAAGGACCAAAGGATGCACAAAATTTGACCACATAAGAAATGAAGAAATAAGAAGTGAATTAGAAATGTATTCAAAAAATGATAGAATTCAACAACACCGCGTCGGCTGGGAAGAGCATGTTCAGAGAATGGAAGAAACAAGATTGCCCAAAATAGCATGTCATTATAAACCAAAAGGATTACGGATGTAGGAAGAAATAGGAAGAGATGGAAGAAATCATTGTGAATTCGGAACAGGCAAATTATACTTGGAGACACATACTGAAACATTTAACCCGATCTTCCATTTTTGAGGAAACCCATAAAATATTTTATTATCAAATTGATCTAAGACTCTCATGATATAAGTTATCTACTCATTTACACGTAATCCAGCATTTACCGGTATTTTTTATAAATGATATGACTCATCATTTCTAAAGTATGACTCATCTATGCACGTAGAGTCTATGAATATTATATTTTATGACATTTCTCTGTATCGAATTTAATATTTGAAGACCGCAAGTACGAGAATATTATTTATTAACAGCCTACTGACTACATATTTAGTTAAGGTTCAACATCTTCAATATCCAGAGTGGAAAAGAATTCTACCGAGATATTTCATGAGGTTTTCATAATGTTTTATGTGAAAACTCATCGTCCCTGTTTACATTAGTTAGTACAGAGTAATGACTTGTTGATCTGTTAGACATATAGCATTACCTTTGGACAGTGATATTATGGATTCTGACAGATTATCAAGAAACTAAATAATCAATCGGTGCTTATTTGAGGTTTGGTTGGTTGATTATTTTTTAAATTTTCTTTTAAATCTGTCACAACGCATCTTAACACGATCCGGAGGAC
Organism: Diploptera punctata; assembly: GCA_030220185.1. Lineage (NCBI taxonomy): Eukaryota > Metazoa > Arthropoda > Insecta > Blattodea > Blaberidae > Diploptera > Diploptera punctata. The sequence goes on from JASPKZ010008011.1 coordinate 228,764, forward strand.
TTGGTACATGTTTCATATATGAACACATTACTTTATAATGAATCACTATACATCATGCGTTACTTATATAAAAACACTCAGAAACATTCTTGAAGAAACTGTGAAAGTTTTTCTCTACTTTGTTATACCGTTCTTTAGGGTCGATATAAACTGGACAAAGCAACATAGACTGGAGTCTGCCAGGACTGTAGCGAGAGATGCAAATATCAAGAAGCATACAGCTAATTATTCTTCCACTCAATCTTCTTGACAGCGTCCCAATGTGGCAAATATTTCGTAACATTTCTTACCACTATAAGAACAAAACTTACTTGGCCAAATTATGACTATGATAATAGTAAAAACTATGTATGTTTTTATTCATTCTTATTTATATACATTTATCACTTAAGGTAATATCGATCGGATAATTTGTAAAAATCTACACATTTCATCAGATCAATTTCAACTTTTAACCACATAATCATAGTATCATAGTGATACTATATACCAAATTGTGTTAAGTTATCTCAAAAACATGTTGAGAAATTTATTTTTCTATTAAACATGTTACTGCTCTTTTGTATGTCAATAATATGTTCCTTGTACCAAATGGTTTACCATATCTGACTTTTTTTTATAAACTTAATAGAGTAATATAAATAAACGGATGTGCAGGTTTCTTTTAATTTGTACTAGTTTAGTAGAAAAAAAATGTGTTTGTTACATAATTTCTCAATTTTATGAGGGTGACATATGAATTATATTTACTTACAAATGAACCATTCAATATATATAAAAGATTGTACATCAATTTTTTACTATGTAATATCTAAAACTATCCTGAAAATTTCAAGCAGATTAGTAAAATATTGTGGTATGCAGAGCATTGCCTTGAAACCCCTGTGCCGACAAACTTAAGTGCGGAGTTTTCGTAACTTTTCTCATGCATTGAAGTACATTTTGTATTGGGATTTCGATATCCTAACCAATATGAACATAATCGCCATTTTAATAATATTTGATTTTAAAAAAATAGACGAACAAAATAGTAATACGCGCTGAACTTGTTCAAACCGGGACCTCGAATACAAATGCAATCCAATGCGCTTGGTAATGTAAGGAATATAATTATTACACTAACTTAAAATCATCCACCGGTCTCGAGGTAGCGTGCTGCCTTGTCACGCAGTGGGTCCGGGTTCGATTTCCGGTCGGGACAGACTCCTGGGTAAGGTTTCTTTCGGGGTTTTTCCTCACCTATAAAGCAAATGTCAGGAAGCGTAGGGCCCAATGATCCCCTAAAACCATCCGGCCATCATCATCATCATCATCATCATCATCTTTATCATCATCATCATCTTTATCATCATCATCATCATCCTTCACCGGTGTGAGAATCAACGGGAAGCTACCACACCTATAATTCCCTAGTAAAGCTGCAAAGAATAGAATGAAAGTGCTACGATTGCAGTGAAAGACCTGCCCTCAGGCAGAATTACTATGTAATGGAACTTAAAATCAACCGTACCCTAAAATATATTTTACGATTTGCTCAGTATTTTACCGATAAACATTTTAAAGTTATAGATATATGTTATCAAGGTTGATATTTCAGTGTTGAAAGATTCTGAATGAAAAAAAGAACAAATAACAGCAATGATGTTACTCCTGAGAGATATTTAAATAGACGTGCGTCATTTAGAGAATGATAATGATTATTAATGGAACGTACCATACATAATTGAAATCATTTCTACACTCTTGGGAAATTTAATTGAAAATAATCTCTCATATATTCAATTAACAACAGAGTGTGATACAGTGATATTTCATTATAATTTATTTTTATTTACGGTAGCATTGTTCACAATGATCTAAGGTCACTTACTATTATACTCAGGAAAGACTGAAGAAAGCATAAATTATATAACCAATTAATTCAACCAAAAACCGATAACATTACAAAAATACAAGCCTTTTTAACATCATATTGAAAATAAAAATTTTAAATATTTTAAATTTGTGTTTGCACAACTTATACACCAATCTCAGTACCAAATGAAAAGCAGAAGATGGAACATGATTCTGAAAGGTCTTCATGGTTTTAACTATTTGATTAAGTTTTTTAAACAGGAATTTAATTTTTAAGGACGAGTGATAAATTAATTTAATTGTTTGTCAGCCAGTTCTGCTAACAGTAAACATAAAGACTTTTAGACTTGCTTAACGAAAATCATATACTAATAAATGTTTAATGAAATTCAAATGAATGGAAGAATATATATATATATACACAAACACATACACACACACACATTGAGAACATATTCTCTGTTTGTAGAACTTGACGATATAGAATTGTTTGTTCCAATTCACATTTTTCAGATGAGCGGGAAACTGCAGAAAAAATTGCAAGAAATGAAATATGTTCCAGTTTCTGTGTTTACAATTTACTATTATGACATGGTGTTATTAAAACAGGACAATCCAATTGTAAAATTCGATGCTTGGAATGTTTTCTGCAGTTTCCCACAACATTACTGTGCAGTTTATATTTTTTAAATCTTTTTATGTTCTGTATAATCTGGATTATACGATTTGCAGCCTGGTCTCAATTCATGAATGCACCGTCACTGCAGATGGTGCACAATTGTATTGTACAAATTTGTTTGTTCGCTTTAGATGTGCACTGAGACATTCTTATCTGTTTCTAATGCCAAAACTGAACAGTTTTGATTACATAATATAATGTTGACAATTTAAATTAATGAAAAAATGAATAACTAAATGATTAGCCTATGGTTTGTGTCACTGAATAACAGATGGCAGTACTGAGAGTTACTTGATTAGCGTGAAATATAAAATTTCGATTTTTGTAACCAGATTAAACTACTTCTCATATTAGCCTCACGAGGCTCCTCAGCCTCTAATTTGTTCAGAATATTTTTAAAATGTAATTTGATGACACATTTTTAATATTTTAGATTATTAACATGATAATTCGAATCTGGTCCTGGAATTGCTTAATAGTTATCGTATTTCATTTGAGGTTTGACAATCTACACATGGGATGAAACAGTTTACTTCAAAAAAGTATAATACATAAAAAAGAGAGAGGTTGGACTAATATGCATGCGTGTACGTATACATGCGTATGCGTGTGAGTGTGAGCGAAAGAGAGAGGGAAGAAATAGGAATGGGATAGAGAGAATATATATATATATATATATATATATATATATAGATGGATGTAACATGTTCATCGAATGGAAGATCACAGAATACCCAAACAAATGTTAAGATATCAACCTGCAGGAAGAAGAAGACCAGGACGTCCACTCAAAAGACTTTTGGATGGTGTTTCTCTTGAGGCCGAAACAGGTCAACAAATGGCCTAAATTCGTGAAAATACTATGATGATGATATATATATATAATCATCATAGTACATTCACACAGTTAGGTCATTTGTTGATATGTTTCGGCCTCAAGAGAAACACCATCCAAAAGTATTTTGAGTGGACGTCCTGGTCTTCTTCCTGCAGGTTGATATACATATTGAATATAAGAAGAGAAGCATTTTCCGTAGACCTCTGGCAAAATAATTACGGAAGAGACTAGTGAAGTGCTGTGTGTTGAGTTTAGCACCGTATGGTGCAGAGACTTGGACATTACGACGGAACGAGGAAAAGCGACTGGAAGCTATTGAGATGTGGATATGGAGAAGGATGGAACGTACAAAATGGACAGGCAAAATAAAAAAAAAATTAAGATGTGCTAGACAGAGTGGGTGATGGAAGAACAATGCTAGAACTCATAAAGAAGAGGAAAATAAATTGGATTGGCCACTGGCTAAGGAGAAACTGCTTGCTGACGGATGCCCTAGAAGGAATGGTCAACGGAAAGAAAGTTAGAGGCAGAGAAAGATATCAGATGATAGGCAATATTAAAATAAATGGTTTGTATGTGGATACAAAAAGGAAGGCTGAGTTAAGGAAAGAGTGGAGAATGCTGAGTTTGAAGTAAAGACCTGCTGTTGTGCAGAACACTATGATGAATGAATATAAAACAAAATAATGTTCATTTAGTTTCCTTTCAGGATTTTTGCATAGTGTTATGACAAGTAGAAAAGTAACATAATATTTTTTTATAATTGTAATAATCAGAATTTATAATCCGAAAAATATAATTATCATCATGAACAAATTCGTTTTAGGCCATGTGGCCTGTACGGTAAACCTAGCGAAGATGGTCTTTATCTTTCCACCGATGTTTTGGTCTTCCTTGGTCCCTATGTCCAGTTGGGGTATATTGGAATGCCAATTTTGGAAGTCTATTTCTTGCCATTCTCCTCAGATGATTTTTCCATTCTTGTTGGTATCTTTGTATATCTTCATTTAAACTTGTTACTCCAAGTTTTCCTCTGATAGTAGTGTTCCTTTGGTGATCCAGTCTATTAACTCCTAACAATGATCGTAAGAAGCGCATTTGGCTTACTTGAAGTTTATGAGAGTTTCTTTATTTAAAATCCAAATTTCACTTCCATATTTTAGGGCAGCTTTTGATGTGATGTTATGTAATCTTAGTTTTGTCTCTGTCCTCATCTGTTTACCAAAATGTCTTCGTATTACCCCATTCATTTTATTATATTTTTGTAATTTTGAATCAATGTCACTCTTATACTCTGCAAATACACTTCCTAAGTAAGAGAAATCTGACACTTGTTCTATAATTTTCATTATTATTATTATTATTATTATTATTATTATTATTATTATTATTATATTAATAGCGCTATTAATTTTTTATGGTAAAGAATTGCCACCTACATTCACTGACAAATAATAAGACAACTTTTACAGCAAATTTGTTAAAAGAGTACTCCATTATTTTTAGAAATGAAGTAACTAAATTGCATAAAATCAAACAACTTCCTGTTAATAGAACCTAGAGACCTTTGAAATGCACGGGGAACAAATTAAAATAAAAGCATACTTTAAAACGTAACTTTTTTCAAACTAATTTAGCGGAAAGTGGAGTGTGTGGGAGGGAAGTCTATGCAACTCATTTCCGTTCCAATGAATTGTTTACGCACAGTAAAAATTGCCGGGTAGTTTAAAGGGTAGAGGGGTTGGGAATGCCGTTGTATAACCCTTGATTAATTTCCCAGTTATTAACCGATATGTAATTCCCTTCACTGTTAGCTCCATTGCGCAACATACCACTGGGTATTTGTTCAACATAATGTAGGAATGTTATGCGATACAAAAAAGTTTACTGTTGTTTGTACCCACATAAATGAGCACATTCATACAACTCAATTTTACATTCGTTTCATGTAATTTATTGAATCTAAAAATTAGAATTAGGATTCTAATAGTTAATCTATTACCGGAAAAGGGCATCCTATGACTTTCTTGCTATTGATAGAAGAGACATATAAAACTAAAATGTCTTAATAATGAAAACAATTTCTTAGAAAATGTGATAAGTACAGTATAAATAACAGATTTAAATTAAAACATTATAATCGAATAAATAAATACAAATTGAAGACCTCCTACGGAAAGTGTGTAGTCATTACTACCTGGATAAGTGATTTCAATGTATTAAGGTGAATTCAATTTTTGCTGTTATTTATGTAATCTTACCCAAATTACTGAATAAGTAGTTTTGATAGCTAAGAAAATGTTGGCATCATGAACTATTCATTTGAACTTGGCTATAAGATACTGTTAAATGTAGAAAAATGCCACACGCAATTCTTGGTCATATCCTTATTGGTGGGAAGCCATTAATTATATATGGGCCAATCTCTGTAAACACATCAACGGCTGTCCAAAACCACCATTTTCCAAAAAGTGTTGCGCATTATAAATTAAAATATAACAGAACGCAAGCATACGAATATTCCTTTTTAGTGCAGTTGTAGTTACAAGGGTATAAATTATAGCTCTTATTTAAAAAATCCCGAACACACATAAAGACAGTCCCTGTGCTGTCTCATTTTCAGAATGAATACTTTGAGATTTTATTTTAAGATATTTATTTATAATATGGAATTTTGTTCCTAATGCTTAAAAACACAATTAACTGACTTACCTTCTTTCCAAATAAATAACACGTAAAATCGATTTAATTCATTTGATCAAATGTTATTTGGGCTTTATAAGCACAGTACCCTGCCAAAAAATAAACATTTTCACTGGGCCTTTCCATGTTGCCCTGCGTATAAAGAAACATAACTAAAGTCTGCCCGTGAAACGTGTAGAGAAATTCGCAAGCTTTCCGATTAGATGTCTTCCTCGCTTGAAGCTCATGAGCGAAATGATTAATGTTAAGCGATTTGTTCCCCCTCCTGAACTTCCTTCCGCGGCCTCATTGGCTGTGCACATTTGCCCGCCTCCTGTGTAGATGGCTTATTTCGAACAGTTTCTCTACAGATTCTACGGACAGACTATAAGTCTGAAGTTTGTGTCAGTAGCGCTAGCGGCACTGTATCGCCATTTTATTTATTTATTTACTTTTTTATTTTATTTATTTATTTAGTCTGGTGGGTTAAGCCCGTGTGGCCTTCTCTTCCACTCACTAGATAAAACATATGTCTAGTGTCAGTGGATCATTTTTGGTGGGAGCACATGTCTGGGATACTACGACACACAGTCCGCTGGTAATTATTTTATTTATAGTTTATTTGTGGAATTTGATATATTCTATATAATTTTATAATGATTTATGTACATATTTATAGAGAACTCACAAAATTGAATATATTACGATAATCTGATTGATATTTCACGATTTAATCAAAATAGTGTCTTCTGGCAACAGTCCCCTGCTGTGTAATGCGGCACAGGACTGTCTTTCATTCCAGGAGACTGTGTAGATTTGAAGTTAGTTCTGTTATTGATACCCTAAAAGCCATAATAATTTATTGCAGGCTAGTCGTGGTTATGTGTAGACATACCTCCTAGAAATCCAAATTTATCCAGAGAGGAATTATTAGAGAAAAGAGAGATTTGGAACGTCTATGGTACCAACTTAAAAAAGATTCTCAAAAGAGGGAAGAGATGAAAGAAAAATAAAAGTAAAAATACCAGAAAAAAGTCAGAGAAAAATTGCCAAAGATATGATTCCATGTGAGCAAAGAACCTGCCCTCGATAAATGGAAAAAAATACTCTGATTTTTATCGGAACAAGAGAAAAAGCAACTAAACAGTGTTACCAACAACTGTACAGCGAAAATAAACAGATTCTGAACGCCTTACACCGGCTTCAGGATGCATTAAACCAGTTCCAATACAGAATCCTCCAGCTCCAAGTTCCACAGTCACGAGTGCAAATATACAGCGCAGAAGAAAGCCAAAAAAGCAAAGAGAAAAAGAAAACTAAAACAAAAATGAAAGGATAGCAGAATTGCAGAAAAAAATTGAGAAGTACAGAAAAAGAGTGGCTAGATTTAAAGGTAAAACAACAAAGTGTATTGAATATAAACCAAATACTAATATGCAGAAGAAGTGCTCAAGAAGGCATTATTTGATGACGTCCTTAATAAACAGCTCAAAGAAAATTATTCGAGATTAAACGTATCGAAGATAAATGAATATTTACAAACGCGGTGCCTGGTCAGATGATCCAAAAATATAGGCAATACTTAAAGTTGCTTTATTTTTGCTCGAAACTAAAACAAAATAATTATAGGAATGTCGATCTTATGTGTCATATAAAAATAAATTATTATAATTTTGTATTAAGTGGTTTTGATGTATTTGCAATAGTCCCCTGTTATACCGAACGGTCCCTTGCAACCATTTTCCAAAAAATGGTAATATCTCGAAAAAAAACTATAAATGCAATGGGTTTTTTATTATATATCGTTAAACTGTTGCTTTTCTTGTCCTTAGTAGGTTTTTTTTATATACGAACAATATTAATACGACTGGACAACTATGCACGCGCCGAAAAGTCTTTAAAGAGCATCGCCCATATAATAAAATAATATATATTACATCAGTCATCATAACTTATAGCTCTTGATCTTGTCACTTATAATTTTAAATGTAGATTGTTACACTAAAAAGACAGCATGAAAGCAGAATAACGGCTTGTGAAATGAGATTCATGCGCAGAACAGCGGGTTACGCCACATGGGATCGGAAAAGGAAAACCGATATCTAAAAGAATTGAAGACTATGCCAATTTGGGAATATATTAAACAGTACCAACTAAATTGGAAACACCATCTAGAAAGAATGAGTTTAAATCGGATCCCCAAAGCTGTTCATAATTATATACCAAGAGGACGAAGATCACTGGGCCGTCCTATGAAACGCTGGAGGGAAAATTTTCTATAGGATCGTAACAGGCCTTCCTAATACTTGGAAGAAAGAAGAAGAATGTAGACTGTTTTAAAATTGACACTTAATTTAAGACAATTATATTAACCTTTAACGGAATGGGAAAAAATAATTACATATTTGTCCAATTAATTGATTACAAACTAAAAAGTTCTTACTATATTTTTATATATTTTCTTTAATTTTGTTGATCATTCTTTCTTTAATTATGTTAATCATTCATTACGACACAATAAACAGATTATTTCAAACTGCTTTCTTGACTATATTAACATTAAAATTAATGCTGAACAGATATTCAATTAATAAATTATAATAATCATAATAATAATAGTAATAATAATGATTTATTTAAGCAGGCTGAGTTAAGGAAATAAGGCTTTGCTTCATGATGTAGTGTGAAGTATTGTCTGCCCTATGATTTAATTAAATGGCCGCGGTATATTGACCGTGCAAAGGTAGCATAATCATTAGTCTTTTAATTGAAGGCTGAAATGAAAGGTGGGAGAAATAATTACTGCCTTATTCTGATAAAATTGAATTTAATTATTGAGTAAGAAAGCTTAAATAATTTTATTTCCATTCAAGTAGCATTGATTGATTTTTCACCTAGTTACATAACTTGATTTAGCGATTCAAGGAAAAGCTTTCGCCTAAGTTTTAATAGATTAGACTACTGGTCTAAGAGCCGGACCTAAATCGACTTTCCCTCATCGAGTTCTATAATAAAATGAATCTTTTATAAAATGAATATTTTATAAAATTAATATTTTATAAAATGAATCTTTTATAAAATGAATCTTTTATAAAATGAATTTTTATAAAATGAAAATTTTATAAAATGAATCTTTTATAAAATGAATCTTTTATAAAATGAATCTTTTATAAAATGAATCTTTTATAAAATGAATCTTTTATAAAATGAATCTTTTATAAAATGAATCTTTTATAAAATTAATATTTTATACAAAATGATGTATAATTAAACAAAACGTGCAAGGGTTGCCATTCCACATCCCTACTAAGTTATTTTTAATTAAATATCATTTAATTGATTAATTTTGATGATTGTTATGTAGTTTCTAAAAAAATATCACCAATCAAGAGTAAAAGATGTAAAATGCCAAAATGAGGCTGCCTATCTTTTCCCAAGTAATAATGAAAGGTTGCCAGAAACAAATAGGTAAGCCTGTATTAGTAATGTACTCTCATCGAGTTTCCTCATATAATTAAATATAAAAATGTAGATAATAATATGACACACACGATGGTATAAGGTTGCCTTAGCAAAAGTAAGCAAGTCTTGGGGTTGTCACGATTTATAGTTTCAATAATTGAGTAAGAGAGCGTGGTGTGACGGAGAAAAACTGATCATACAAACCTATGTGATATACGCAGAGTAACAGCTGCGATTACACCGCTGATTTCTACAATAAAGGAAAAATCAGACCTTTTGAATAAAAAAAAATCAAAAAACTTTCGGTTATTAACTAATGATGCCGACATTTTCATAGACGAAAAAATTTAGATTGTTCAAGAGTTTACTGCTCTTACGTATGGAATAAAGCAGTGCACAAGTGTGAATGATGGAAGATTTCGTATTTTCAAACGAATTATTCAGTCAAAGATGACAATGAACAATTTATAAAAAATAAAAACTTCAATTAAAATATGATTCCACCACGCTAGGAATAGTTTTTTAAAAAAATACGCACAACATATGTAAATTCAACGTGGCTCGATGCTACTGATCCTTGGTGCGTAAAACTACGGCTATTGAAAGCCTACAGAATTCCTCGGGGACCCAACACCCTGATATTTTATAAATTACAGACAACAACGATGATAATGGCGATCCCTCAAAATTGATTTCAACACCGCTACTTCTGATGAATCACATTCATAGTAACTATTAGAGTATTATTAACTATTATTATTATTATTATTATTATTATTATTATTATTACTATTATTATTATTATTTAAACTCTCTGATTTTAAAATGTACATTAAATTGAACATTTTAAATTAAAATAAACCTATTAATTGGTTTTTAGAAAGTTTCTTTTTTCAATTATTAACTCCATTTTGTTATATATAATATTATTAATTAATATATTTTAGTTACTTCTGTCACTAAATTCTTGAAACTAGAAATCGCGCCAACCCTAATAATTGCTTACGTTTGCTAAGGCAACCCTATACCATCGTTTATGTAATATTATCTACTTTGAAACTGGGCAGGAATAATGTGAATTGACTTATTCTCGCTTTATTATTTAAATTAAACCCTGTCTAATCTTTGTTTCAGTAATTTCAAGACTTTTTTAATATTACATATTCGCACCTACTTGCATTATGCCTCGACATAGAACATTGACGAGATGGAGTGAGAGACAAAGAGGAAGGAATATAATATTTCCGTACACATAATAATAGGCCAAAAGCAAATTTAAGTAGCATAAATAGTATACGGGATAATCCATAACAAATCGGACAGCAAAAAATCCTGCCATAATTGTTTTTTAATTTTATGTATCCCTGAACATAGAGAATACATTTATAAACGTATTAATATCGAAATTTAATTTTTATCATTTATAGGTTCATAGTTATGACGATCTAAAATGATCGTAAATTATGATAAACCAAAACGTTTACTGACTAATATTTCTGAAACAGTAAACCGCAAAAATTTGTTTCAAATGTATTTATATAGGGGATATCATGTAGTTTAAGGATGTTATTTTTATAATTAGGATATTTTTATTTTTGGTGTCAATTTTCTATTTTATGGCGGTTTACTTCAGTGCATATCAAAAAATTAAAAAAAAAACAGGATATTATTCATGTAATAAGGATTAATTTCCAGCAATTACCTTTTTGGTCGGATGAATAGTTCAGAAAATATACATGTTTTTTTAATTCTATTTTCGTTAAAAACTGGAGGATCCACAGCGCAGCTGGTTCATTTCACGACCAAGGTCGCGCCCGTAGTTAATTCAAACAGTTGATCCCGCTTTATCAGCTTTATTATGGAACTTAATTGCTGAAGCGAGAAGTTAAGAGCTCTGTTACTTTCGTTTACTGTGAATTATTAAATAAATTATTTATACTTTATATTTATATAACTAACTCACTGACTCTGTAGAACTTGTAGGTTCATGGCCGAGCGAACATAAGCTCTACATAAATCCATATCCCGAGCTAACGTTTTCCAATCATCCCCTGTATAACGTACTTCCCTCAAATAATGTATAATGTATATTCTCCCATCTCATTCTTAGTCTTCCAACTGGGCGTTTTCCCTCCGTTTTTCCTACCAGAAGTTTCCAAGCACCTCTTTCATTCTCCATACATGCCACATTTCCTGCCCATCGCAGCCTACGAGACTTAACTGTTCTTATTATATCTGGCTTGCTATTCATATCATGTAGTTTTCTCCATTCACCTGTCTGTTGTGATCCAAAAAAAAATCCTAAGAACTTTATTCTCAAATACTCGTAATCTTCTGACCATTTTTAAAACAAATTATTTATTTTGTTACAAATTTTTCATTACAGTTTAAATGTAATATATAATAAAAACTCTTACCGGTACATCATTAATTGTATAAACTGGTATAAATTTGATTATGTTATAATTACTAATTTCAGTCTTAAAATAACTTTTTATTCAGTGTACTGTATCGTACCCTGAAAACTTTGACGAAATAGTATTGTTATAAGATATCACTTCCAAATAAAACCGAATGTTTTAATACTCATACCACTTCCTACCAAACGATAATAATGCAGGGTCAGCAAGTCTTCCTTAAACATCTCTGCTTTTTCATCAACTATTCTCAAGTTCAGATTACATACTAGGCAGTTGATTTACATCAGTGCGTGTGTTTAGTGCATCTCGTCATTTTAAGTGTCACAGTCAAATTTAAAATAATATAATTGTTTTTAACTAACAAGTTTGCAAATCTACAAAGACTAAATGGTGAGTTAGAAGTTAAATATAATTTGATTATGCTTATATTAGTATACAATAGTTATTAACAATAGTATGTGTTAGTATATAATTTTACAATTTCTTAAATATTTCTGGAAGGAGAGAATAATCGTAGAGGTATACATTTTGTGTTATAAAAGGAGAATAATGGGAAGTTTAGACATTAAATTAAACACTATAACAATAATTTAGCTTATAATAAAATATAATATTATCGTGCATTTTAATATCTTAGATATGTCATGAGTAGGGGATGCAAGATCAGTAAGTGATACCAAGCCAATAAAATATATTTATACCTCTTAAGTACTACTTGTAACAGCATTAAAATTGTTATAAATTATTATCGATAGCTTAACATTCCTTGCAATATTCAACATCAGACATTAGTGTAGTTTACAAGTACAGAATATTACGACACTTAACAAAACTATTCTCTAGAAAATATTTTTAATAGGTCTACAAGCTTTAATTCGTAGGTGCTCAGTAATTTAAATTAAACTATACATTAGCCAAAATCAGCACAAAATTAACCGCCAACTGGAGATATTAATGAAGATTGTTACATTTAATGACGCTAACTAACATGTGACGTCATTATGTAGCAATTTATTTCAAGCGCGAGGTTCTCCTACGTACCGTGAATGTACGACACGAGACTCACGGATTTCCTTCCCTCTGGAGAAAGCCACATTCAGAATTGTTACGCCTTTAAAATTCCATTGATTCCTATCGAGTTTGAACCTGCGAACCTCAGAATCGGAGGCGTACGGAGTAACCAATAGACAGCGATGATGATTAAGATGTAATAATAGTAATAATCATAATAGAAAGTAATATAATGATGATAATAACAAAAAAATGTTTGGAAGTGCATAGAGACTCTTACCAAGTAGCTCCGTCGTTTTTAGTACGAGCGAGCGATCTTTACTCACACGAAAGGTATTGCGGGCAGTCTACACATAGGAGATTTTAGGGAAAATAATTATTGTTGGTAGTTTCCTTTCATCCCTCCACTTTTATACTAATTACAAACAATTACCTGGTCATCAGGTATTTATGTAGTATTTTTTGATTTTATAAAATTTTTGGTGGGAAAGGTCAATTGCATATTAATTGCATTTAGGCCCTTCAGAAAAAACGTAAATATTAACATACTAATTTCCAAGCGATAGAACAAAAAAGTATCTATAATGTGACTATTTTTTCAAGTTGAGGGAGTAGTTATACTTCGAGAAATTTATTTCATAAAAGAGACTATTTTAAACAATACGATAAATTGACAGCTCTATTACTATTTAATTACATCTAACGAACACCTGAAATTCAGTTCAGATATTCAGTATATCAAAGTTATACTATAAAAAATTGTAAACTTTTAAAGATGCGAGTTCAATTTTCACAATTTTTTTTGCCAATTTCGTATGGAATGTCTCATAGAAATTGTCAAATGACGCGTAATTTTTTATTAAATATGGTTTAGCCAAGCTATACCACATATTTCCTATTGTTCATGTTTTTAAAATAAATCCAAAATTAATGCATAATGACATATTTGTGACAAACTTGAAATTTTAATTAATTGTGGTCGAATTTCGACCACTGGCGACCACTAGTACACATTAATCGACCGAAACGCACTCAACTGCTATTAAAAAATGTAAAGTAGAAAATGAATAGACCCCTCAGCTGACTCCACTGTACAGAGGAACATCTAATATAAATAAATATCCTCAACTCTTGTCCAATTCAGGGTCAGGTCGAGGGATGAGATGAGATGAAGTCCCTATATAGAGGTCTGTGAATTATAAGGTTGCCGGTCGACTACGCCTGATGCACCATCACAAGGGCAGATGAATGAAATGAAAAGAAGTGTATGAGTATGGAGAAATGGTGGAATGGAATTGTGGCAAGGGAAAACCCGAGAAAAATGTGCTCGAGCTCCGTTTCGTCCACCACGAAACCCACGTGGAGTGACCGATATTCGATCTCGGGACCCCAGCGGTGAGGGCGGGCGTCTAACCGCTTGCGTCGCGGAGACGCCTTAAAGACGAATATCTAATATAACATAATTCGGCGCAGATTAGCCACCTACTATATTATAAGTAATTACTCCGTTTTGTCTCCGAATACCTCACAGTTTATTAATTAATAAATTGCTCTCTGCTAGGCACAGCTTCAAGAGAAATTATTTAAGCAGTACATAATACAATTAATAACCATAATAATAATCATTAATTCATTTTGAGAATTTTCCTCATCATTGATAGTTTTCTCCAACTAATCTTAGTAATTAACATGAAGAAATAAATAAATATAAATAACTACGGACTTATAAACTATCAGTTTGCAACAAACATTCACAAGTTCCCTTTAATTAAAGTTCTCCATCGTTCTCTGTCCTCTGTGTCTTCATCTGTTATACCAAATTTCCTCATTGAATGTTGAATGTTGTTCTTACAGGTTGTTCTTGGTCTTCCTTTTCTGTTCCTTTTTTCAATTTTCCATACATAGACAGCCTTTGATAATCTTCCATCCTGCAATCTTCTTACTTGTCCATACCATTTTAGCCTTCTGTGTTCAATTTCATCCATTATATTTCTTTCTGAGTTTCCATTGTGAGTCCCTGTCCTTTTGTATGGGAGTGAATCTTGGATTACCACTACCAAACAAGAAAGTAAAATCCAAGCAGCCGAGATGAAATTTTTAAGAAGAGTAAAAGGTTGCACTAGAATGGACCAGAAAAGAAACGAGGATATCCGTGAAGAACTGCAGATCTACTCCATAAAAGAAAAGATATTTAACAACAAGATACAGTGGAAAGAACATGTAGAAAGAATGGAAGAAAGTAGATTACCAAATAATATCTTCCATTATTTTCCAAGAGGAAGAAGAGATGTCGGACATCCTCGGAAGAGATGGTCTTAGATCTGTTAGTGAAGACGGAACAGGCAACTCTTGCCTAAACCAGGAAGTGAAGAAGAAGAAGAAGATATTTCTTTCTGCATTCATCCATTTTATAATTTCTGTATTAATATTAATAATAATAATAATCATAATAATAATAATAAATATTCCATTAACTTACTTCAATTCTTATGTTATAGGCCTATTTTCATGCCACACGCCACCGGGGCCTTACACTGGCACGACCTAACAGGAGAGGGATTTTAAACTATGGTTCACCTACATACTTGTTTTGACCACACAATGACATGGAGAGCCTCTCCGGATGAGTGATCAGCTCAATGTCAGCGCTTCCTCCGAAACAACACAACATGAAGACGAAACAAACAATTCACATATATTCATAACATATATGACAAATACGGTAATGATGATAGCCAAATAAAATAGGAGACCGTTTGGGTCTTAAAGTTTCCTGACTTTTGTCTAATAGGTGAGGAAAGACACCGAAAAAAACATTAGGAAGGAAACTTGTCGCAACCGGGGATTCTACACGAATCCACTACGTACGAGGAAGCGACGTTACCGTGAGACCAAAGCGGTTGACTATATAAATATAATAATAATAATAATAATAATAATAATAATAATGATAATAATAATCATAATAATAATGATAATAATAATAATGATGATAATAATAATGATGATAATAATAATAATAATCTCTTTTTCGGTTTACCAATATTTCTGTCTCCTTTTAGTTTGTAATCAATTACAATTTTTGTAATGCATTCATCTTTCATTCTTTGAACAGTTCTTTCCAGTTTTTTGTAGATTTTTTATTTCATCCAAAAGTTTAAAAATATTTAGCTCATGTTAAATATTAATACTATATATTAATAATAATAATATTAATAATAATAATAATTATTGGAAGATGGAATCCAAATAAAGCAAGTGAAACAAACTAAATATTTGGGAATGATTATGGATAACATCGAAGGTATAGGCAAAGAGAACATAAAACATAGAATTGAATTGAGTAGCAAAATAATATCATCATTAAATTCCATATGGTGGGATAAGCATATTTGGAAAGGCACAAAAAAATATATTGGTAAAACATTGGTGGAATCTGTTGCAATGTACGGAAGTGAGGTATGGACAATCAATAAGTACTACAAGAATAGACTAATAGCTCTAGAAATGGATTATTTACGAAGAAGTGCCAGAAAGTCTAAATTAGAACGTGTCACAAATAAGGAAATTAGAAACAAAATGGAAGCAGAAGAAAGCATAATTGAAAGAATTGAGGAAAAGGAATTAAAGTGGTTAGGGCATGTTTTAAGAATGGAAGATGAGCGATGGCCGAAGCAACTATATGAATGGCATCCTAACAGAAAGAAGAAAAGAGGAAGACCAAGGTTAACATGGAAGGAAAACATGAAGACAGTAATGCAAGCTAGAGGGCTAAGCATCGAAGATGCCCAAGACCGTAGGCTTTGGAGGTTTGGCACGGGAAGACGGCAGCAGCTGTAAAAACCCGAAGATAGATAGATAGATAATAATAATAATAATAATGATAATAATAATGATAATAATGATAATAATAATGATGATAATAATGATAATGATAATAATGATAATAATGATAATAATAATAATAATAATAATAATAATAATAATAATAATAATAATAATAATAATAATAATAATAATAATAATATAGTATCAATATTTAACATGAGCTAAATATTTTTAAACTCTTGGATGAAATAAAATATCCACAAAAAACTGGAAAGAACTGTTCAAAAAATGAAAGATGAACGCATTACAAAAATTGTAATTAATTACAAACTAAAAAGAGACAGAAATATTGGTAAACCGAAAAAGACCTTGATTCAACTTTTTGAATGAGAATCTACGAGACCGAAACAAGCCACATGGGCTTAATCCGTGATTGTAGTTGATGATGATGATATTTAACATTACTTTTTTTCTGACAAGGGAACTGTCAACCTACCTTGAAATTTCTCCTAGAGAAGCGCCGTGTCAAAAAAAATCTGCCGCTTTTAACAGCAAGACACAGAAATCGAAACCAGAATCCAGCAATGGCGACACACTGTGCGTAGCAGATGGGCGTCCCTGCACGGGTAAGAGCGGAATGGAGTGAGGCGGGATGCGGCACATAGGCAGATAGTGAGGGTTACCCAATGTACCAATTCAACAGTTGTATTACTTCCCTATAGCTTAAATGGGATATTTGGTGTTGGATTTTAGTTTCCTGCAGTTAAAAAGGGATACACTTTTTTGGACACACTCTTTGTATGACACAACGCTTTTCTGAAAGAAATTTCAATGTAGGTTTGGGGGTGCATTGTTTGGCAGTCCCTTGTAAGTATAGAAACAATGATACAGCTACAGACACTTCTCATTATACCTTCACAAATTTTAAATACGAAATAATATGCAACATATCCACGTCACATAAAATGATAGGAATATCCACCTGGATTTAATCTCGGTTCTTTGAGGGCAGTTACGAAACAGAAAATCCATCACAGTGCAGAAAATTATCACCGTTTATCTGATTAATCTTATTAAATAGCCTAGAGAGGAATTCTTAGTTGCTCTGTTTTCTTTTTTTAACTGACCTCAGCTGGAATTTAACAACGAGGACAGAAACTCGTCACCCTATTCTTGAATTATCTTTCAGTGCATAATATATTACCCAGATACTTCTTTGTTCATTCTTTGAATTTTAATTGCATTTATTTTTTCCTGTAATATGTCTGTAATTAAATAATTTCGTCTTCAAAGTAAATTTCGTTTCAAAAACTTCTTTAAAATGATCTGAAAAATTATGTTGCATCGATCAGAAATAATTTAACGGTATATTACAACGTTAAAAATGAACGCATGTATATCTACAATAGTTTTACACACAACGCTATTTTATTATTAATATTTATACTCGCAAAATGTATTCATGATTTAGCTTAACCTGATAAACTGGTAACTAATAATTATTATCCACCCATCCATAGTAATTTTACCCGAGGGCAGGTCTTTCACTGCATTTCCATGCTATGCTTTGCAGCTTTACTAGGGAATTATAGGTGCAGCTTCCCATTACTTTCCACACCGGTGAAGGATGGTGATGATGATAAGGATGATGATGATGGCCGAATTATTTTCGGGGACCTTTGGGCCCTAAGCTTCCTGACATTTGTCTTACAGGTGAGGAAAAACCCCGAAAAAATCTCACCCAGGAAGATTGTCCCGACCGGGGATTGAACCCGGGGCCTGCTGTGTGACAAGGCAGTACGCTACCTCGACACCACAGCGGTGGACAATAATTACTGTAATTTATTTATATTAGATTATTAATGTTTACACATCTTTCTGTGCCTGAAGTTTTTATTTTCCTTTTAAACGTTTTTCTCTCCATCCACTCCATGCCCCCCCCCCAAATCCTCCTATTCTCATTCCAGTTCTTATTTATTGCATCCACGAGTTTCGAGGTCTTCCTTACCTTCTTTCTCCAGGTGGACATCATTCTAATGTTTTTTAGGGTAACCTTTTTTCATGCATTCGTCGTACTTGCCCATACTTACATACTCACTGGCACTATCGAACCCGTAGGTTCATGGCCGCACCGACATAAGCTCTCCATACATCCCTATCCTGAGCTAATGCTTTCCAATCATTCCCTGTATAATCTACTTCCCTCAAATCATAGTTAATGTTGTTCTCCCACCTCATTCTTGGTCTACCAACTGGGCGTTTTCCTTCTGGCTTTCCTACAAGAAGTTTCCATGCACGTCTTTCATTCCCCATACGCGCAACATGTCCTGCCCATCGCAGTCTACGGGACTTAACTGTTCTTATTATATCTGGCTTCCTATAAAGACCATGTAGTTAATTGTTATGTAGTCTTCTCCATTCACCTGTCTGTTCATCTCTCTTTGGTCCAAAAATTTTCCTAAGAACTTTATTCTCAAATACTCGTAATCTCCTTTCCTCCCTTAAAGTAAGAGTCCATGTTTCGCACCCATATAATATAACTGGTAGAATAATAGTTTTATATATTTTCAGCTTAACGTTTTTTTGAAAGGAGTTGGGACATCAAAAGTCTCTGCAATGCATAATAGCATGCATTTCCAGAATTGAGCCTATGTTTAATTTCTTTGTGCATCTCACTCCTATTTGTGATTATTGTTCCTAGGTATTTGAATTCAGCCAATTCGTCGTACTTGCCCATACCAATTTAATTGCTTATAGCTTATATAATCTGCTATTGAATATCTAATTATTCATTTTTTCTCGTATGACAGTATTTCTTATTTTTTTGTCTTCTAATTTTGAACATCTTGCTGCTCTCCTTATGAAATCAGTTTCCGTCGACACAAGTTTTTGTACTAAGTGTTTGTTGAATTTCTAAATTTGAGCTCCATATGAGACAGTACTTCTCGCTACGTATTTGTAACTTATTGTTTCGGCTATATGTCTGTTCCATAAGACTCCATTCAACATTGCTCTTATTGCTCTACCTTCATTTATTCTGTTCTTAACATCACTTTCTTGTTTATCCTCTTTATCTACTTTTACTCCCAGATACTCAAATTCATCACATAATAATAATAATAATAATAAT
Organism: Diploptera punctata; assembly: GCA_030220185.1. Classification (NCBI taxonomy): domain Eukaryota; kingdom Metazoa; phylum Arthropoda; class Insecta; order Blattodea; family Blaberidae; genus Diploptera; species Diploptera punctata. The sequence goes on from JASPKZ010008011.1 coordinate 248,668, forward strand.
AATAATATATAATAATCTTTTATTTATTCTTTCATAGTTAAGGCCATAAAGGGTTTCTCTTCAACTCAACCAGCACAAATAAACAACGTTAATATGAGAATACTAATATAATAACCATGCTATAAAACTGAAAATAATTAACTACAGAAACATTTAACGTCCATCATAATAGTAGTCTATATAAAGTAAACAGTATAAAATACATTAACATAATAAAATATACAAATGTTAGCTTTGCATATTTAACGCTTAAAAATGTGTGATCATACTAATATTCAGAGTTACTTATTTTGTAACAAACTTTATTTTTAGAGAAAATTTTATGATACAAGTTTATCTAAACACACCTTTACCGAATAATAATATGCCAGTATCTAATTAATAAAATAATTTTAATAACTCGGGAACGAAATCACCTAAAATATGGGTAACAAAGATAAAATTGACCCCTTTCACTAGAACACATCCACGGTAATTAATACAATATGAGCTTTCCGAACATAAGGAGAGCAATGGGCAGTTGAGTGTTGCTATGTCTTGACTGGTTGACGCAGAGAAGGGGCAGAGAAACCTAGCGATTAAGTGCTTCCACTATATCCCACATTATCTCATTTCATTCATTTTTGAAATTCTCCTCATCATTGAGGGTTTTCTCCAACCAATCTTAATAATTAGCATGAGTTATAAAAATACATAAATGACCATGGGCTTATAGAGTATCGGTTTGTAATACAACTTCAGAAATTTCCCTAATTAAAATTCTCCACAGTTCTCTGTCCTCTGTGTCTTCATCCGTTAAACCAAATTTCCTCACTGAATTCTCAATTTATTCTTCCGCTTTATCTGCCATTATATAATCCACTCACTTTAGAACCATCGACAATAGCTGTACGATATATCCTTAGTTGAAATAACCCCAGATCATTAACTGAGGAAAGGTTTACTAAGTTGTGTTTTAGATGATGTACCTACGTTTATATATCTTCTTCTTAAGTTATTTTCTCCCCTATGCCGAGAATTAGGGCATTCCTTAATTTAAACTTATTGACCAAGTTAATTCAATTATACTCATTTACCTATAGATGCCAGCGAGTAATAGGGGTTCGGGCTAACGCCTCGATGAGACATATAATGAGAGCTAAGGTATTACTATAAGTTATAGGAAACGATCGGTAAATTTTGCACAGAGGCCTTTTTATTCGGGCTTATGGTTCTTTTACGAGGTTGAAAATATTCAGACGGCTTAAAGTCCCAACGATGGGCTTATTCCTTGGACGTTTACATCCTAAAAAAATCCATCGACCACGGCCGGGTTTGAACCCGCGTCCCTCGGAACCACAAAATGTGTTCTTATCTCATGCATATGCATTTCATATATATTAAAACCTGTGTTAGCCGGAACCTTTATAAGAAAGAAACCTGGAGACGGAAAAAATCTCCAGAACGGTGCGATTTTATATATAAAATCGTCCTGTATAAGGTGGAAACATTCATAACGCGGAAACAGAATGGTTTTTAAAGTACCAATAGTTAATTTTTACCTCAGTAAGACGGAAAGCTATTCTTAAGCACTTTCTAATTACAGTATTAATGACCACATGTGAAAATTCTGCATATGACGCTTTCTGCATTATATCGTTTTACCTTCTTGTGTTGCAGGTGTATTACGGGGATACCCTTGCTTATGTGTGACAGCGGGGAATCCCTTCGCTTTTCCTTGCCTGCTTAAGTTACCTGCGAGGGAGTTGAGAAACTCTTCAGTCTTCCTGTAGTTGAGTTACTTCTCGATTTTGTGTAATAAAGTTGTTTTGTATTGCCGTGAAAACTGAGCTGTGCTATATACACTATTTTGTCTGTGTATCAGTCAACACGTCATGTCTTTAAAGCGTGCATGTAAACCCTTACACCGAGAAAAGTCAAGCTTGTAATTTGGGAACTCTTTATAAGAAGGGAAATTGCCAAGACGGATATATATATATATATATATATATATATATAGATATTATAAATATATTTTTGACATTTATATATATATTACTTCAGTTAAATAAACTTTCCTAGCATGGATTATTCAATCAGGAGCAAATAGTAAAGAGTGTTTTAATATCGCCTGGTGAGAGTCTTCATTCATCTGTGAAGAGAGCATTTGACATCACTTAACTTCCAGAGACGTGAGTTAGGAGTTTCATTATATATTGCAAATTACAGTATATAAAAATACTGTTACACTTAATTACCAATAGGTTTCAAATATATTTATTAAAACACAATTCGACAGATCAAAATACTGAAAAATATTTGTATATTCTGCTGGAACTTAATCCCCATTAAGTGAATACTTTACAGCAATGGTTTAAAGATGTATATTACTTTAAAATGTACAATTGCTGTGTAGAGGAACATCTAAGTAGGATTTATAGATTATCAATTGATAAATTACCAGTCCCACTTACATGTTGCCTGTACAATATTTATAGAATTGGTAGCTTCGAGAACAAAAAAACAAACAAACATGTTATATGATATGACAAATGAACGTGAAAGACCAGGGCTAACCGATAACCATCAGTTGAACCATCAAGTTGTCACCACGAAACAATTTGTTCAACCGCCAAACCAGCAAGGTTCTACTAATAAAAACAACAAACAAAACAATATTATGAATTATACACGTCAGTACTACAAAAAGAACGCAACTATTGTTTGTATAATAAATATGGACACTGTGTTTTTATAGGCAACCATTCCACACTTAAAATATTAATCTTTGAATTTATTCTACCATACGACAGTTTGCTCTTGTATGATCAGATACGAATTTCAACTCTTACGCGTAGTCAGAAGAATTATGAGATGGATCCCAATTTTTACAACTCCCGCTTATTGTTCGCTCGTCAATTTCCAGATTATCATTTCTCGAACTGATAAACATTATAGTTTTTAATTCTTTCTCAACTAAAAATGTAAGAAAAATGAAAAATGAGTATTAATAAAACTGTGAATGGTGAATCATGTAGATATACGGTACAAAATTTTCTCAGATTAATTCTGATACAGAGGAGAAAGTAATCCATAAAACAAGAAAAAGACTTCAACGTGTTCATAATTCTTGCGCACGTTTTATTTGTGGTATTCGCAAATTTGACCATGTTACACCGTCCCTGGAACAATTATCGTGGTTTCGTCTAAGAGATCGTAGAACTGTCCATTCCCTATCCCTTCTCTATAAAATACTTCACACATCATCGCCTAATTATTTATCACGCCGCTTCATCAGACTATCCGACACACATAATCTTGACACTCGATCCCATCAGCACATTGTCCTTTATATCCCGCCTCATCACACTGTATATTATTCATTATCTTTTACGGTGTCACTTACCAAAACATGGAATTCCCTTCCACCCTATGTCAGAGACTGTCAAACTATAACATCCTTCAAAAACAAACTAAAGAATTATTTAATAACAAACTAACTTATACACCTCACTGATAGTATTCTTTTAGCAATATTAATATATTTAATTATTTATGTAAATAATATTAAGAATAACAAATATTTTATTTGTTTTGTTTTAAATATTGTATAATCGTAAAATTAGTTTTCTATATCTCATTATTTTCCTGTTTTTTATATACACTAGACAGGGACAATTTAATATGTCTTGCTTGTATACATTTTATTATTAGTTTTAGTCTTAATTTTAACTAATATTAACTGGTTGTATTATAGATCGTAATATGTATATTAGATATTATCTTTTGATCAAATTTTTACTTAGTGTTTAATATTAGAGTTAATTAAGATTGTTATATTCTTATGTAATATATGTTTGTCCTGGTGAGTGGAAGAGAAGGCCACATGGCCTTAACTCCACCAGGCTAAATAAATAAATCTTAAAAAAAAAAACTTTACTATGAACTTCGGTTCAAAAATTGACATTTTATGAGTGAACGTATTTAGTAATGTAAGAGCGGGATGTCTTTTATTGTACAGACATAGCATTGGTTTGAGGATATTTAAAGATCACGGTACATAGAGTATGATGTACCGGCCTAAACATTGCAAAATTATATAATAATTATGGTGGCCAGATGATATTCGGGGAACGTTTGGATCTTAAAGTGCCATGACATTTCTCTTACAGATGAGGAAAAAAAACGAAAAACTCATTAAAAATAAACTTCTACCGACTGGGATCTCACTCGTGGCTGCAGCATATGACTCAACGATGCTACCCGACCACAGAAATCCATCCATCAATAGCAGGCTAATTCTGCCCAAGGGCAGGTCTTTCTATGCAATCAAAGCAGGTCTTTCTATGCAATTATGGAATTTATGCTATGCTTTGCAGCTTTACTAGGGAATTGTAGGTGTGATAGCTTCCCGTTGCTTTCCACAGCGATGAAGGATAACGATGATGGCCGGATGATTTTCGGGGACCGTTGAACCCAAAGCTTCCTGACATTTGTCTTACCAGGTGAGGGAAAAACCTCACCCAGGAGCCGTTCCGACCGGGAATCGAACCAGCGCCCGCTGCGTGACAATGCAGTACGCTACCTCGAGACCACAGCGGTGGACCAGGTCACAAAAATGGACCTCTAAATAATTTTTATACTCATGGTTATGCTAACATTTTTTTCTTGTTTTGTTGCACACTATCTAACCCACTGGCAATATCGAACTCGTAGGTTCATGGCCGCGCGGACATAAGCTCTCCATGCATCCCTATCCAGATCTAATGTTTTCCAATCATCCCCGTATAATTTACTTCCCACAAATCATGGTTAATATTATTCTCCGACCTCATTCTTGGCCTTCCAACTGGACGGTTTCCTTCTGATTTGTCTACAAGAAGCTTCCATGCACCTCTTTCATTCCTCGTTCGTGCCAATGTCCTGCCATCGCAGTCTACGAGATTTATCACGTTTTCAAATATTACTCCTTTTTCAGAATAGTCTGTAGAATTGACAATCTGTCAGTAGAATACACAATGTAATATATTTTTTTATTTTCTTTTCATATGTCACATTAAGCTTGCATTGCTCAATGTCAAAAATTTAATTATAACATCGATAAAGCGTCATTACTATAAAGTAAAACTATTATCTTTAATTTGCTTACTTGTGATATGAGCTACTAAGTGGCAGTGGAGACCGAGTTCCCACTACATCTAGTAATAATGAGAATATACATATAAGAAAAATGAATGTTTGTACTAGACTTGCTCGATAGCGTAATCGGTAGCGCACTGGAATATAAATCCAGAGATCCGGGTTCAAGTCCCGTCCGAGCATTTATTTTTCTTATCATGTCATATATATATATATATATATATATATATAATATGAAAAGAAAAATGAATGCTAGAGTCGAGATTTGAACCCGAGTCTCTAAACTTTGTATGTTCAGCGCTCTAACCATCTGAGCCATTCAAGTATCTATATATGTAGGCTACTATACTCAATTCACACAAGAGGTAGCGGGAAGTCGTTCCAACTGACATACAGTGGCCACCATAACAGGTAAGCAAATTTTTAAAGAGAATTATTTACTTTATAGCAGTAACGCTTGTATATTTAGATGTTATAACCATATTTTTGACATTTGGCAATAAAGACAAATATGATATGAAAAGAAAAATGAATGCTTGAGTTGAGAAAAAAAATATATATGCTATACTGGACTTGGTATAGGAGCTACTAGATGGCAGTGTAGACCGAGTTCCCGCTACTTCTCGTAATAATAATACAGAATATGTATGTAAGAAAAATCAACGTTTGTACTAGATTCTTCGCTAATGACCTGAGCTATAAAAGAACACCGTTAAATAAAAAAATAGAGCTAACAAGACTAAGTATATATTATATGTAATGCAATATAATAGATATAAATGATGAGTCGATCTATATGTAGTTTCGTGGTGGTCTAAGAGTAAAAATCCCTTGCCTCTAGTTCTATGGGTCGAGAGTTCTGGGAGGTTTTGAAGGATTTTTTATGATGGAAAAATCAAAGTAAAAATTCCTCTGGGACGGACTTTAAGACGTGGGGCTGAATCTGAAGATTTTCGGTGTCGTAAAATAGCCTCAAGCCTAAGCTAGAACCTCTGAGCAAAATTTAGTAGCCTTCCCATCCAAGTAATACCTTAGTTGCTTACTAGATTAATGAGATAATGAGCTAACCACTTGTCATTTGATGACATCTGTAGGGAAGTGATCGTAATTAAGTTAGCTTGAGTAAAAAAACGTCCTTGTCTCACTTTTTATTGTAAGGATATAGATCAAAATACCGTATATAGTATTGCGAAGAAAAACTTTAACTTGCAAACAAAAATTGATAGAATTACAAATTGACTGCCACTAAAAATTATTAAAAATACTTTGAAATGTTGTAAAGTATGATATTACAGAACATATTGGAAATTGGTACCCAATTACTTTAAACGGAGACCATTATTAAATGAGAACTATTATCAAGAATATAATATTGTGGCCAGAATTAAAAAAAAAGAAGAAATCCTAAGTTGCCATAGGCTACACTAATTTATCGTACCCGTATTTAAATGTATCGAACCGCAGTAAAACAAAATCATATAAAAATGTAAATCATATAAGACTATTGATATTTTGAGGAATTCCATGTTACAAATTTCAAAGCTTTTTACTTATAGTTTAAAAACCGCGAGAAATCTCGATAGAAAATTCAAACCGACTGGAGATCTAGCCGAGGCCCGTTGCTTAAGAAAGCCAAAGCGCTACTTCGAAACCAATAACGCTGAGGTAATTAGACTTCACTGTTATATATTCAGAAAAGTCAAATATTCATCTAATTAATTATGTACATTTCTTTAAAAAATAAAACACATTGCAAAGTTATCGACTTTTCTAAGTGGAGCAGAACTTGCAACATCGCACTCATGGATACATTTTTATCTACTATCATAACTAGAGAATGTTCATATCTTAAAAAGTATATTGGTAATAACAGAAATTGTAAAACTGTAATATGCAATAAAAATGCATTTCATATACTATGATATCTTAACTGAACAGCATCAGATGTCTTTTTTAAATTTTATTTTTAATACACATAAAACTATGACTTTTGGTGAAGATCTGGAGAAGATCTCTTAGGGTATAAAATGCTTTTATTAAGTATTTGCGAAACATAAAAAGGATATCTGTTCTTATACATTATTTCTTGAGAAATTTAATGAAAGAATGAATGTGCCCACATCATCTTCAGATAACTCTATAAAAATTCCAGACAGTACCTAATTGTTGTACATGGTATTTCATAACGATTTCAGGCCTAATAACAAATTCAATCGTCGTAATCTATTGAAGCTACCTTAATGAAAACAGTTTTGAACGAACGAGAAACGTTTGCATAGGTATATACTATTTTGATTAGCAGAGAGTTCACAGTCCTGCCGTTGTGCGTCAGCAGTGCTTCGTTCAGCTGCTATACCTTGTTGTGCAATTTCTGCCACAAGTGTTGTCAAATCGTGTTTACTACCTAGTAAGTAATTACGTGAACTTCATGCACGGTAAAAGACATTATATAGAATACATTATCTATGGAATGTATAAATAGCTGGTCGTCCAACATCTTCGGAGGAAGGGATGAAACGCGTGCGACCGTTTTGCACGAAGCTCACAAAGTTCAACAATTATAATAATAATAGAATAAATGTGCACAAGTTGTGCAGAAGATATAGTATACGTTACATAAGTTTTTTGCCATTGCTTTAGTTCACATTGTTTATTATTTGCAAAATTCTACCAGGGATTTCACTCTTTTTTGCAGGTGGTTACATGGTGACGATCGCATGGTTGCTCGCACAGTTCACATACACAGTTGTTCTCGGGATCATGAAAACACTTAGTCTTGCATGCTTTGTGGTGGTATCCATGCACTGCTATTGAGTTCACCAGGTGTCGAGGTTCTTGATTGGTGTTGGTCCAGGATCTGTGTGCCCTGGCTTCTGTTGTATTGAAGTCCAGCCATATCTCCTGCCTCTTCTTCTATATTACATGTAGTAGTTTATTTGAGCTGCCTGTGGATGGTAGCCTCATACGCAAGTCTTTTGTAAAGAAGGGTTCCTTGGCGAGTTCATATGTTAGCCTCGACGTTGTGTGTTTTGAGACAAATAGGGCGGCTTTCAAGAAGCGTGATTTGACTGTTTCCAAAGTTATTAGATTTCTTATACTGAACATCTCCCAAATGAGGTCTATACCATAGGTTGCGATGGGAACTACTTTTGCATTGAAGAAGGCCATGACCGTTTTTAGTGACAGTCTGGATACTGCTTTGATGTCAAACATGGCTTTTGTGGCAGCTGCTGCACGGGATTTTATATGTATTCTAAATGACCTGGCAGTGATTTGCAGCGCCAGTCCCAGATATTTGAGGCTGTTAACTGTCACGGGAAGTTCTATTCTTAGGTAGATTCTGTCGTCCGCAGCTTCTCGACCTCTGTTGCGGAATGTCATCTGGGCGGTTTTCCCCGACTTTATTTCCAATTTGTTTTCCTGTGCCCATTTCTCAAGTTGGTTGGTTGCTCTTTGCAGGTCTTATATGGAGTTCGATCCGATGACTATGTCGTATGCATATATGTAGATTTTGACTTCCTCCGTCTCCTGTCTAATCATTTGTACAACACCATGTGTGAAGATATTAAAGAGTAGGGGACTCAGTGGACCACCTGAAGTACCCCGTTGGTTTGTTATTGTTTTCGATGTGGGTACGTCGTCTGTGATCTGGATGAAGTTGGCTGTCAGCATGTTGTGCATCAAACCTGTCAGTTTATATTTTCCTTTCATTGATTCCAGCTTCGAGATTAGTGTGCGTCTGTTTAATTTATCAAAAGCCTTCGTGTAATCTAGGAAGACTATGTGAAATTTTACACATGGATGCCTTAGTATATTTTCCATATCATTGATAAGGTTGTTGATGGCGTACAGTATACTCCTGCCTTTCGAAAACCTAATTGCTCTTCCGGGATCTTGTGTTCTACTTCATCTGAGATCCTCTTTGTGATAAGGCTTGCGAGTAATTTCAAAGTGCATTTTTCCAGAGCAATTCCTCTGTAGGAATTAGGAACCAACTGGTCGCCCTTCCCCTTAAATAGCATTTTGATTGTCTCGAGAACCTCCATATTTTTGGTATGTTACCCTTTTATAGACATAGATTTATCATATCTGTGATTACTTTGACTAGTAGGTTTGAGTCTGTGATATGTTCATTACGTATTCCGTCTGGGCCTGGTGCCTTTTTGTTTTTCAGAGACATTATTGTCTCGTGAACCTCTTCCGTAGTGAAGGGGTTCACTTCTGCTAGGCATGTATCCAGTGCAATCGGTGGTGGTGCGTGGTGGTTTTATCTATGTTGAGAATGCTGACGAAATGTTCTTCCAAAACTGTTGTGTTCATTTTTCCACTATTCTGGACTTTCCGTAGTCTCAATGCTATGTATGGATATTTTCTGGCTTCCTCCACCATCTTGGTTGCTTCCCGTTCCATGTATTCTTTGCGTTTGGTTTTCAGGAGCTTTTTGTATTCTATTCTGATTTAGCTGTAGGATCGTATGTCCTCGGCCTTTTGCTGGAATTTACCGCATGAAGCGCCTGGAGGGTGGTCTTTCATTTTCAATAATATTCTTTGTCCAACCATTTTTGCGCTCTTCTTTTGAGATTGTATACCATAGCAGACTGGATCGTTTTTCCAGTGCGATAGCAGCCAATTCGATGTTTCTATCTTTAATGTGGTTCTCGAATTCTGTCCACTTTTCTGCTTTCTGACTTAGTACATAATTATTTAGCTGCCGCGAGGTTTTGATATATGTAGTTCTTATTCTGCTTTCCACGTTTGATATGTGGAAGTTGACCACGACTGAACAGTGTATCTTTAGGGGCGTTTCATCTCCTGAATAACATAGTTTATAGTTGTTTAGTGTAATGTTGGGTCCTTTGAGGAATATTAAGTCTATGGTGATACATCCCGAGTATGCGAAGAATGTTCGTCTGCTTTGTTGACAATGGTGAATCCTTCTTCTATCATCTTGTCTAGCGGCTCGTTTGTTCTGTGGCTAGCGACATCTAACCTGCAGTTCAGATCTCCGGCTATAATGGTATTTTGTCTTGGCGTCGCGTGCCTTAAGGCGGTCATTATGGCTGTTATTATGTCTTCTATTCGCGTCAGTGGCTCTACGTTTATGGCTCTTACGGAGAGGTTTTTGAAGTTTATCACTAGTGTGTCTTGATCCTAGTGTGTCCTTATCATTTTTCCCATTTTTGGTTTGAAGAAACAGGAGGTTCCTCGTTTTGGCCGACCTCTCGGTCCTTGTATTGCTGGTATATATTGTGAGTAGAATCCGTTCATTTCAAAGGTTTCAGTTGTCAGAGTTTCTACGAGGACTATTATGTCATTTTCTTGTAAAAGATTATTCGCTAGTGCTAGGTTGCTCTTTACCCCTTCCACATTCCATAGAAGTAATTGAAACTGGGAGTCTGCCTCCCTGAGTCCGAAAACGTCAGTAGAGCCTTACGACGACTCCCCTGGCCACGCCTCTGCTGTGTTGACTTTTGGTAGTTCTTGAAGTGGGATTGTCATTTTGAAGGCCTTAAGTGTGCCTCTTGTTTGAGGTTTTTCGCATTCGATTATGTTGGTTACGTGTATGTTAGTGAGATGACTTTTAACATCTTCCACGATTGTAATTTCCCTATGTATAGACAAGCTCCGCGGTATGCTGATTGTGGTTTGTCATTTCCATTTTCAGATTTTCTTGTACCCACGATTGTTGTGGGCTTCATTTGCGCGCTTGGCTCTTTCAGGCGGGGGGCGGTGGAAATTTTCGACGGGCTGACTGTTATATTGCCCAAAATCATTGCTGTTGTTTCTGGTAGAGTTCTGTCGGTCCGTTCGTCTTCTTGTCTGTACCCTGATAAAACCGCTGTTATCTTCTTCCTCTTCATGGTTCTCATTTCCCGTGTTATTTCCATTTTCATTCTCCTCTGGGGTGTTACGTTGTTCCAAATCTCTTGCCGTGGTTTTATTTTGTGTTCATCCTTCTGTCTTGTCCCATATCTTTATATTTCATCTCACAGCCTCTTTCGAAGTTTTCCATTATGAATTAGATTTTCAAACATTCTTTCTTTTATTCCGCTTCTGAGTATTTGGACTGCTTAAGCCTCCTGTCGCTGATGTCAATTTAAATTTCCATTTCCGGTTGCCCACACGGCTCATCCCTGGTAGTCAGCGTGTCCTTGTCGGATTGGCCATCAGCTATCACTAGGTGCTGGTGTTCATTTCCGAGTTGACCATTTTTGTCAACAGATGTCGCCGCCTTTCCCACAAACCATCTGTCTCCTCCCTGCCGGTGGCTTTCTGTATGCATACTCTTAACCTCTTTTGCAGTGTTCGTAGTTGTTTCTATTTCTCTACTCTTGTCCCTTAATGCTATTTTCATTTCCATAAGGCAAGCTCTTATATCAACTGTCGCTTCATGTATATCTTCTTTTGTTTTCTTTCTTTAGGTAAGCACTAATGTCTGCTGCACTTTCAATAGTTTTGCGAGCACTTTCTATACGGTATTGTCCGCCATCTGAACAATTATTGTAACTAGAGAACTGCATATGTCATAAACAACGGCGTGGAGGATCATGATAACACGAATGTGGGAAGAATTATATTTGGATGTAATATGTTTTTACAATCACTGAAAATCTGTAGGTGATAAAAATTTTCGAATTCCTTGTTTAATCTTTCAGACCCAACTTTTCATTTTGCAGAAGAAAAGAAAATATTTACATTCGAGATAAAATCATCCCCCAAAATGGAATTGTATGGATTTTGGACCTCAAATGGTTTTCCTCCCATGAATGAAAGTCAGACACTTCACTCGAAATACTTGTGAAAGTAAATCCGTTATTAAATTTTGACGCAATAATAATAAATATGGAAGGTTCACCCGAATGGGTATTATTCTTTGCTATATTCGGAGATCGATTTTGTTCTTTCACGGCACTCAGTGATATGATATTGGTTGCATCTCTGTCCGCACAATTCACACACACATTGGTCATTCGGGGTGTGGAATGTCTTGTTCTTGCATAATTTGTGGTGGAAGCCGTGAATTGCTAGTTTTGTAATGGTGTGTCTGTTCCTGATTATCTTTGGTCCAGTTGCGATCGATCATTGCAGTCGTCCCATAGAAGTCGATATCTATCTCCGCTCTTTTCATTCTTCTCCGTTCTAGTAGCTTGTTGTTGGCTCAGGTAGATGGTAGGCTGAGTCTCAGATCTTCTATGTAAAAAGTTTCCTTGGCCAGCTCATATGCCTGCCTTGATGGAGCATATTTTCCCATTCTGAGGGCACATTTTTGGAACCGTGCCTTGACTTTCTCAATGCGTTCTAAGTTACCGATTGTTAATTTTTCCCATATTAATTCGAGCCCATACATGATTATTGGGGATATTGTCGTGTTGAAAAATGTAGTGGATGACATTAGTGACAAGGATGCAATGTTCTTTATTCTATACATCGCTTTCGTGGCTTCTGCTGTCCTTTCTTGTATGTGGTATCTGAACGAGTTCCCAGTTGTTTGTAGGGTTACGCCTATATATCTGAATTTGTTGACTGTTGTTATAGGTTCATTGTATAGCGTCATTATATAATTTTTTATGTCCGCCCTCCTTTTCTGAATGTCATCAGACAGGTCGTTTGCATATTGATGCTCAGTTGGTTTTTCATTACCCAGCTTTCTAATTCTAAAAGTGTTTATTGTAGTTCTTCTCGGTTGGGCGATCCTAAGGCCATATCGTCTGCATTCATTATTAATGTGGTTGCAGTCTTTCCTTCGAGTATCTCCACTATGTCTGCCGTCGCTATGTTAAACAGTAGCGGGCTTATGGGGTCGCCCTGGAGGACTCCATTTGTCTGCATGATGATCTTTGATCTGGTAACACCATCTTCTATTTCGATATAGTTGTATTGGAGAGCGTCTTCTATAATGTTAACTAGTGGATGTTCAGTGCCGATCATGTGTTTTATTTTTTGGATCAAGAGTTTTCTGTTCAGGGAGTCAAATACTTTGCTGTAGTCTATGAATACAGTATAGTATTTTCTTTTAGGTTTCGTAAGGCTTCTTCTATTTCGCCCATTAGGCACCTGACGGCTTGTAGAGTACTTCTACCTCGTGTGAAGTCAAATTGACATTCAGGGATTGAGACCTCTTCTTCTAGTCTGTTCGTTACGATCTTCATATATATTTTGAAGAGGTTGTTTTCAAGTTCCACGCCTCTATAAGCATTGGGGTCGCTTGTGTCTGCTTTTCCCTTGTATAGCACTTTAATGAGAGATTTTCTCCAGTTGTTTGGTATACCTGAGTTTAGACAGTTGTTAAAAATGTTGGTCCATAGTGGTAGTAGTTTCCCGAGGGACTCGTTGATGTGTTCTGTTTTGACGCGATAATAAAATTATATCAAACAATCATTTTTCTTTTCATATCATATTTGCCTTCATTGCCAAATGTCAAAAATATAGTTATAACATCTAAATATATATGTATTAAAAAGTTTATGAACCCTCAAATTTGCAATTTATCCTAAGGAATACATCAATTGGTTTAATTAATATGATGCTTTTAATCGAATAGAAGAAAACGAACGGGTATAAATTATTTAAATGTGTGTCGATTTACACAGTACCTAATAATAACAACAGTTATGAATAGTTTAATTTTCAATGCGGTTCGCCACATTTAAATAATAGACCGGAGAAAGTAGTGTTTTGCTAATATAAGGGTTTAAAATATTTTTATAATGTCCATTAAAAAGGACATTGGGCTTGACGTTTCATGAATGTTTATCTGGAATAAAGTGTTGTATCCCCACAAATATTTATAAAACATGGAGAATATTGAAGGATCGAAAAAATTAAAATTGACCATTTCTTCCCAAATATACTTGATGAAAAGGATTTCGAATAATGTGGAAATTTGTTATCAGTGGGATCTGATTGGCAGTTAATTTATGATTGGCAGTTAATTTATGATTACCGTATCACAACCCACAGCTCTCGCAAAATAAGGTGAGCATCAGCCATGGTGCAATTAATTTGCATCATGGCATCAGCCGATAGATTTGTTACGTTAACTATTGAAGATGGCGAGAGTAACATATTTTTCACTGCATTGGCAAACGTGTATGTTTACGATAATAATTTTTAAACGAAAATGTTAAATATCTGGGTACAATGTGGAGTAAAACATACATTTTGTACTACCTACCTTTCACGCCAACTGAATATAGCATTGGGTGAATGATCTGTATTTCAAGTGCCCTGCATTAAATAAACACATTTCAAGATACACTCCACATTACATGTTGAAAATCCAGGACTGCAGGTTGCTTGGCCTGCGTCCCTGGCTAGGGAATATGAGGCATTAAGCAGATTAAAGATTATACATTCTATTTCCACTAAACACTATATAGGATGTTACAGAATTTCTAGTATTCACAATTGGACGTTTTGAAGGAGATTCAGTAGATAAAATGTTGTTAAGGAATCCATATCTGGAAATGTAACAATTCGTTGACAAGATAAAATCAAATCTCTGAATTCATCTAGATATGTAGGCCAAACAATCAAACAATTGGTCCAACTGGAACCAATATTTCTCGAATATTCTATAAATATGACGTAGGACAGAAAAAAAGAGTGCGGTGAAACCAATTTTTTTTCCTCTGAAATATTAATTGCCATGTCTTGCAAGACCACAAGTATACTTCTACATAAAATTAAATTATCATAAGTAATTTCCAAATTATCGATAAATGCACGACTCAAGACGTGAAGAATGAATTTATCTAGAGAATTTGGAAATCAAGATCGACATTTGTTAGGACTTTTTAACGAATAAAATTAAGTTGTTTACTTACAAATCATTATTTAAATATAATTATTTTAAAAAATATTTATATAGGGCTATTTAATGTAAACGGCAATGTTTGAAAACAAAAAAATGAGAAACGTTTGTTATGTTTCACTTGTTCATCACTGCAACCCGATCATATTAATTATTGCCAAAGGATCGCAATATTCTAAGTATGCACCCAAGTGGAGAAAAAATTAAACACATCAAACTGTATATTAATTAATTTCTGATGTGTTATGAAGTAAATATGTCAATTATAGTTTTCTGGAACGTTATTACCTGGGACAAAACACGTTTAAGAAAGTGCGAACAGTGTTTTTTTTTTTGTGGTATAATAAACTGCTAAAAATGTTTCTGTATTATATCCCGCAAGCACTACTTTTCTACATTCGTGCACATACATACAGTCCAGTAGTCGTATTTCTTAGAGAGTCAGTCACTGCAAAATAATGCTCTGGCCTGTTCAGAATGTTAAAAAAGAGGAGCTTTCTCTAAAATGATAAACTTATTTGATATATTCCAGTGAAACACGACTGTGGTTGTAAATCATAATTTAATGAAACGCGATTGGTCATTGAGTCTCATTTGGGGCATAAGTTCAAAAGTCTACAAAAAGTTATAGATATATATCAGATTATAAATAGAAGAAACGTGATATAAAATTATTTCAATCTCTTGCTCAGTCAGGTTGTGTAACATATATCTGGAGATTTAAAATTGTAATTTTTATTGCCATCAATATAGCGTAAACAGTACTTTCCGAGCAAGTTTCCTTATCAAAGCTAAGTTTCCTTTACAAGCCACAGAGTCCATTTATCTTAGCTGGTGTACTTCAAACAAGACCGTGAATAAATCTGAATATAAATAATTGAATGAATACACTACAAAAGCAAATAAAATGAAAATGTATTGTACAATTATTGCCCAATTTATATAACTTGAATTTGATAATATATTTTCAAACATTTTGTCAGAATATGTGGAAATGAAAAGCTACTTACAATCTTTAATACTTGTTGGGTTACTTATAAATGTATATTCACCAACTTTTTTGCGGTACATTTTCTTTAGCTATCTAATTAACTAACTCGCTCGTGCCATCGGACTTCTTAGGTTAATGGCCGTGCGGACATAAACTCCTAAAGAAATGATTTAAAATCATACCCTGTATAATTTACCTCCCTCAAATAACCGTTAATGATATATTCCCACTCATTCCTCGACTACCGATTTTTACTAAAACAACTCTTCATGCCCTTCTTTCAACCCCCATTCGTGTCACATGTCCTGCTCATCGCAGTCTACCAGGCATAACTATTATTTTATTTAAAATAGTACATTTATGTGATAATATTTACCAATATTAACTGTTGTATTTGTAACGTGTGACATTAATTGTAAATAAGTGGACTAAATGCAAGAATATTACAAAAAATACAAAATTACAAATATATCAAACCATAATTCAGAGCATTGTAACATAAGATGCTGAAGTTTGGCAAATTCCTACCAGGGAAATGAAAAGAATTTTAAGTACAGAAATGGGTGTTTTAGGAAGATCAGCTGGAAAATCTAGAATGGATAGAATACGAAATATAGAAATAAGGGAAATTATGGGTGTGCAAGAGGAGCTGGACATCATAGATATTCCATCAATAGTAATTCTGCCAGAGGGCAGGTCTTTCACTGCAATCATAGTATTTTCATGCTATGCTTTGCAGCTTTACTAGGGAATTATAGGTGTGGTAGCTTCCCGTTGCTTTCCACACCAATGAAGGATGATGATGATAGTGAAAGGATGATAATGATGGCCGGATGATTTTCGGGGAACTTTGGGCCCTAAAGTTCCTGATATTTGTCTTACAGGTGAGGAAAACCCCCGAAAAAACCTCACCCAGGAGCGTATCCCGACCGAGAATCGAACCCGGGCCCGCTGCGTGACAAGGTAGCACGCTACTTCGAGACCACAGCGATGGGCTCATAGACATTATAGAAAAGAAAATATTACAGTGGTATGGCCATGTCAAAAGAATGCCAGAACAAGGATTGCTTGAAATTGTTATGAAATGGATCCCAATGGAAAGGCTGAAGAGAGGTAGACCGAAGAAAACTTGGATTGAAGGGGTACAATGAATATCAGAGGATTGGAGGAAGATCAATGGATGGACAAAGAGGAATGGCGTTTGGTTTCCGAAAGATGGCGGCAGCTGCCATGATACCGGATGAGGATATATATATATGACATCTCGTTATTTATAAACATGAAAACAATATTAATTAGTCACACTGTAATTGTAAAATAAATACAAATATATAGGAAATTAATATTTTTCTACGAAAGTACTAATTGGCAATACGAACTCGGGCATTCCAATACAATTTACTAATATTTAGCCTTTTCTAGGAATGTGCATTTAAACTTGACAAACCTTAATATGGTCTGAATAATTTATAATACCATCATCACAAATAATACCGTTCGCAAATTTTGAAAATGTTGTAACTTACTAACATATTTCTATTCTCGGTCAAGCAGCCACGTTGACAGGAGCGAAATCCAATTTTATTTTTAATTGTCTATATTCATGGATCCCCACATCGGCCAAGCATGTTCCCTTGCGGGACTTAACCAATATATTGTGGTAACGAGTATTTCCCTACATATGTCGGTGAGTAATTAGTGATTACCTTATCGCCTCAAATATATAGGTATATATATAAGGCAAATAAGGTTATCTGCATAGGAAAGGCCGATTAAATTTTGGGCAGAGCTTCTAACTTAGGCATGAGGTTATTTTACAAGCCCGAATAGTTTCAGTATCGTGGACCCACTGCTTAAAATCCCTTCCGGAGGATTTTTCCCTTGGAGTTTGTATCCTAAAAATCCATCTAGCCCAGTAGGGTTTGAATCCACGACACTCGAGACCAGAGGCAAGTAACTTAGCCACTAGACTACTGAAACCGATATTTTTAACTCTAGGAAAATTAATTAAATTTAACCAAGTCCTCTAGAAAGGAATTCCACACAGCAACACAAAGTAATCACTTCTATGGCTATTACATGTAAAGTATTTCAGGCCTACAAAGGGTTTTTCAGAAGTGATGGTCTAAAATGGATCCTAAAATTAATCGGTTATGATATAATGAAATGTATTTCTGACAGGGGCTCGCAGAATACCAAGAACTAATTCCAGCAAAAGCAAAGAAGAGTTACGCACATGCGTAAACAAATCAGGAGTAGATCCCAAAATTTTACATTTGAGATAATAACTTATCTACCAGGTGCTTAAAAAGCGGTTAATTTGCGAATTGTATATTGGAGCTTTTGTGGATATTTCTGTTTGCACTTGAATGTTGATCGTATCTCGTGATTGATATATAAAATAAAATTCTCATTGATTTAGGGAATTACGAGTATTATGAAGATCTTGAAGAAAATTTCAGGGGTGTTAGCCATGAGGATGTCGGGCGCAATCTCTGGGGAAATGTCGGGGAACTTCAAGTCTCTAGACCACGGCCAACAGCCCGGAAATCTTCTTCACAATCTTCATAAAATTGTCATTGTTCCTGTTGGAATTATTAATTAATCGGGCCTATTCAGCAACGAACAAAAGTATGATCTCGTAACGGGTTAAATTCCTGACCCATTTTACTGAACATTATTCGCTTATCTTCATGTTTACGTCTAGTATCTTCATTTCCGTCCCTCATTTACATATCTTTAAATATCGATGCGTTGTTTAGAGAAATGTGGGCGGACCACTAGTTAGTCATGACTATGTAAGGCCATATAATGAAACAGCTCATGATAATATAATTGGATTTATAATATATGATTACTGTAGAGTGAATTTGCGAGTTAGCATCATCAAGCGAATTAACGATGTTATTAGAGTTAATATAACATGGGTGACAATAGATTATAATGCTCTGCTAATATATTTACCAGACCGAACAGTAATCTCTCATTTTTGTTGAGTGTGATGATTTTGTTGCATAATTTATTTAATTAGGATTCACAATATAATTAATATTGACATTATATCTTGTTAACGATTATTGTTCATTGAAAATAATATGAAACTACGCTATCGTAACTCAATGTGCTAATGCATAGTCCTAAAAGTATAATCATCATCATAGTACATTCACGAATTTAGGCTATTTGTTGATCTGTTTCGGCCTCAAGAGAAACACCATCCAGAAGTCTTTTGAGTGGACGTCCTGGTCTTCTTCTTCCTGCAGGTTGATATCTTAACATTTGTTTGGGTATCCTGTGATCTTCCATTCGATGAACATGTTGCATCCATCTTGACATATAATCAGAAATTTTGTTTTCTAAAGGTCATCATCATCATCCGGTATCATGGCAGCTGCCGCCGTCTTCCGTAAACCAAACGCCATTCCTCTCTATCCATCCATTGATCTTCCTCCATTCCTCTGATATTCGAAGCTGCTTGTACCCCTTCTATCCAAGTTTTCATCGGTCTTCCTCCTTTCCATTGGGATCCATTCCATAACAATTTTCTGCAATCTTTGCTCTGGCATTCGTTTGACATGACCATACCACTGCAATCTTTTCTTTTCTATGATGTCTATGATGTCCGGCTCCTCTTGTAAACCCATAATTTCCCTTATTTCTTTATTTCGTATTCTATCCATTCTAGATTTTCCAGCTGTTTCTATTGGTTCCATGTGCATTTCTTCTAAGATGTATTTTTTTGTGATCTAGTTGTGTATATAGACAAAAATATATGGTAAATTAAAAACCAAAGTAATACATCCCAAATGTAGTGAATTCTTCTTATTTTATATTTTGTTTCTTTCTTTACATTTTTATGGTTCATATCCTCCCATAATATTTACATTCCATTGCCCTAAACGCGGCGCCTGAATCCAAGACCAGACATTCTAATCCATGTTTTAGACACGTAAAAAGTAGCAAGCCTCTCTCGATCAGTAGTTGGAGTACGCCAGGGCTAAACGTCGAACAGAACACAAAACAAGTGGCATACAATCAGACTCAGGGAAGTGATTTAAAATAATCCACACCATCGGGAATCAAACTTGGGTCTCCGCCGGAATGAAACCTGTAGATTCTGTCGACCACGTCAAATCGAAGCATTTTGTGGCTTCTTTAATTTTAAATAATCTAACTTTCTGTGAAGAAAAGGCTAGAGAACAGAAATATAACAAAAATATTCATAAATAGTAATGACACACACATACATTCAATCAATACTTTTGAAATTCATATGAAAACACCGCTGAGGTTATGTAATAAGATGTTAATTATATAATTTTTGACTGGTAAGTCAGTCGTCCTCAACTGAATTAATAAACTTCTTCAAGTTATTCTAATATCGAGGCCTTTCGAAAACAATGTTTCAACTGGAACTGAATAGGTTGAATAACTGATTTATGTCTGCATCGTAAGTCAGTCGTTCTGACATAAATCCGTTATAAACCTACATAACACAATCAGTTCCAGTTAAAACGCAGAAGCTGAAACATTGTTTTCGAAAGGCCTCCATATTACAATAACTTGAAGTTAAATAATTTTGTTGCGGACGACAGACACAGTAGGTAAAAATTATATAATTAACATCTTCTTACATACATTCAAGTATAAAAAAATTACAATAGATACCTCCAATTGCTTACATATTTCATCATCATCATCATCACTCCAGGGATTGGGCAATTGCCCGTTCCGACTTCATAATGCATCAGCCCAACGTCTTCTAGGTCTTCCAACATCACGTCTTACTCTTGCTTGATAATTTCTTGCTAATAATGGATATCTCTCCTTACTCATTCCATCCATGTGATCAATCCATTTCTGTCTGTAATTCGTGACTTTATCCAATAAAGGTTGTACTTTCAATTCTTCTCTTATATCCTCATTTCTTATTCTATCAAGTCTTGTACATCCATTTACTTGTCTCAGGAACCTCATCTCCGCAATCTGTATTCTATCCTTCTGTTTTTTCACTGGAACCCAAGTTTCACATCCATACAATATTGTGGGAACCGCCATAACATTACACATTTTTATCTTGGTACATATTTCATATAATATACAAATAAGATCCTAGGGACCAACTGTCACACAGTATGCACTAAACGACAAAACCAAGGATTTTGTACCGTGTTTGTCACTCAATAAGACAAGCGGAGGCAAGAAGTCACTTTGAGCATTTCACTTGAACTGTAAATATTACGTAACTCTACAATTACATATTTCCACGGCCTAGTTTTAATGCACCTTTCTCTCTCTTTCTCTCTCTCTCTTTCTCTCTCTCTCTCTCTAAATATATATAAATATATATATGTTATAATTAAATGTTTAACATTGAGCAATGCAAGCTTAATATGGTATGATAAGAAAAATAAATGCCTGGACGGGATTCGAACCCGGAACTCTGAGTCTGTACCTCAGCGTTTTATCCATTACACCACCAGGCGAATCCAATTCAAACACTTATTTTTCTTATATATATGTATTATTTATATATAATTAAATTGTAATACTTGTTCTATAATGTTTCTTTCCACTTCTAATTTGCATCTTACCGATTCTTTTGATACTGTTAAGCATTTTGTCTTAGTGTTAATTTCCATATTGTACTTTCTGGCATTTTTATTAAATTGATGTAAAGATCTTTGTAAATTATTTTCAGATTCTGAAAGGAGAACGACATCATCTGCGTAACATACTAAGTGAAATCTAATGTTTCTCATTTTATAACCCAAACGTGTTGGTATGTTTTCAATAAATTTATCCATTATAATATTAAATAAGAATTGACTTAAAAGAGTCACCTTGTCTGATGCCCTTTGTGAGCGTTACTTCTTCAGTTTGCTGTTCTTTGACTTTGATTACTGATTTGCAGTGTGTGTTAATTTATATTATTGCTCTAAGCAGTTCATTAGAAATTTCATTCTCTCTCAAGAAATGCACATCTACAAGCTGTACTCTATCAAAAGCTTTCTTCATATCTATGACACGTAAGAATACTGGTTTATTGAACTCCCACGATTATTCCACAATTTGTCTGACTATGGTGAAAAATAAAATGTTCAAAATGACCCATATAAGTGCCGAATCATAATCATCGGCGGGGTCGCTAAGCTGATGGGCGAGAAGAAGAGTGGGACCGGAAAACGCCGTGTAATAAATTATATACATATATATGCATTAATTTCATTAAAACGATATTAAAATATATGTTGCAACAAGAGACAAAAGCATGTTAGATAAAAATACGAAATATCAAATAAAATATTACTTAAAGGGACTTTAATAATGAAAAAATATTTAAAAATTTTAAATAAAAACATATAATAGTTTTCTGAAACTCCTTTCAGAATCTTTCTCCCTAAAGGGTAATAGAACTACTTTAAAAGCTCCAAGACGTTGAAGGTAAAATCTATCCAAAGTTTCCGAAGAATATTGGTTAGAAAAACATGCTAAGGGGATATGAAATGGCTGTTCGTATGGTACAATTTTACTCCAGTTGTCCCCTTGAAGCACATAGCAAAGAAGACAAAGTGAAAAGAGAGAAAAAAAAGAGAGAAATACATTTTGAAGCAGGACAGAGAATTTCTGTTAAAACCATTCTAGATGAAAGAATTCTGGTTGCAAACTTCTGGCATGTCCCCAGTTCATGACGTCATTGGTTTCCCGATCTCTCTCTGAACAAAATGGACATGGCTAGTGCTCCTTTTATACACGATATAGGATGTTGAATTCCAATTATTTTCCTTCAAAAGAGCAACGCGTTATTAAAGAGTAGATAGAAGTGAAAAAAATGGTCGAAGAGGTCTTGAAGAATAAAGGTACTAAGATACGAAGTACTTTATGGTGCCGAATGGGAAATTTACTATATATATATGGAAGACGGCGGCAGCTACCATGATACCGGATGATATATATATATATATATATATATATATATACTGTCTGTGTGTGTTTCAAAGAGTCGATTTTTTTAACATGGTAAAGTTATGTGTAGCTTTATTACAGATCATTAGTATATATTTTTAAAACATAATGTAAACAATTCGCATTGTTTTATTCAATGTTAAACAGCGTTATAAGACGTGCTCTTTATTTATTTATTTGTTTCTCTCTCTCTCTCTCTCTCTCTCTCTCTCTCTCTCTCCCTCTCTCTCTCTCTCTCTCTCTCAAAATTATATCGACCAGTATCGATATCGTTTAGAATTCGTGGAATTTAAGTAAAGAAGGGCGTTGTGTTGTAATATATACTGCAAAGGGCGCGATTTATAGATATCCATACTCACTACAAGACATGCATTTTATATCCTCTTCCATTTTTATGTCCACTTATTCAAACAAACAAATATCCCAATTACTAAAAAAGTTGTTTACCAAAGAAAATAAAGTAATAACTATAATATTGGTTATAATATACAGTTTGATGTGTTTCATTTTTTCTCCTTTAAGGTGCATTCGTACAATATTGCGATCCCATTTCTCAATAAATTATATGATCAAGTTGCAGTGAATAAACAAATGAAACATAACCACATATTTCTGTTTTTCTAAATATCGCCGTATATATAAATATTTTAAAACACCGGTTACTATATTTAGATAATGATTTTTGAGTAAACTGCTAGTTTTATTCGTTAAATAGTCCTAAGAAATTCCACTCTTGATTTCGAAATCCTCCAGATAAATACATGAGTCACTTCGTGACTCGTTAATCTATCGATGATTTCGAAATCACTCGTGACATTACTTATGATAATATAAAGTATTAGCATTTCACTTTTCCTGTCAGTTAAGCTTAAATTAACATCGAAAGAGAATACAATTAAAACGAGAATACAATTAAAACGAGGATACAAATCAACATATTTAGTGAAAAAATCAGTACCTGAATAGAGTTTCGAACATATAATCTTCAATTTCATACGCTCATGCTGTATCATCGAACTATGAATTTGTTAGGACTAATGCCAAATTTTCCATCCTTAATCTTAGAGTCCCCTATAAAGAGTGGAAATGAATTCATAAATTTTAAGGAATTTTCTTTCAGCCGTGTGAAAGCAAATAAGACGAGTTTTCATTATTACGCCGAGATATCGTTTGGCAGTCGGGGTAAAAATGCCAATTTTTGTAAATGATATTTGAAATCTTCACACTTTTCTTACAATGTGAAAATTGTATTTAGATGTATCATATAGAAGTGCCTCAAACATTAAAGGAAAACATGCCCCGTGCATTTAAAAACCATGCCCCCTATCACAGGTCCTAACATTAGATTAATTCTGTCTGTAATTTTTTATTTCCCATAAGTTTTTCTTTGCATTCTGCTCCTAAATTTCAATCTCCATGTTTAACTGCAGCCTTCTGTTTCATAGGTTTCAAACTAGACCAGATTTCACTTTTACCCGTGTAATCAAATGTTTCTTCATGAAATTGTGTTTTATTTTGAATAAAATCTGTGTTTTCATAATATCTATAGTGTAAAAGTTGTAAGTTGGCATGATTTCTGCTATCCTTGTCTAGAGAATTGTTCTTCCACCCTTCGCTAGACATCTGAGTGACATGTGTACTATAATGGACTACCCTTGTAAAATTACTTAGGAATTCTAGAAAAACTCCACCCCCACTTCCGCCCAGTCACTTTTGTTCACGTAATTTTTGTCAGTGGCGACTGTTTCAGAGTTCGTTTGTAGTTTGTGAGATATTATATTAGTGTAAAATTAGTCTTTAGAAGAAGGGAATGCCACCACTGATGTATGTTCACTGCAGGGAGTGTCTGCCCTACCGCTGTCACCGTGAAGAGATATGTGTATGAATGAGAAAGAAGATGGTGAGTACTCTCTTTCTCTTTCTAAAATATTCTAGACACTTTAGCCCTCACGGACTATAGTGGTCTTACATAATTAGAAAATTGGAATAGCACGTCCTGTTTTGAAGAAAATAAAGTTTAAGGAAATACTTATACAAGAAAACAGTTACAGTATAATAATAGTGCGCACTTCAGCAACATGTGTCAGGAGAAGAAAGAAATGTGACTGTACAATAGTAACACTGATGATGGCAACAGAGTAATATACATTTTTGCAATAAAGCAATTCTGTACCTGTGCTAATTACAATAATATAAATTGAAATTGTGTTGAGGTTAGGGAAGAAAGAACTGGTCTTGGCAGCATTTTTCAGCTGCATTGCACAGTATGTGATAATTCCAATAAATTTCATAATTATAATAAGACTGGTGAGGGTTTTTATGAAACCAACATAGGATTGGTATATGCCATGAGGAGTATGGGAAAGGGAAGGGAAGGAGTAAATTTGATGTGTGATCTTATGAACTTGTATTAGGTTAAAAATAGTTTACAGGTTAGGAATACAGAAATGTCTGTTTACAAAACTCATACTTAGCTCTATCGACAAATCTAAATCAGTGAAAAATTAAGCTGCAATGACAAAGATGGAAAAAAAGAAGCCAGAAGAAACAACAGAGCTACAAGAAGAGAAAGAGATGATGACCACGACTACCAGTATGGAAAGTTCTAGGTGTAACCAGCTGTCAGATACAGAATTATATACATGAACTTTAGAGGCCATTTTCGCATATTGCCATTCTTCAACATAAAGGTACACATATTTCCAAAATTATTGCAGCTAGTGAAACCATTTTTTCAGAGATTACTGGCAATATATTGACCTTTATTCTGATGAAAAACTGAAGTCATACTACGAAACATAAACATGTTTTGGCACATTATAGTACTTACTGTGAATGTAATTTTGTAACGATAGAGTATAAAGTTGTATATTTCAGAGCCAAATTGACATATTTACTTCATTTTTCATCGGTTGATTAACCATACTGCAGTGATGACCTGTCTAAGTTACATTCTGATTGGTTAAGTAGTTTTGGAGGAAAGTGTACCGGTATTTATAACGGTAGTTTTTCATTATTGGAAGGAAATTATTATGTCTAAAAAATAAACAATTATACTAAAATTAAACCTAATTCATAAGCTATATGTATGCAAATGTTTATTGCATTATCTGTACAATTGTAGGAGTGGTGAATGTTTTTCTAAGATGCTGCATCGCCCCAGACATCTTCCCTTAAAAAATAATTCTTTATACAAATGAATTCTTCCAGTTAACATAACCACGGAAAAACTTTGTACCTGAGCAGGTATTTGAAACCAAAATCTTCAATTTTACATGCTGGCGCTCTACCACTGAGCTATATAGACATAACTTCTGGAAGAATCCCAAATTCCTATCAAATATTCATATAAATTTAGTTTTTATTTAAGTGTGTTATTTAGTCACGAGACGGCTAGCCTATTTTCAATAGGGTAAGTCAAATTTATTTATTACAGTTGAGGGAGAAACGTCTGGAAGAAACACCAGTTATAGACTACGACCACATAGCCTGGAATCTTTTAATATTATGATTACCGGCCGTGAAAGCCTGTATTGCACAATTATTTCTTACAGAATCAGATACCCTTCTCATAGATTTGTTTCGTTTTAACTTCTGCAACATATTCGTATATAGTTTGAAAAGTATTTTTTTAAGGAAAGGTAACTATTCTATTTTAGTCTATATTATATATGATATGGGTCCACCGCTGTGGTCTCGAGGTAGCATGCTGCCTTGTCACGCTGCGGGCCCGGGTTCGATCTCCGGTCGGGACAGTTTTTCTGGGTGAGGTTTTTATCGTGGTTTTTCCTCACCTGTAAGACAAATGTCAGGAAAACTTTAAGGCCCAAACGGTCCCCGAAATCATATGGCCATCGCAATCATCATCTTTCATATTCATCCTAGGTTAAGATTAGGATTAGGGACTCTCCTGGCGCATAATTATCATCAGGCGCCCCAACCTCAGAAGTGGGTTACAAGTACGCCATGCCAGGAGAGAAACCAGGAATGTCGAAAGACAAACCTGGGGCATTTGACAAAAAAATATATATAGCCTATATGACATGGAGAAATTAAAAATAAAATAAAATAATTAGAGTAGAAACTGGAATCGTACATTTCATCTGAGCTGTTTTAAAGGATTGTGTGCTGAACATATAAATAGTAATTACCAGACAATGTAAACTTGTTTCAGTTTGTAATCAGGAGATTTGAACAAGTGGTTAAGTTGGAAACTAAACCCAGATTGAGGGGAGGTAGCTTGCACACGTTTTGCTTCATCCCAATAGGATTGTGGCATTGAGCTTCATGTAACTGCGTTTGATAAAAAAATAACTCAAATGAAAATGGTCGTCTGGACTCGAATTATCTCCTTCCTAACAATCAACATTTGCAATCAACTATTTTTACGTTAGGGTGATTGAATTTATGTGTACTTAAAATAAATAGATTGTTTGAAAGAAAATCTTAATTTGGATTCGGGTTTTCGTGGATTTCCTTAGCCACCAACATAAAATAGGCTACAAATGTAATAAATAAATATATATATATCCAGTTTATCATTGATATGAAATTTTAATATAGGGCAATTAAAAAAAATATTACAATACAATTCTGGCGAAATCAAGAGTTTTATTTGGCAAAAATATACTTAAAACAACTAAACATTATTCATAATATTAATTATTTAATATATTCTCGGAATGTAAAAACTTGTGAAGAGGAAATCTGTCCCAATTTTCTTTTTAATTTATTCCATATTAATAGCTTTTCAAACTATAATATTATATAATATGCATAGAAATAACAAATGCTAGTTCAAAACCAATTGACAGACTCTAACCCAACAAATGTCTTTTAAACCGGTTAAACGTAGAATAAAATCAGTTTACTAAATTTCATGTTATGATAGTATTATTGTTGCTCGGTTGGCAGTACTGTATATGGTCGCAGATTTGACTGAAGATGAACGGAATTCCGTTTGAATCTTGGTATCGTGAAAAACACAAAATTTGTGAGGTGAAATACTTAAATATTACTCTGACCATATGTTAAGTTTATCATAAACTTTTTAAAATATTTTTTAGAATTAATAACAGTGTACTTCTGTGCTGTATCCATTTAGTGTTTACCATGCGTCTTTTTTCTTTAATTTGTGCAATTCATACCCATAATATAATTTAAATACTTTCCTTATAATATTAATTACTTAATAAAAGCTTCGTATGTTTAATCAACTGTGGTTCCAGACCTCGACTGAATTTACTACTTTGAAAATGGACCTCAATGATATCCAATTGGTGACCCCTGGTCTAGAGTAAAAGGACAAATGTTTAATAATGGGTTTTTAGTTTTCTTAAATCTACGTTTTACTGCCAGAAACAAAACACGATTTCCTTAATTCGATGCTATAGTCAATTCGCATAATTAACCCAATCTTATGCCTAACATCATAACACTGAAAAATAACTTATTTTTCATTAAATTAGATGCTTATTGTGGTAGGTTTTAGCATTGATTTCAATGGTGTAAACTGCTGAAGACTGAATATCTAAACATTCCATGAGCTATTGTATCTGTTGTTCGCAGTGTTGAAATACCCATCCCTGTTCCTCCCAAATCTTGGTCATTAGAAGACGAGTCTGATTGAAGTGACAACCAATCAAGCTCAAGATCAGAATTTGAATATCCATAACCCAAAATGCATCCTGAGGTAACTCTGGAAGAATTAAATGATTTGGCCCGAGATCTAAATATTTAAAAAGCACAAGCAGAACTTTCAGGTTATGGATAAGAGATACTGAATTGATAATACAGCGATACAACAATATCAATATATAAAAAACGAGAATATTGTCTGTTTTCTTTCTCTCTCTAGAATGAAAGAGGATTTGTGATATTTGTGCGACGTTGATGGTTTGATGAATGCTTTTGATAAAATTCACAGCCCGGATCAATAGAGGTTTTTCACAGACGCTTTAAACTAAGTTTGAGAGCAGTGTTCTTACATAATAGTTAATATACAATCATCTGTAACTATTGAACATGCAGTGCAAATTAAAATAACTTACAAAATGCATACGATTCAATTAAGAAGGGGGAAGTTATATAATATCCTTTTGGAGTTCGGAATTCCTAAAAAGTTAGTTAGACTTATACGAATGTGTCTAAATGACAAAAAAGTAGGATGCGTGTAGGCAAACTATTTTCCCATACTTTTGAAATTCACAATGGGTTAAGGCAAGAAGTTGCAGTATCTCCTCCACTTTTCAATTTTGCATTAGAGGATGCCATTAAATCTTTGGATAATGAAGAAGGCATACAACTAAATGGTATTGACAGGCCGTTAGGTTATGGTGATGATTTAGTATTATTGAGCGATAACGAGGAGACACTAACGGCTAACACGCACACTCTATTGATTAACACTAAGAAATTGGGACTGGAAGTAAATATCAATAAAACTAGATATATGTTCATACACAAAAATTGTTATATAATCGAAATGGACAACTAATGCCAAATGAAGGAAATTTTGAAGAAGTGACTGACTTCAAGCATCTTGGGAACAATAATTGATGACTTCAAGCCTCTGGGAACAATAATTACAAACATGAATGAGATGTACAAAGAAAATAAACATAGACTCAATTCTGGAAATGCATGCTATTGTACATTACAGGGACTCTTGCCGTCCCAACTCCTTTCAAAAAGCGTTAAACTGAAACTGTTATTCTCCCAATTATATTAAATTATATAGATGCGAAGCATGTACTCTTACTTTAAGGGAGGAGAGAAGATTACTAGTATTTGGGAATAAAGTTCTTACGACATTTTTTGGGCCAAAAAGAGATGAACTTACAGGTGAATGGAGAAAACTACATAATAGTGAGCCACGTGACATGTATGGGAAGCCAGATATAATAATAACAGTTAGGTATCGTAGACTGTGATAGGCAGGAAATGCGGCATGTTTGGGGAATTAAAAAATGTGCATGGAAGCTTCTGGTAGGAAAACCAGAGGGAAAACGCCCAATTGGTAGACTAGGAATGAGGTGGGAGAACAACATTATCCATGATTTGAGAGTAGTATATTATACAGAGGATAATTGCAAAACATTAGCTCAATATAGGGACGTATGGAGAGCTTATTTGTGCACTGCCATGAACCTATGGGTTCGATAGAGCCATTGAGTTAGTTATTTACAAAAATATGCAGCTACTATTACAAAAAGTGCATAGGCCTTATGGCAGGTATAACTGGTCTACATGTAGCGATTTCAAAATAATTGGTATAATTAGTATCGTAAAGTGGCTAAACAAACTATTGCTTCTTTTTGTACTAGTGGAATGACTGTGCTATATCGAAACATTTTCAAACAAACACGTATGGCTTTCCCAGAATAATGTTTTACCTGGTGAAATGAATGTCTCAGCTGATAGATTTTTTTACCTCAACTTCATACAAAATGAGGTCTAATGAAGGATTTTGTCAAGGAATTGAATAAATGTGGTGCATTTTCAAATACGTAGACGAAACGTTTCCTAGAATCTGTTCTTCAAAGTTCAAAGATGGCTTTTTATTGTGCCGCAGATAAAAACCTAATGAAAGAGCAGCTGTTTGAAAGTCAATTGAATCATGTGCAACTTAAAATATGTATATCATTCACCATCATTTGTGAATTGTTTTCAGGTACTATTAGAATGCACAATACAAAAAAAAATGATAAATTACTAAGAACATAGGTTCTAGAAATAGAAATCTAGGTTGCAATATGTCTCTCAAAATGTACTTCCTACATTCCCATTTGGACATTTTTCTCCAAACTATGGACAAGTCCGTGATGAACAAGGCTGAAGTATTTCACCAAAACATTACCCAAATGGAGAAATGTTATCAAGGATGATGGAAATCAAACATGCTTGTAGATTACTACTCGAATATTATAAGAGAATCCACAGGAAAATGCAGAAGGAGCAACAAATGGTAGAAAATTGACAGTAGTAAAATAAGGACTAGAAAATAAGCTGGCAATTGTTTTCAGATTATCACATGTTTAATTTTACAAAATAGAGTCAGTTTATTATAAAGGGTAGTACTTCTACTTAAGCTGACCTTACTTTTTAATTATAATTACCTAAAAGTGTTTACGCTATTTACTGAAAGCTTAAAGTATCTAGATAAAAATAGAGGCTTTATTTGAATCCAGCACATCAAATATCTTAAGAAATTACAAGTGTTCTAAAGAAACAATTTTTTTTTGTAATGTCAGTTTTGTTATCCAGTGTAATTATAAAGAATTAACATGTAATAAATCACGTATGTGATATTTGGTTGTATAAAATACGCTGGTAATTCAGTTGTTTAGTCAAACCTTAACTATGGAATTTTCTTTACTCGAAAGTGATTATTAAATATACCGAAATTCACGAATATGAATGCCAAACGCTGCCATATTACCCATAATTATAATTGTGTCCGAAGTCACTTTTTCGGTACGTGAAAACTACGTAACAACTACGTCATCGTGTCTTCCCTCTACAGTGATGTAATAGAACAGTGCCAAATTCCTGTCTTCGTTGTCCTCTCTCCTACGTACCTCCCTCTTCCTTCTTTATGCGCTGTGTATGACTGCGCATCATCCCCTCGTTACCGAAAACCCTCAAATAAACTGTGCAAGTTAGTATCAGGACGTCATCAACTTTGGGATCGTCGTGGTCACGTCGACTGTAGCTCGAGGGAGCTGTTTGGTTTCTTCAGTCCCACAAGCCAGGGTAGGGCAACCAGGACTGTGAACCATAGCCCTCGGCTGGACTGGATTGTGTGTGTGTATGTATGTATGGATATTATTATTATTATTATTATTATTATTATTGATTTTTTAATCATTGATGACCGAGCTTGTTAATTTATATTATTTTATTCTTTTTTTTTTTCCAATGGTCAAGAAGATAAATTTTTGTTATATTATTTGTATTTCAATTATCTGACTCATGATTCACATTAAGTTTTTTTTTTAGTTAACGTATGTTTACTAATTGTGTAGCTAGTCATGTTTGGTATTGATGTATATTCTAAAGCTTTCTCAAGCCAAATTAATCCCATTTTTCCTTCTAGCTTCCCGATTATAATACTGTTTAGCATTCAGTACTATATGTTAAGTAATTTACAAAGGAAAGGTGGATTAATCTTTGCCTTCTATGGGCCCGGGCAAAGGAATGTCGATATAGTCATTCAAAACTTCCAAACTCACTGTAATAAAAATGTAGGATTGTGCGGTGCAATTGCACAATTTACAGGCATATAGAATTGTAAAAAATGTTTTTTCTACGCTACCAAGCTATAAAATATTCCAAGACTACAGGTTTATATTATCACTTTAAAATGAATATTTAACTCATGTCCCTAATGGGAGTCAATGATAATCACATTTAAATGATTTTTTATTTATAACCAATCACAGTCGTGTTTCGCCTCGAATTTATCAACTAAAATTTATCATATTAAAGAGAGAACCTCATTTTTAACATCTGAATAGGTCATAGCATTATTTTGCAGAGACTGACTCTGTAAGAAATGAGGCTACCAGATTGTATATATATATAGTGCACGAATGTTAGCAGACAACGCATGCGGGAGATAATATAATAACATTTGTAGCAATTGATTATACCACAAAAAAAAGAAACCACTGTTTGCACTTTCTTAAACGAATTATTTTCCTGGATATGAATTTGCAGGAAAATATAACTGACATATTTACATCATAGGACATCAGAAATTAATTAATACCTATAATGTTGGTTATACATTTCTCCACTATTCTTATAATATTGCGATCCTTTGGCAATAAATAATATGATCTGGCTGCAGTGACGAACAAATGAAGCGTACCAATCGTTTCTCATTTGTTTTCAAACATCGCCGTTTACATTAAATATATAATTTTAAAATAACTATAGTTGAATAATGTTTTGTGAGTAAACAGCTTAATTTTATTCGTTAAATAATCCTAACAAATGCACAAATGTAAATTATTTCCAAATGTATCGATAATTTAGAAATCACACTTGGCATCACTTATGAAAACTGTAATTTAGAAGTTTGTTCGTTTTATTTTTGAAATTAATATCAAAGGAAAGAAATTATATGACATTTTATGTCTAAGTTTGATTTAAGAAAGATATGTTAGTGTATTGCTTTCATGCTTTTATTTCGTAAAATCATAATAAAAATGAAGAGAAAAGGAAACAAAAATCGAGAAGTGAAATACAAAAATATTAAATTTCAAATGTAATATATTCTACTTTAAACAGTAATAGAACATATTTGCTTTCTACACATTGCATTCTTTATTTTACTGGAAAAGACGTAATATTTGATAATGACAACGTTCCGAATCTCCCCATTATCTCGTAGTTTTCATTTTCTCTCACACTTTTTTTTGCTGGTGAGAATGAATTGCCAACTGGGCTCAAAGTAGATTCCAGGATGAAATATCTGCTGGAAAACGAATTCTGGCGAACAACACTATTTCTCCTTCAACTGAACAGAAGGTTCAAGAGTTGGTAAGGACAATATTTCGAACACCTGTGGTAGCGCGAAACAGAGACTTTGATTTGTTTGTCTAAAGCTTAACTCGTTTGAACTGCAAACTAACAAAAGAGATGGGAATGGTATAATAGACCGGCACTTCTTAACGTAGCGCATTTCAAATATATTGATTTGGGTTTTAATACAATTATGTAGAAAAATTAGAAAGATTTTCGTATTTACTTCCGTAATTTGTGCACTTTATAATTTACGTTGGCCAATGAAAAATTGAGGAGCATTAAATATGCGGATTTTTAAAATCAGAGGTCCTGTTCTGAGTTATCTCAATTATGGTAGGTAAGCATAGTAATTAAGAATACTGTAATGTTGTCATCTCTTATAAATTTATAGCACAACACTGTAGGTATTATCGCCTCACTATGATGCTTAACAAGCGGCTCGCTTTGTTTCCCCGCAGCTGTTATATGTTATGAAAATACAAAGATCTCGACTGCCGCGACTACGACGATGTTGACACATTGCTATTCTTCACTCAGTTTCAATTAAAACTCGGAACGATGTGGAACATTCGATCCAGTTATAAAATTGTATACCATAATTAATTGTATAATTATCAGTGATTATTGTGGTGTGTAGCTCGAATAATAATACAATCTCTACATATTATATTATGTTTAATATACAAGCGATTTCAACATGTGCCGGCCATAGGAAAATATTTCAAACCATACAGTTAATAATAATAATAATCTTATAATAATTATTTATTATTATTATTATACTATTTTCAGCATGATTTTTTATGGATATTAAATTTATGTAGACCTACAAGTTATATAACGTTTGAATTAAATTATTTAATAAATAAATACGTATATAATTTTAGTTTTAATTTTAAAACTTAAACAATACCAAATAACAACATGACTAATAACTATCTTCTGTTCTTGTGTAATAAACGCCCATATCGCAATGATAAACGTGACAACACCGTATGTCCAGCATTGCCGCGCGGCACCCGCTTTTATATAAACTGTTAACCATCAGAGTGAGGCAGTAATAATCTTGAATTATACAAAAAAAATCATGCAATAAAACATCTATAAACAATAATACCTTTTATACAAATAAAACAATATATATATACCGTAAATTAGTAGAATTAGCAATTTCACGTGCACGTAGTTGCAGCATGGCATGTGTAACTGCTATACCATCGTTCCGCAAACTGTTCAAAAATATATTCAAAGTCCATCTTCTACAGCGGGATATTTACCAGTTATTGGGCCACGAAATGACCTCTGTCACTTCTAACGCGTCTTTTTTTTCCTCCAATAACGCACGTTGAATTCGAGAACTCCGAATTCTCTTTCTGATGCACGATTACAGAGATTTTCAGCGAAACGTATCAATTTCAATCTATATGTATAAATTTAAGTGCACAATAGAAATGTTGAAAGGTAAAACCGAATATTTACCCCAATATAAAAATAATGTCCTCCGCTGTGGTCTCCAGGTAGCGTGCTGCCTTGTCACGCAGCGGGCCAGGGTTCGACTCCCGATCGGGGCAGGCTCTTGGGTGAGGTTCTTTCGGGGTTTTTCCTCACCTGTAAGAGAAATGTCAGGAAGCGTATGGCCCAACGGTCCTCGAAAATCATCCGGCCATCATCATCATCCTTATTATCATAATCATCCTACAGCGGTGTGGAAAGCAACGGGAAGCTACCACACTATAATTCCCTAGTAAAGCAGCAAAACATAGCATGAAAATGCTATGATTCCAGTGAAAGACCTGCCCTCGGGCAGAATTATTATGGATGGATAAAATAATAAGGGTTATTTATTATTTAAATATAAATATATTTGTTTCTCTTTGGAATGGAGAAGATTATAATTTGCAATCTACTTGGAATGAAAATAAGATTAATTTAGATGATTCAAATTTTTATATGTATATAAAAAATTGGAATTTGCTAATATAAACCGTTAATACAGTTATATTTATTTCTAAATGATTTTGTATCCAGTAGTATTTAAATTATTTGAATTGACATTTTTATATAAATAAATAAATAGGATTGGACGATTTGAATAGAAGTCAACCAATAGTACTCCTTCCTTATCATTGACCAATCAAAAAGCTTCTGAATGTAAGATTAATACAGGATTTTCCTACAAGAAGACAAGATGGCTACTCAAAAGGAGTAAGACATGTTTAGTAAAATGTCTTCGAGAAATATGAGAATTTATATATCTTTCTCCATATTAATTGACCAAATAGTGTCAAAGTGTTAAAAAGTGTACTGGAAGTATACATCTTCACCACCAAGTGTATAATTTATTCATAAAATAAGGAAAAAAATCTTTGTGAATAAAATAACCGTTAGAAACATCCTCCATTATATATAAAAAGTTATTTAATAAACGCATATTTATCTTTATCATAAGTAACGCCACGAGTGATTTCCAAATTATCGATAAATTCACGACTCACGAAGTGGGGAGTGAATTTATCTAGAGAATTTGGAAATCAAGAGTGGCATTTGTTAGGACTATTTAACGAATAAAATTAAGCTGTTTACTCACAAATCATTATTTAACTATAGTAATTTTAAAATATTTATATATTTAATGTAAACGGCGATGTTTGAAAACAAATGAGAAACGATAGGTACGCTTCATCTGCTTCTTTTGTTTATCACTGCAACCAGATCATACTATTTATTGCCAAAGGAACGCAATATTTATTTGTATTTGTGCTGGTTGAGTGGAAGAGAGGGCCTCATGGCCTTAACTCTGCCAGAATAAATAAAGTATTATTATTATTATTATTATTATTATTATTATTATTATTATTATTATTATTATATTGTAGAATGCTCTCTAGTGGAGAAAAAATGAAACACATCAAACTGTATATTAATTCATTTCTGATGTATGATGTAAATATGACAATTATTTTTTTCTGGATTATTACCTTATGACTCCAAAATAAATAAATTTCAGATGGTGTGTGGAACAATACAGAGAACATTCAAAAATAAAATTAGAAAAGAAACCAAGATAAAAATGTATAATGTTATGGCGGTTCCCACAATATTGTATGGATGTGAAACTTGGGCTCCAGTGAAAAGACAGAAGGATAGAATACAGACGGCAGAGATGCGGTTCCTAAGACAAGTAAAAGGATGTACAAGACTTGATAGAATAAGAAATGAGGATATAAGAGAAGAATTGAAAGTACAGCCTTTATTGGATAAAGTCACGAATTACAGACAGAAATGGATTGATCACATGGATGGAATGAGTAAGGAGAGATATCCATTGTTAGGCAGGAACTATCAAGCAAGAGGAAGGCGTGATGTTGGAAGACCTAGAAGACGTTGGGCTGATGCAATATGAAGTCGGAACGGGCAATTGCCTAATCCCTGGAGTGATGATGATGATGATGATGATTATTACCTGGGAAAAAATACATTTAAGAAAGTGCAAACAGTGGTTTCTTTTTTTGGTTGTATAATAAATTGCTACAAATGTTTTTATATTAACTCCTTCAAGCGCTATGTGTTGACATCTATGCACTATATATACAATCTGGTAGCCGTATTTCTTATAGGCTCAGTCACTGCAAAATAATGGTCAGACCTGTTCAGAATATTAAAAAAGGACGAGCTTTCTTTAATATGGTAAATATAGCACTGATAGATATTTCGTGAAACACGACTCTGATTGGTTGTAAAACAGAAATCATTGAAACATGATTGGTCATTGACTCCCATTTGGGGCATGAGATAAATAGTCATCATAAATCCTCTATTAAATGGCTTCAACATGGGACCTCATATTTAAAATCCCCTATTAAACGCAATTGATATACCGGTATTTGCTTTTCTAAAAATTGTCTCTACTATTGCCAAAGTAGCAGGACATTGGTTTCTTTGTGAAAGACGTAGTTCAGTTGCTAGTAAATGACCTACGTCAGTATGTAAGAACTGGTAATGGAATTCAGGGAAGGAAAATCCTTACTACAGGGAAAAGAAAATGTAGGCCTACCTAAAAATATGTGAGAAAAGTACACGGAGAAAAAATAAGATCAATATATTCCCTTAACATTAGGATGCGCAAAATACACGGGGAGTAAATTACGCGAGCAAATACGGTATATTCTGTCTGTTGAAATGATTTGAAAATTTCTGTATATTCATTTTCAACGACAATAACTCTTTAACATATTATTTCAATGCTTTTTTTCAAAGAAATGTCCACTTGTAACTTATGTTTATTAATTTTCTGATGTTTTCGTCCAATTTAAATATTTCTATCCACTTTTCTCCAATGGTTTAAATTTTAGCAATTCACTAATGGTAAAATTAATCCAGATAATGGAATACGGTTTGAATGCTAAATTTAATAAGGATGCGAATCGGACAGATAGTCTAATACAAAATTTCAATGCTGATTCGGAATTATTGCATTTTAAATATTCGCATACATTATGGGTAAAGGGCAATTCCTAAGTTTAGAATTCTTCAAAATGAAGCCGTAATAATTCTATGAAACTAATTATTATCTTGATAATTGTCAGCCATTACCTGTGAAATATATATGGACCGCGCAAACATGAGATTAAAATTCCTAACTGTACACTAAATAAAACAAAATTGGAATTTTCTTTTTTGTAATAATTGGCCTCTCATCAGATTGATGGCTTCTTTTATTATCGTATATCCAACCATCGGAACATTGATTTCATTGATTTCAATTCTAGTTGCTTTGTACAAATCTATTCCCTCCACTATAGGCCTATATTTAACTTGTGCTGTGGTGGAGTGGATTGTGTGCTTAAATGACCCCGAGAGCTATGCTGGCGGTAACATTGTAGCATTGCTGCCGAAAGGGTTGCCGATGCCGTTAAGGTCGAAGGCGATAAGCCAATCGAAAAAACTACCTTTGTCGAAATAGTGATGATGTTTCACTATAAAAAATACAACCTTCAAGAAACTCAGACATGCGTTCCACTTGGGTAAAATGTTCCGGAGATAAAATAGTTCCCTATTCAGATCTCTGGTTAGGTACTACTTCAGGGAGTCTATGGTAAAAGTTCCAATATAATTATATATTCCTAGGATCAAGGAATGTTAGAACACACAAATATTAACACCAGAATTAGATAAATCACCCTCGGATATAGTCGCTTTACAGGAAGGTACAGGAGAAGGTAGTCAGGAATTAGAAACATTTACATTATTCTATGAGGGTGCAGCGAGAGCTGAATAAGAATTTTTTAAAACCTGCAGCAGTATCCTCTCAGCTATCCTAGATGTTAAGTTTGTTAGGGATATGACATCATGCGTAATTCTAAAGGGTAAACAGATATGCTTGTAATCGTAAATGTGCATGGTCCCACAGAAAATAAAGATGACAAGATCAGGGATGAATTCTATGAAGAATTAAATATCGTATTTTTAGTCTTTCAAGATATCATATGAAAATTGTGTTAGGAGATTCTAATGAAAAAGTGGGGCGGAAGATAATTCCAGGCAAACAATAGACAAATTCAGTCTTCATGATGTTCGTAACGACAATGGGGTTTCACTATAACCTTTCCCACACCAAAGAATATTATTGCAGAGCACAACATTCCACCATAAGGATATTCATAAATACACGCGGCCGCGGTGGACTAGTGATAATGCTCCTGACCTCTGCTCCCGAGGACCGCGGGTTCATACCCGGCCAGGATCGATAGATTTTTAGGATGGAAAAATCCAAGGAGCAAGTCCTCCGGGAGGGACTAAGCCGTCGGTCCCCGAGTCTGAAGATTTTCAGGCTCTTAAAAGATCCTTAAGCCTGAATGAAAATGTCTCTAAGCAAAATTTACCGAATTTTCCCTTCCTAGTACTACCTTGGTTTCCTAGATGTCAGTTTGAGAGGGAACGTTAACCACGGACCACTCAAATGACATCTATACGAAAACAAGCGTAACTAAATTAGTATGGTTCAAATTCTTCCCTGTAGGGGGAGAGCACCTAAATCTCTGTAAAGGGAAATAAGGGCTTACAAGATACAAGAAGATAAATACACCTGGACATTTCCAAATGGCGAAAAGCTAGGGGCAGACTGCAATTCGGATCATCATCTGGTCAGGGTGAGAACTAAATCAGAGAAGGGTTATTTTTTATGAGATGAACAAACGATAAAGATGATTCTGAAATATGTGAAATAAAATAATTGAAAAAAGAAGTGCGCCAAGAATACCAGATCATAATTGGTAATAGATTTGAAATACTTGAATCTTGAGATGAAAATGTGGCAACCGAAAAATAAACTGAAATCAATAGAGAATGGGAGACTATAAGAGATAATGTTAAATTGTTGGCATCATAAAGCGTAGATTATTTTAAAAAAAAGAAGCAAAATGAAAAATGGTTTGATGAGGAATGTCCCAACATAGCAATAATGAATTAGTTACGCAAGCCAAATGAAGTAAAAAACATTAGACGGGAAAATCTTGATTTTTAAAGAGCTAAAAGAGGGAATACCAATTAGAGAAGGTTAATTATCTCGAAATGAATGCGAAAAATAGAAAGATCAAAGAATTATAGCCGAATTAGGATAGAAAGGAAAGGGTTACAGGATAGAATATACATAATTAGGAACGTAAATGGGGACACAATTGCAGATTCCAGGAGTATTTTGTAGCAGTGTTTTTCGTGTGTCGTAATAATTGAACCCTAACGTTTGGGTGACACATGCTAACCGCGTAGTAGTCGCCGATATTATTTAACATGGATAATCTCAGAAATTCTTAATTGACGCCATGTTATCAGAGTCAACTGCACGAACACAAGTCAGCAAATTAGATAAGTACTTATTAAAACTATTGACGAGCACTATACAAACACAAGATATTACAAACGAGGCAGATGCACTATCGTATCATAAAATATATATTAATCACTGATCGCATCCACCAATTATTAAGTTTGCATTTAACAAAGTTTTATTTAGAAATTAAAATTCGATTAATTAATTTAGTTCATAAATTCCGTTTATGTTACTACTCGGAAGTTTCTAAGTTCAATAATCAACTTACTAAAATATTTCAAGGTACTTTCCTGAGTACGAAATTAAGACACGACTCTCGATGTGCTGCGTTGTAGATGATGTATGTTGCAAGTTTTGACGCGAAGTTGGTGTTACACTGTAGAAGTTATGAGGCGAGGTGGTTTTCCGATTCAATAAGAAAACCCGCTGTAGTGCTCACTAGGCAAATCTGATTTGTTAACAACAGGTTAACACAAATTTTCTTCTACATGATTGGTTAACTGATTTGCATATGAGTGAATCTACGCACCTGGCAAATCCGAAATACTACCCTCTTCAGGAATGTTCTCATCATTTCGAACTTTTATTCTATTTATCGCTGATTCAAGACTGATAATCTTTATTTTCAATTTCCCCGAGTACATTTATTTCTTACGTAATAATTCTTAATAGTGTTCATCTTTTAAAAGAAATCTAAATTTATATTTGCTCTAAACTCGACTTCATTATTATCCAGTGTAAGGTATATATATTAATTGGTGTTTCCCGTATAATGTATCATAATTATATTATTATTATTATTATTATTATCGTATCATTATTGTTATTACCCTATAAAATTTTTGTACATGAAATTTACATTGCTACATTTATTGTATCTTTGACTGTTTATAATTAGTATAGTGTATATCTATATTTGTCAAATATTTATTTGTATTTGTGCTGGTTGAGTGGAAGAGAGGGCCTTATGGCCTTAACTCTGCCAGAATAAATAAATTATTATTATTATTATTAAACATATTTTCTCAGAGATTATTTATATTGCTATAGTATTCTTAGCACAGTACGTTCGGATTACTTATCTCAGCTTTAATATTTAAACAGTACTTTAGCTTTTGAAAGTGTCTACCAAGCACAACGTTCTTAATGTGTTTTTTTTTTTCGATGTTATAAATTTTCAGTTTCGCAGATATAAAAATCCAAACGTTTTTCTCTTCGTTCGCCTATCGGTAGCTTCCGTTAAGGCGTTTCTTACTCTTGTAAAACAATTCCCAAGTAAAAATAATCAATTTAATTTATAGAATCAAAATGCTATTTATATTGATGAAACTATCTATCTGCAATTATTCTATTTATCAATTTCTCGTCCATACGATTAATATAAGTTCTGACTTGACATAGTTAATATTTCTCAATTAATTCTATGAATTACAATAATTTTATTTTCCTATGTTATTTCAAGATATTGAAATATTAACTTTATATAATTCATCTAGATTGTAAATATCTCTGCAAAATTAAATAGATTTAAAATTGCATATGTCTGATATTAAATGTACATGCAGGAAAGGATATTAAAGATGTTTATTTACAGACAACAAACATATTAGTCATAGAGCCAAGCGCATTAGATGACGACATTACGATAAAAAATTTAAAATGTATAACGCGTGGGGTTCAGATGGGATCTCAGCAGAACTGATAAAATCATGGGTAGAAAAACTGACGGAGAAGATGGATCAGTTGCTTAGTACAATTTTGGAAATAAACGGACTTCCAAATGAATGGAAAGTATTATTATCATAACAATTTATAAGAAAGCAGATAAAATTTATAAAAAACTATAGGGACATCCCATTTCTTTCAACTTAGTAACAGATTCTAACAAATATATCAGTATCCAGACTTACTCCTTGTACTGACGATATAATAGATGATCATCAATATAGATTTAAAATAAACATGTGTAGATCAGACTTTTATTGTAAAATAGGTTTTTACAAAATAAATGGGAATATAATTTGCATAAGTGATTATAATTTGTAAATCCATGCGATTCAGTTAAGAGGGAGAAGTATCAAAGTATCCTGCTGACTTCGGAATTCATAAAAAGGTAGTTAGACTTATTCCAATGTGTAAATGGCACAAAGAGCAGGGTGTAGACAAACAGCTTCCAGACTTTTTTTAAAATTATCAGGAGGTTAAAGCAAAGATACGCACTATCTCCTCTACTATTCAATTTTGTGTTAGAGCATGCAGTTAGTATATACTGATAATGTAGTATTATTACGCGTTAGCGAGGAGATATTAATGGCCAACACGTACATTGTTTTTAGTAACATTAAGAATTTGGTGTCGGAAGCAAACATCAATAAAACTAAATATATGGTCGCGCATATGTATATTCATAATGGAAAAATTATGGAACTTTCGAAGAAGCGGGTGAATTCAAATACCTAGCAACAATAATTACAAACCGTTATAGGGTGAACAATGAAATTTAAATGCACGCTATTGCGTATTACACGGACTCTTAACTTCTCTAAAAATCTAAAACATAACATATAAAATAAATTGTTATTCTCCCTGTTATATGGTGCAAACCACCTACTCTTAGTTTAAGGGAGAAAAAATATTACGAGTATTTGAGAATAAAGTTCTTAGGATTTTTTGTCGATCAAAGAAAGACGAACAGACAGATGAATAGAGAAGATTATATAACAGTGAGCTACATGATCTTTATGAGAAGACAACAATAAGAGCAGTTGAAGTCTCGTAGACCGCGATAGGCAAGATATGTGGCACAAAAGGCCATTGAAAGAGGGGAACAAAAATTCTGTAGGAAAACCACAGGGAAAGCACCCAGAAGGTAGGCCAAGAATTAGGTTGGAAAATAACATTAACCATGATTTGCGGTAAATAAATTGTACAGGGGGTAATAGGAAAATATTCCCTGAGAATAGGGGATGAATGATGAGCTTATGTACTTGCGGCCATGTACCTCAGGGTTCGATAGCGTTAGTTTGTGTAAATCTATTTACATTTACTTACAAGTTGTGTTATGTGATTTACTCTATTTATGCATAGTAATTCTGCCCGAAGGCAGGTCCTTCACTGCAATCATAGCATTTTCATGCTATGCTTGCAGCTTTACAAGGGTAGGTGTGTTAGCTTCCCGTTGCTTTCCACACCGGTGATGGATGATGATGATGATGATGATGGCCATATGATTTCGGGGACCGTTTGGGCCTTAAAGTTTTCCTGACATTTGTCTTACAGGTGAGGAAAAAACCCCGATAAAAACCTCACCCAGAAAAACTGCCCCGACCGGGATCGAACACGGGCCAGCTGCGTGACAAGACAGGACGCTATCTCGAGACCACAGCGATGGACCTATTTATGATAATATTGTAAAAAAGTATATTCAATATTTGATTCCCCAAACCGTTTGAAATATTCCCTTCCTTCCCCACTGAAAAAAAGTTGCTTCTCTCAATTTGATTAAGTCGGGTTTCGATTATTGTGATTTGCTTTT
The DNA here is from genome assembly GCA_030220185.1 of Diploptera punctata. Classification (NCBI taxonomy): domain Eukaryota; kingdom Metazoa; phylum Arthropoda; class Insecta; order Blattodea; family Blaberidae; genus Diploptera; species Diploptera punctata. The sequence goes on from JASPKZ010008011.1 coordinate 292,454, forward strand.
AACCGACGTAGTACCAAATTACAACAAAAACTCCAAGAGACACTCTGATACACATAAATTAGATACCCGATTCCATCAGCACATTGTCCTTTATATGCCTCTTCATCACACTACCTGTTATTCGAAATATTTTAGTTTCTCTTGCTAGAAACAAATTGAAAATAAAATTATCAACAGAAACGTCTCACTAATACTACTTTTTGAACTATTAGTAATTTGTTTTTTTCATTATTTATTAAAAATATTATTAACATTTGTCAATATATTTACCTAATGTTTTATATATAACCGGTAGATTAATTCATTATTTTATTACATTTTGGTGTACATTTTTTTCTTTTCTTTTTATGTATAGTAGATTAGATCTGTTCTTTTTAGTATAGGCCCTACATTATTCCATTAGTTCAATTTTAATTATATTTAATTTTATTGTATTATTAGACATTGTCCACCGCAGTGGTCTCGAAGTAGCGTGCTGCCTTGTCACGCAGCGGACCCGGGTTCGATCCCCAGTCGGGTAGTTTTTCTGGGTGAGGTTTTTATTGGGGTTTTTCCTCACCTGTAAGACAAATGACAGGAAAACTTTAAGGCCCAAACGGTCCCGGAAATCATATGGCCATCATCGCCATCATTATCATCATGATCCTTCACCGGTGTGGAAAGCAACGGGAAGCTACCACACTTACAATTCCCTAGCTAAGCTGCAAGCATAGCATGAAAGTGCTATGATTGCAGTGAAGGACCTCCCCTCGGGCAGAATTACTATGGATGGATGGATGGATTAGACATAATTTTCATTATTGTTCAGTTTGACCAGAAAATTGTTTAGTACTGTACGTAGTGTTATTGTATTTTTTTGTATTTTTAATGTAATATATGTTTGTCCTGGTGAGTGGAAGAGAAGGCCACAAATTTATTTATATATATATATATATATATAAATTTATTCTATTGTAATATATATTATATTGCTTGTGCACGTTATTCATACAACCTCCTTACATGAAATCACATTACTTCGTTGATGGAATTTTGTCTTGGCTCCAATTGAAAGACAGACGATAAATAATAATTAGCCTCTGCTTCTTATACCACAATTGCCTCATCGCACGTTTGCTTTCTACTCTATTCAATTCACTATCTTCTCACCATAACTTAAAACACGATCGAGAGGAAACTCTAACTATGCCTCCATATCGTACATCTCACTATTATCCACTCTTCCTTGACTCTCCGTCTCTGGAATCCCTTCCCTTCTTGTACCAAGGACTGCCGCCTTAAAAAGTTTAACAAACAAACAACTTATCAAATGTATGCTTAGACAATATTGCACCGGCGTAACCACTCTCGATGCTACCAGAAATTGCACCGCGTATAGGTGCTGGATCAAACCGCTGTTGTTGATAACTATTTTGATTGGAAAGCATAGATTGTTCAAATAGTGACATCTTTGCCCGGGCCCATAGAGGCAAAGAGGAATCCAACTTTCTTTACTAAATTCTCCCAATACGTAGTGTTTACTGACTTATAAAATACAATCGTGGAAGCTTTGGGATAAAGGAACTAACACACGCTTGAGCAAGCTTTTGGAATTTGACTTTGATATCTGACTTATGCTAACTACTGAATGAATAGGTATAAGTAAAAAGCACAACTAAAGCTTTTAATGCGAGTCAAAATATAGTCAGAAAATATAAAGACAAATAAATAAATATTCGATTTACAAAGAAAAGAAATCATAATAGATCATCTATGCAAAAAGAAAATATGATATAAATTAACATACATACATACATACATACATACATACATACATACATACATTATCACTCACTCTAGTCCAGCCCTGGGTTGGGGGAAATACTATCCTAGCGTCCCCACCATGGCTTACTGGACTAAACAAACAAAACCAGCTCTCCTGAGCTGTTCTGACCAGACTCCATCGGTGACTAAGTAGATGATCTCCCGATCTTACAAAACACAGCTATTTATGAGAGTTCACAGGGAGAGGGGGAATGCGCAATAGCACAGGGTGCGCACTAGGAAAGGAACGGATAGATAGGAAAGCATTTGGCACTGTTCATAAAGATGACACTCGAGATGGAGACGCGATGACGTATAGTATTGTGCAGTAAGACGTAATTCCTGTATCGAAATGTCCATTTCGGTACAATATAATATGTAATCTTATTCTAGGCAAAATTGTATTATTCTTTAATATGTTGCACTTTCATTAAAAATCCAATAATTAACGAAGTTCTAGGTTACGGTATTATTATTGTTATTATTTATTTTATACTTTCCTTCATATTATCTGTATATTATGTAAGTCTATAATTTATTAGTGATTTAACTGTACACCGTGACCTTAAGTCCGGCAACATTTCTCTTATTTAATTACTCAAAAATGAATCATAGATTATATATCATATGAAAGAGTATCTCAAATGTTTTTTTTTTTTTAGCAATGTCTGGGTTCAGAATCCCTCAATATGGGAATCACGTGTAACTCGGCATATGTCTGCACGGTAAACCAATTCTTGCCATACTCTTTGGAGCATATCCTCAGATACAGTGGTAGCAACTTCTTCAATCCTGCGCTTGAAATCTCGCACATTTTTTGGTAAAGGTGGCACATACATATTATCTTTTATATATCCCCATAGGAAGAAGTCACAAGGAGCTAGATCCGGGGATCTGGGAGGCCATTTGTCAAAGCAGTTATCATTATGCCCTGCACGTCCTATCCAGCGCAGCTGTAGCTCACTGTTCAGGAACTCACGATCGTCGTTATAATAATGGGGTGGGGCTCCGTCCTGCTGGAATAGGAAATTGTCAGAATCCCTTTGAATTTGTGGGCACAGCCACTGCAGTATCATATCAAGGTACGTATGACCAGTCACAGTGTTCTCCATGAAGAAGAATGATCCTTAAAGTTTCCGCGATGACACTGCGCAGAAAACGTTTACTTTGGGTGAATCACGCTCACATTCGACAGTTATGTCTGTTGACTTTGCCATTTGTGTGGAAAGTCGTTTCATCATCAAAGACTATCCGATCCACGAAGTTATCATCCTCGGCCATAAAGTCTTGCATTCGGCTACAAAACTCACAACGCTGTTGTTTGTCGCTTGATTTCAATTGATGCAAGAGTTACAATTTATACGGCTTCATGCACAGTCTCTTACGTAGCGTTTTCCAATCTGTCATACGTGGTATTTGTAGCTTGAGGGATGTTCTATGCACAGACTTTTTCGGACTTCTTATGAATGACTCTCTCATACGGTCTCTTCACGTACTGGGGGGCGGCCACTCCATTAGGACAAAGGCAACCAGTAGTAACAAATTTATCGTGCCAGGCATAAACTGACTTCATGCTTGGTGCTTCTTTATTGAATTGTGTCTTAAACTTCGGTTGCACATCTGTAGCACTCTTGTATTTATCAAACTCAAACACACAGAATGCACGCTCTGCACCAGAAGTTGCCATATTTAAAACACGCCAACTGCGATTAATGTGAGAACTATGATAATTGCCTATAAAACACACTAAAACTAAAACCATTTGAGATACTCTTTCATAAGAAATGTAAACGAATCCTGCATGATGTTTCTTTTTGGGTAATTAAATAAGAAAAGTGTTACCGGACATTAAGGACACTGTTTAGATCATTCATAATTGTTAGAGTCCGTACAATTTAACCCTGAAGAAGTGAAATAGAAGACCTTACGGCTTAATCTTCATCATGTAAAATAAACCAGTAGGGATATTATTTTTTTTTTACTTTTATTTCACCGATTGAATGGAAAAGAAGATCTTATGACGTTAACTTTGCCAGTTAATTATTTTTTTGTCAAATCACCAGGTTTTCATAGACATTTCTGACATTCTCTCCTAGCATTTGCGGAATTGTTATCACTTCTGTGTTAGGGTGCCTGGAAAACGGAGCTACATTACCTTGATGATATGATACGTGATAACTGGTAAATGACAACGAATCACAAAGGAGAGTTTTTAAACCTAAACTTAAATAAATTCCAGACCATGTGCGACCAGAGGAATAATTTATTATTATTATTATTATTATTATTATTATTATTATTATTATTATTATTATTATTATTATTATTATTATTCGGGGCTCCTTGGTTTAGTGATTAGTCCTTCGCGCTCCAGAACTGGATCCTAAATTTTCAAGTATCTCTCAATGAAGAGTTCGATGTGGATGAATCGCAGTCAGGGAAGGGTTTTCTCGGGGTTCCTCCCATTTCCCCCTGACAAAATCTTAATTCCACCACATCTCCATACTCGTGTCATCCCTTTCATTTTACTGCATCTAACATTTTGATGGTGTGACAGGAGTGATTTTCCAGCACTCGTTCATCACAGACCTTCAGCAAAAGGGACTCCATCTCATCTCTCGATCTGGCATTATTCTGTACAGGAGTAGAGGATTTACGTTATAATGATGATTATTATTATTAAATTAGACCATTCAGTCGATAACACAGTGGAAATTAAAAATAGAATCTCTCAAACAAAACAAGCAATAAAAGCTTTAAACTCTGTTTGGTGGAGCAAAAATGTTTTAAAAAAATAGGAAATTACAAATATATCAAACCACTTATTTATTTATTTATTTATTTAAATGCAGTGGCTTTTGAAATGTTTCATTAGCCAATAATGACTGAAGAAAACAAACAATAGCATTATCAAACAATAACAAGATAGATATATCAAACCATAATTCAGAGCATTTTAACATATGGTGCTGAAATCTGGCAAATTCCTGTCAGGGAAACGAAAAGAATTTTAAGTAGAAAAATGGATGTTTTAAGAAGATCAGCTGGAAAATCTAGAATGGATAGAATACGAAATAAAGAAATATGGGAAATTATGGGTGTACAAGAGGAGCCGGACATCATAGACTTTATAGAAAAGAAAAGATCCAAAGCAAAGATTGCCTAAAATTGTTATGGAATGGATCCTAATGGAAAGGAGGTAGAGAGGAAGACCAAAGAAAACTTGGATAGAAGGCGTTCAAGC
>JASPKZ010008011.1:300000-422500 GCA_030220185.1 Diploptera punctata
CTATATCAAGTAAGCAAATTAAAGAGAATATTTATTTTACTTTATAGCAGTGACGCTTTATCGATGTTATAATTAAATCTTTAACATTGAGTAATGCAAGCTTAATATGGTATGATAAGAAAAATAAATGCCTGGACGGGATTCGAACCCGGATCTCTGAGTCTGTACCTCAGTGTGATATTCATTACACTACCAGGCGAATCCAATTCAAACACTTATTTTTCTTATATATGTATTATACTCTCCATTATTACTAGATGTCGCGAGAACACTGTCTTCACTGCCATCTAGTAGCTGACTATATCAAGTAAGCAAATTAAAGAGAATATTTATTTTACTTTATAGCAGTGACGCTTTATCGATGTTATAATTAAATCTTTAACATTGAGCAATGCAAGCTTAATATGGTATGATAAGAAAAATAAATGCCTGGACGGGATTCGAACCCGGATCTCTGAGTCTGTACCTCAGTGTGATATCCATTACACTACCAGGCGAATCCAATTCAAACACTTATTTTTCTTATATATGTATTATACTCTCCATTATTACTAGATGTCGCGAGAACACTGTCTTCACTGCCATCTAGTAGCTGACTATATCAAGTAAGCAAATTAAAGAGAATATTTATTTTACTTATAGCAGTGACGCTTTATCGATGTTATAATTAAATCTTTAACATTGAGCAATGCAAGCTTAATATGGTATGATAAGAAAAATAAATGCCTGGACGGGATTCGAACCCGGATCTCTGAGTCTGTACCTCAGTGTGATATCCATTACACTACCAGGCGAATCCAATTCAAACACTTATTTTTCTTATATATGTATTATACTCTCCATTATTACTAGATGTCGCGAGAACACTGTCTTCACTGCCATCTAGTAGCTGACTATATCAAGTAAGCAAATTAAAGAGAATATTTATTTTACTTTATAGCAGTGACGCTTTATCGATGTTATAATTAAATCTTTAACATTGAGCAATGCAAGCTTAATATGGTATGATAAGAAAAATAAATGCCTGGACGGGATTCGAACCCGGATCTCTGAGTCTGTACCTCAGTGTGATATCCATTACACTACCAGGCGAATCCAATTCAAACACTTATTTTTCTTATATATGTATTATACTCTCCATTATTACTAGATGTCGCGAGAACACTGTCTTCACTGCCATCTAGTAGCTGACTATATCAAGTAAGCAAATTAAAGAGAATATTTATTTTACTTTATAGCAGTGACGCTTATTTATATATATATATATATATTATATATATTGCAGGAATGTAACCAGATACTGCTTGCGGGATATAATAGAAAACATTTGTAGCAATTGCTTATACCACAATAGAAAGAAACCACTGTTTACACTTACTTAAACGTATTCTATTCCAGGTATTTACGTTCCAGACAAATATAATTGACATATTTACATCATAGGACATCATAAATTAATTAGTAACCTATAATTCTGATAATAAACAGTTTGATGTGTTCCATTTTTTGTCCTGTAGGGTGCATTCTTACAATATTGCGATCCTTTGGCAATAAATAATATGATCTGGTTGCAGTGATGAACAAATGAAACGTAATAAACGTTTCTCGTTTGTTTTCAAACATCGCCGTTTACATTAAATATATACAAATGTTAAAATAACTATATTTAAATAATGATTTGTGAGTAACCAGCTTAATTTTCGTTAAATAGTCCTATCAAATGTCCCTCTTGACTTCCAAATTCTCTAGATAAATTCACTAGTGTCGTGGCATCGTGAATTTATCGATAATTTGGAAATCACTCGTGGCATTACTTGTAAGAACATTATTATCATGCAGAACATGCTATTTACACATCACGAATGCAAAGCTACTTTTTTCATGTTTTGATAGTTTTCAGAGAATGCATTCAAGATCAAGGTATAATGAGTGAGCCTCAGATTCTGAGAGCGGCGGTTCGATCTTCATTAGGGTCAGTGAAATTTCTCTGCAAGGAAACATGTACGAGGCATCTTCCTTCGGAATATAAAACTTAGGTCCCATATCATAGAAGTGTACGTCAAGAACCCTAGGGTAAGCAAGACAAATCCTTTGCAATATTCAAACACGTGGATGATGAACAGTCCCGCGCCGTAGCCGAGCGGTTAAGGTAGGAAGCCTTGGCGCAGAGCTACGGGACTTGCGCTGGTTCGAGTCTCCATGGGGGAAGACATTTTCTCATGGTGTTTCGGCCAGTATGGGACCGGTGCCCACCCAGCATCGTGAGGCAATTTGGTAGCTACAATAAGTAGCGGCTCCAGGTTGAGGAATCAGCTATAACGGCTGCGGGACTCGACATGCTAACCACATGTCACTCCTACACTGGCTGTTGATCATCTACCTCTGTGATTGACACATGTGGATGTGAAGGGCCAGCAGCCGGCTGGTAAAAGGGCAACCGCTGAAAAGTGGAAAGACCCTCAATCGGAAATCGGATGATGAACTCCTTGAATTCCAAACTAACCTCACTCACTGGCACTATTGAACCAGCAGGTACATGGCCGAGCGGTCATAAGCTCTCCATACATCCCTAACCTGAACAAATGTTTTCCAATCATTCCCTGTATAATCTACTTCCCTCAAATAATAGTTCATGTTATTCTCCCACCTCATTCTTGGTCTACCAACTGGGCGTTTTCCCTCTGGTTTTCCTACAAGAAGCTTCCATGAATGTATTTCATTCCCCATTCGTGCCACATGCCATGCCCATTGTCACTCTTTCGACCAAAACACTTTTTTCGTCTGGCTTGTCACCTTCGACCAGTCCGGCATGGGTAACCCTATCGGCAGCAATGCTACCGCCGGCATAGCTCTCTACTGTTAAATCTCTTTGGGCTTGGGAAAAATCAGTAACAGATGATTAATTAACCTTTTACACAAACTAAGGTTTATTTTTAATTTTTAAGTAAATATCTGTCTCCAATTTTATTAATGTTTGAAACATTTTTTCTTTATCTTTTCTCTTACAGGGAGAGTAAATTTGATTTGGTGTCAACAAGAAGTTTAATGATGTTTATCCTATTAGAAGGGTTGCACTGAAACTGGACTCTACTCCTTCAACTTTTCATCTTCCTATATTTCTCTTTCCAAACATTTTCAACTTTCCTCCTCCTTACGCCACAAAACCTTTTTTTTTATTTTTCTCTTGGTTTGCAGTCTTCTTTCTTTTTTTATTTTTATTTTTGGCACAATATCATAACAGAATATTACTGTTTACATATCTTTCTCTTTTCTTACTTTTACATAACAGTAATAAACTGCATTCCCACATGTGAATTATTTTAAGTGTTCTGTGTATTTTTGGACGATGTGACTAGTAGGCCCTATATTGTATTTATCCATATTGTTGTTCGAAAGTTGACATTCCCATACTTAACCTGGGTGCTTTCCAAACAAACGAAAGCACAATACTGATATGAAAATTAATTTTGAAATATTCAAAGTGAAAACAATTAGTAAAATTATTAAATTTTATTGAACTTTTAGTATCTAGTTTCATCAAAATCTTAGTGTTTACACTGTTTATTTTTTCAGATTGAGACGTAACTACTGTACAGCTATCGTCTGATTTTACAATAGACTCGCTTTCACAATGTAAAATAATCTCCGTAACTTTAAACTTGTTTTGAAGAGAATTTTCCACATACTAATCACCATTTAAGAAGATCTCCATTTTCCATGTGTTTGAGAGCAAGAGTATCAGCTCCTATAATTGCAAACACAATTGAGGGGGTCAGTAGAATAAGGGCCCATCCCAACTGCACTAAGTTTGTAGAAAAATTGCATTTTATTAAATTCTACATTGAGTAAAATATATAGAGCACACATTGATAATATTTGGTACATGTCTTGTACATAAAATAAGCTTTCTGCCTGCAAATGTATAGATCACTATGTTGTTTCATATGTCTAATCAAAGGAAAAGAAGATTGAGAATATAAAAAATACAACATAAATAAACAAATTAAATAACACTTTTTAACTTGAATTTTGCATTAATCTACGTATTCTACGTTTGCAGCATTTGTATCATCATCATCATCATCATCATCTGATTTAAGGCTACTGTTAAAATGGCTGGTGTACAGGTGGTACAAATGTCATGAGAGTCATGATGTCTTCTTTATCATCCTACCATTAGGATATTTTGTTGTCAATATTACATCTTGTAATACAGGACACTTTCCTTTCCCTTTTTTAAAGGATTATTACTTCCTCTAAAGCCAAGTCGCCGAAACTGGATTTTACGTACATTACATGTCTGTTTTCCACAAAACAAAACTGAGATGCTTTTCTGATGTCTACCTTATGCTTGTCCAGCGTCACATTTCTCTTTGTGAACATTTAAGTTATCCAAATCTTTAAAATCTTCTGCATTAATCTCAATTACTGTAAATGGTTTCTTTGTTCGACTCTTTCTTATGAGGTGAGTCCACTGTTCAGGTGAATAAACCAGTTGTGTTTTTCTTTTAACTTTTTCAATCACACCAAAGTCAGGATCACAGGGAAGGAAAGTGTGACCTGGTACAAGAAATTTATGTTCAATTTCTTCAAACCAATCACAATCAATCATGTACAGCCAAAGTCCCATTATTGTATAATTCTTGTTTTGAACAACACATGAATCACCATATACATTATAAGTTTCTTTTTATTAGCACCTTTTTCAATCAGTGGCACAGCTTTAAATAAACAACTAGCAATTTAGTCCGCACCTCTTGAAGGAACTGATTCAGGCCGATATATATTCCTTTCCACTATTGCGTAAAATGTTCTGCTTCGTTTTATTCCACTCTTGCACATTTATGTTTCTTTTCTTATATTTTATTACATTATTTTCATGTGCACAAGAACCTGCCGCATCAGCCATTCTGCATTTACCGATATTTGCCGGCAATGCTAGTCAGTATTGCAGCGGGCCACAGATTAGCGGACAATATATTGTCACGTGTCAACAGTTGGGATGGGCCTTTATTTCCCGCGCGCATGAAGAAGTTAAAAATTTTTCTTAGACATAAAGTCTCATTTACCCTCTTTTGAGCAAAGATAGAATTATGAGCTTCTAAAGATTAACAGAAGATGGCCATAGGATACATAATCTGCAAATAACTAAAACTCAATCATTGGGACTGATGGGCCCTTATTCCACTGAGCCCCTCAATTGCGGACCTTCTCTGAACGCCGCATGTCCCGTGAATATATATATATGCACCCAGAGAATTAATTGATACAGGCATATTGAGAAATGACAAAACAAATCCTGTGCAGACTGATTTGGTCTCAACATATTTCCTACAAATACTAAAAAAAAACTCTCGAGCAGATGTATCTGTAATAGTAAAATGACGAGAGATGTTCGTGTTGCTATTAAGGATAATAATAATTTCAACTTCAACCCAATCTCGACACCATCAAGCATAATTCTCACTAATTCGTCTCTCCGACAAGAACCAGGAATTCCGAAAATCATCACCATTTTACATAATTAAGACTACGTTATGGGGAACTTCATTCAATAACATTAATGTTTTCCTTTCTAAAAATTATTGATTTTTCGGCTCGATATCCAAAGATTTTCCATTTCAGGAAAACAACCAATTTATTAACTCAAATTCGTAAAGTATACTTTTGGATACATCAGTTGGTTTAATTAATTTAATATTTTAAATAAATAAGAAGAAAACGAACAAAAACAAACCACAAATATGTGTCTTATAATACAATATACCTAAAAATAGCAGTTACACAAGATTCCGCTTTCACTGTGGTCCGCCACATTCAAATAACTAACAGAAGAAATTTGTGTTTTGCCAATTAAAGGGTTAAACAATGACATATCAATTCCAAAATTCGATTTTACGTTAGCTTTTCTTCTTCTTCACTTCACGGGCTAGGCAAAAATTGCCTCTTCCGCCTCACAGTTGTTCTGTCCATCTTCTCACTGGCCTTCCTACATTCCTGAATCTCTTGGCTTGTAGTTAAATGCTGCTCTTGGAAATCTTGTTACATTCTTTCTTTCCACATGTGTAAACCATTTCTCTCTATATTCTCTGATTGTCTCATTCAATGAATATATATTTAAATCTGTTCTTATACCTTCATTCTTTATCCGATCCAATCTTGTGCAGCCTTTTGTTCCCCTAAGGAAGTTCATTTCTGGCGCTTTGAATTCTACTTTGTAATTTTTTAGTCATTACCCAAGTTCCACTCGCATAAAGTAATGCAGGAACTGCCAATATTTTATAAAACTTCAATCTAGTATCTCTTCTTGTATTATTCTTTAATGTTTTATGTATATATCCGCATGTCATTTGAAATTTCGACAGTTTCATGTTTATGTCTGTTTCAGTTTTTGTGTTTATGCTAAAATTACAACCCAAATAATTAATATTTGTTACTTGTTCCAGAGGTTTGTTGTCTATTACGATTTTAACCTTATATGTTCGTTTCCCCAAAATTCCATTATTTTTGTTTTTTTTTTCTTTCTTTTGATATTTTAAAATGATATTCTTGGCATAACTGATTTAATTGATGTAAAGAGTACTGGTGACTATTTTCATTTTCTTGAATAATAACCACATCGTCAGCATACATTAAAACGTCTAATATTTTAAAACGGTCCATTCTTATACCTATATTAACAATACTTTTCCAATTTTGGATGATGTCAATATACAGATTACAAAGAGTACGTGATAAACTACACCCTTGTCTTACACCTCTATTTATTAAAATAGCTTCGGTCTTATATGTGCCTATATTTATTATAATTTGAGACTTCACATACAAACTTTCTATCACATAAATTAATTTAGCGGGGTAGCCATGTATTTCCATAATTTTCCATAACTTATCTCTATCAATATGATCAATACCTTCTCAAAATCAATAAAAGCAACATGCGTCTGTAGGTTATGTTCTCTTCTTTTTTCAAATATTTGCTGTATTATGAATAAATTATCTGTTGTTGATCGCCCCGTTCTAAAGCCATTTTGTATTGCTTCAGCGATTATTTTAAGTATTTTATTTATAACCCTTACATAGATTTTATAAATTGAATTAAGTAGGCTAATTCCTCTATAGTTCTTACATTCTCTTCTATCTCCTTTCTTAAATAACGATATGACCAGCTATATTCCAACTTTCTGGTATTCTGCAGTATCTCCAACAAATGTAATATTCTCCAATGTAGAAATGTTCACCCATATTTTAGAAGCTCCAAATTTATATCAGCAGGACCAGCTGCTTTTCTGTTTTTTTGTTTCTTTTAAGGATTCTTGAAGTTCATCAAATGTAATCATATCAGTTTGAATTTCTCCTGTTACATTATTTGGATACGATTCTTGTTTATCTTCGTCTTCTTTTTCTTCTTTACACCATACATTTTTATAGTGTTCTATCCATCTTTCTATGTTAATAACATCTATCTTTGCAGTATCCTTTTATGATTTATTTAAAAGTTTTATAACTTTGTATGCAAAATTTTGTATGTCATGAATATCGTTTTCTATTTCACTTATAAAATTATTCAAGAATATTGATGAGCTGTCCTAATAATTTGTTTTGCTATATTCCTTTTTTCCACATATTGTTGTCTCGATTCTTCTGTTTTTTTTTGTTGAAGCCACTGTTTATATGAATTTTGTTTTTCTTTAATTGTCAGTTCTATTTATTCATTCCAAATTCTTACTCCTTTTCTGCTTCTAATTTTCCTTTTTTTCCCTTATTGCTTCCTGGGCTGTCTTTTCAGTGCACGTTTTAATATTATTCCATTCATCATCTAATATATCGCTAGTTGGTGTGTGCATGAGGTATTTTTGCAGTCTTTGTTGATATAATTTTCTTATGCTTTCCTCTTGCAAAATTTATACTTTGTATACTTCTTCATTTGTTGATTTATATGTTAGCTTTTAATGTTGAATACCCCGATCACAAACTGTCTGAAGATCACACTTTAGTACAAAATACAACAAATTATTATAATACAATTTCACACGTTTGACGTTTAACAATTTTCTAGATGTACGAATATAAAGTAAATAATTCATTTGTTTAGATGTTTCAGGGATTAACGAAGAATATCATATTTTCCATCAAGACATCTTTCTATCTCCTCTCTAGAAATCTTCCATCCTAAAATAACTCAAGATAATTTACAATTGAGTTGCCTAGTGGAATAGAGGCACATGCCACAAAAAACTATTTTACAGAAACAAGGAATTTCTGAAAGTTGTTTATCTGTGGAATATGGACACTATGTTTTAATTTTTTAACCAAAATCTTGAATTAGATGATGCATTGAATATGGTATTAAATATCAGTTGAAACATTCCTAGTATTAAGTATTTTTAAGTAATAGGACAAGTACTTTGTGCAAATTAAGTAGTGGCATATGCCCCACATAATGCCCCTTCTATCTTCAGTGGGTGTATGGACACAAATTTCTGATGTTGATGGACTCTCTTCTTCATCATCATCAGAAACTTCCCTAACACATTCTTCACTTTTCCGAACAGTTCTTAAACATTTTATTGATATTCCGTGGACCGCTAGAAATGCACTTCTACAGACTTCAAGTTCGCTAGTATTAGTTACACGAACATAGTATCTGAATGAAACCTTCCTTTGACTTATGTTTGCATCTTTTCTCTTCTTTGCATAACCTCTCTTATCTTCACTAATCATAAGTGGGGTGAAATCACATGATATTAGTTTGGAACACGTGTTCCACTATTTACAAACTCCTTTGCTGGCACAATCTTCTTATTGTTATGCACTACTTCTCAGACTTTTCTTTCATTATCCTCCCACTTATTTTCATGATGAATCCTTCTTTTACTATTAACTTGCCTTTTTTTCTTCAGAAAACGCATTAAACCTCAACATCTATGTAAGACATAATGGAAATGTTGTAGGTAATTTGAGAACTACCACTGCCCTCTGGATCTATAATATTATAGATCCAGAGGGCAGTGGAACTATATTCTGCTTGGTTAGCTTCATTTCTGCCAACCTATCAGGAACATTGACTGTAACCACTTGAGATAAAAGAGAAAGAATGTGGCATGTGCCTTTTTTCCACTAGCTATTTCTATAATTCAGAATCTTCAAGTTTTATTATGCTCCTTGTTAAAGAATAGACACATACCACCATGCAAATAGTTATTGGAATTGATGCAAGATAGCAGGATCTACTTAACCATAATAAAAACTCACAATCGGCAGATTTGTGGCATGTGCTTCTTTTCCACTGAGCAACTCAATTACCAAATAGTCTTCATAGACAACTATCTTTCTTTTACAAAGAATAAAAGGTAAATAACAATGAGTTTTAAATATGTTTTCTTAGCAGACAACTTTCAATGGTTCCTCCCCCATATTAATAATTTATATTAAATATAGTTCGATTCCCGATCGGGACAGGCTCCTGGGTGAGGTATTTTTCGGGGGTTTTCCTCACCTGTAAGACGAATGTCAGGAACGTTAGGGCCAAACGGTCCCCGAAAATCATTCGGCCATAATCATCATCATCATCCTTAATCGTTGTTGAAAGCAACGGGAACCTACCACACCTATAATTCCATAGTAAGGCTGCAAGCATAGCATTCAGTGAAAGACCTACCCTCGGGCAGAATTACTATGGATGGATTTAAATATCCCTATAAGGTAGCTAATAATACTATAACATTTGTTAAGGCTCCGAATATTTCATTTTTATACATAAAGTTTTATTAAATATTTTAATTAATATTGATACATATCGTCCCAAACATATTGTACAATACATGTATGTGAAGTGTACCCCATACCTTTAGCCTACAAGAGCTCGACCCCTAGAGCAATGAGACGATTACGTCTCGTCTAGGTCATTTTATTTTGACGAAGGTATATGATTTTGTTCTGTATTTTATGTTATTTATCAAATGTTGATATTAAAATTAGTCCACCGACGTAATTTAGGTCTACTGGTATCATCATTGCCTACTACGTTGCGGCCCAAATGTATACCATAAATGCCTAGACTGATAAATTTAATAGTTATTAATCCGTATTTCCTTATGTAGGAACAGGTTTCCTGGGTGAACTTTTTTTCGGAGTTTATCCTCACATGTAAGATAAATGTCAGGAAACTTTAAGGTCTAAATAGCTCCCAAACATCATCTAGTAATCGCAACCATCCATAACATATTCGCCTTGCTTAGTATATGTAAATGGTGTGCCATCAATGTTTGTATTGTCTCGGAGGTGACCCTGACATTGAACTGGTCACTTATCCAGAGAGGACCTCCATCGCCTTGTGTTATCAAAAAATGTGCGATCTAGAGTTTAAATTCTCTCCCAACAGATTGTGTTCCTGTAAGGCCCATGAAGCGGGGAATTCTGAAATTAGACATGCCTAAGAGTTAAACTAAAGTAAAGAAGAAAAAGGGATTAAAATTATTGCTTAATTAACTTTGGATAACAATGCCCATGTGTATTTTGCAAATAGCTATTACTAAGGATTCGATTACATTAATGTATAACAAACTGTTGCTATTTAATTAGTAACCGCCGTTTAGTATCGCCCGGTGAGAAGATTAATCTACATGTAAATGGTGAGTATCACGTCACAATCAACATCAACTCTAAGTTTAGAGTACTGTTGTTATATATATTCCGGAACACTAATAACATATTACGATGCGAGGTTGGGAAGTGGTTTTTCCAGAAGAGAGGAAAATGTTTAAAAACCGAGCGACAGCGAGGTTTTTAATTTTCGAGGTTCTGTAATACACTTCATAAACATGTGTTGTACATTTCTTACGCGATAGTGTTTTCAAAACAATAAATAATAATAAAATAATACACCGTTGTTGGAAATATTTGCATTCATTATAAACAACTGGCTAATGTTAACAGTGTGGGCAATGTTTATTACTTGAAACCATAAGAGGCCTTGACACAAATCAGTCATAAAATGGCGGCAAGTACGAATTTTTGTTTTATATTGTTTCAAATAATGCTCAGTTTATTTTAAATGCAGTGATTGTTTCGTATAATGTATATTAACACTACTTTTGGATATTTTTGAGTATACATTATACGTAGTATACATGGAAGGCAGTGGTTTTACTTCCCACGCGTGCTTTGTAATATGTAATATTACAGAATAGCTATTTTATTACAATATAGTTATTTAGGTTGGCAACCCCGAAATGTAGGAAGTTGAACTTTCAATGATGGTCGTCATCGCTGTAAGTACGACAAAACGCCAACCTAAATAACTATACTGTAATATTACATATTACAAACCACGTGCGGGAAGTAACACCACTGCCCTCTATATATATACTATATATAATGTATATATAAAAATATATCCAAAATGTAGTATTAATATACATTATACGAAACAAATCACTGCATTTTAAATTAACTGAACTTTATTTGAAACAATATAAAACAATAAATACAGTACTTGCCGTCATTTCATCACTGATTGATATCACGGCCTCCTGTAGTTTCAACTAATGAACATTGCCCACACTGTTAACGTTAGTCAGTTGTTTACAATGAATTCAAATATTTCCAACGAAAATGTTATTATTTTACTATTATTTATTATTTTGAAAACACTATCGCGCAAAAAAAAATGTACAACGCACGTTTGTAAAGTGTTTTACAGAACCTCGGAAATTAAAAACAGAACGATCCAATACGAATGTCGTTGTTATATAGCGGAAAGTATAATTTAAAATATGTGGTACGAACAGGGATTAATAGAGCAGCATGGATATTTCTTATTTGAAAACCAGAGAGAAAGTGTGTATCAGGTAGCCCAAGAATGCGATGGGAAAATGAGGTTAATTATGCTTTGAGAGTGGTGAATTATACAGGGAATACTATTAGAAAACATTAACTCAAGATATGGATGTATGGAGAGCTTATGTCCGTGCGGCCATAAAACTACGGGTTCAATTAGTCCTAGTGAGTATTTTGTTATATTTATACAACATTGTTCGGTACTTCACCTATTTTTTCAATCAATAATTCAATGTAAATTGATATAAGCAACTAGATCGGTCAGCAGTTAGTTATGAGCTACCAAAATGTACGAAAAATGTAAACAGTAACTTTGCCGACGTTTCATACAACACAGCGGAACGTTTACCACCAGTCATAGCAGCACTGTTGCTGCGTCGCACTGATGTAGTTACTAACCATATGTAGTCAGGAACAAATAGCAAATGAAGCACTTACCCGGCTTACTTAGGATAATAGCTGCTCCACACCCACGCCACAGACTGACGTGAAGCGAGTGTACGCGGGATGACACGGCATTAGTTCACAAATGATCCACAAACGAATTAGGTCAATGTTCCGCTGTGTCGGATAATACTAATCATAAGTTTTTGTTTATATTTAATTCTCTGAATGTAGAAACGCAGTCAGCTATAGTAAATATATTATTTCATGCAGGTGCATAGTTGCCAGTAATTAATTTTGTTCACTCCTATACTAATGATGGCCTAATTATCATTCTGCTTTTAGGGAAGTAAGTTGATTTACCAGAGAAGCCTTGGTATCCATTGTCAATGGTATGTAATTGCTCAACTTATTTCGCTAGGGAAGAAAAGTAATTGACTTAATTAATAATGAAAAATATGACCTAGCCCTCACAATTTTATTGTATCACACTTATTTCTCACTTAATAATTGTAACAATTGTATTTGAATTATCTAACATTAGCCACAAAATTTGGTTGATTTTCATCACTACTTTTTTTATTTACTCCAACATGTTTCTTTAATGTTGGGTATTACATTCTTATATATTCTGTATACTTTTTCATATATATTTCTTTACTTTGATGGTAATATAAAATGAACAGCAACATTCGCCATTTCCTCTTCACCACAATTAATCATATCTGTAATTAGTATGTAGTCTGAAACTGTTATTTAAAATGTCTGCCACTAATACAGACAACAATAAAAAATTACAGTTGTTTTATCAACATTCCCTTGCTACCAAACAATTGAACTCTTCAAATCAATATATAAATTAACGCGAAATATAAAAATTAAACATATTTATTAGCACAGGAATGAACAAAATTATATACGTAATTCGGGAATTAAGTAAATATTAGTCTGGAACTTATTTGCTGGCCCTCGATAAAGTTCGGCCTCAAACACGTCCTCGGCTAGTAATGTACTACTTACTTCCCTTGTTGCGTACGTAACTATTTCACTACAATATTGTCGTCGCTCTCCAATCTTTACCGATGAACAATTAAACTTCATCTTCCGAACAAGCCTGATGGCCTATTACGGTCTGAACGGTGGATTATCGATCTACCTCTTCTTCGAACAACCCAATATTTTTTTGACGATAGTGCGTTCTGTCGTGCTTACAGCAATGACGACCATAATTGAAAGTTAAATTTCCTAAATTTGGGGGTTGCCAATCTACAAATTACTATGTACTGTAATATTACAAATTACCTACGTGCGGGAAGTAAAACCATTGCCCTTTATGGGCAAAGGTAGTGTTAATATACATTATACGAAACAAACCACTGCATTTTAAATGAACTGAACTTTATTTGAAACAATATAAAACAATACATTTGTACTTGCTATTTTATCCCTGATTGGTGTCACAGCCTGCTGCAGTCTCAAAAATTATTTTCGGCATTTACCATATAAACATTGGCCAGACTTTTAACGATAGTCAGTTGTTTATAATGAACGGAAATATTTCCAACAAATATGTTATTATTTTACTATTATTTACTATTTTGAAAACACCGTCGTGCAAAAAAATCATGTACAACGCATGTTTGTGAAGTGTTTTACGGAATCTCGGAAATTATAAAAACCTCGCTATCGCTAGGTTTTTAATAATTTATTCCCTTCTGTAAAAACCACTTCCCAACCTCGCATTGCAATATACTATTTTCGTGTGGGTGGTAGTTAAACATGGCTTTTTAACTTTACATATCAGACTATCTGTTTCGAAATACCTTTTAATTTTATAGCAAATATTATACCAAATTCCAATCACTCTCTCTTACTGTATAACATTCAATACGCTTATTTCTGTAGCCCGTTTTTAATTTAAAAACGAGTTCTAATATATAAGAAATTATAACATCTTGTACATTCCATGTGCTAAAAAGCAATTTTTTTTTCTTCCAAGAATTGTCCTTTTTCATGCTTTGGTCGTCATAAGCTTGATCCTTCCAGGAAATTCTCGTATAAGACTTGAAAGCATAATAATAGTCCCTTCGATTGGTTGCTGGCCAAAGGAAGGCAACCCCAGTTTGGGGCTGCCATCTTATAGCCTCTGGTCAGACTATTCTGGAGAAGAAAATAAAATAAAGAAAATAAAGGATAGAAAAATGGATGAAAGGAAAGACTCCCTAGCCGTCGGCTGTCCTAATAGCGCCGGGGTCGAAAAAACAAGAGTTAACCAAGAGAGGTTAGATAGTAAAGTTAAAATAGTCTGGTATAAGTAAGTGGAAGAAAGGAAGAAATACCAGATCGGTTAAAGATAAAAGTCATATGAAACGCTGGAGGGAAAATTGTCTATAGGATCGTAACAGGCCTTGGCATAATACTTGGAAGGAAGAAGAAGACTAGGCCTATATAACATCTAAAACATGGGTCTTTAACAGTTAGTTCTGAAGTAAAAAAGAGCTCTGCCTCTAGAATATATCCATCCCATATGCTTTTCGAGGTCTAAACTACGTAACACTAGAGTGACATGTCCAGTTCCTAAGAAGTTACTAGAAAATATACATAGGCCTACATACATAAGGACTTTATTAAACTAAAAATGAGATACATACAATATTATTTACAAATATGTGTCGCACGGGCAGCAAGCCGTAAATGTTGTTGACAGTCCGTTAAAATAAGTTGATGTTAGGTAATAATATACTTAAATCAAAAAAGAAAACACAATAATATTACAATTAGATAACAATACAATTACATTATACATTAACTTAATTATGTAGAATTATTAAGAATTAATGGTATTGCAATTTGATATATGTAGGCCTATTTATTTATAAATAAGTGTTGTTCTTACTTTCCGCGTTTTGTCCAGAAATCTACCCACGTTTATCCAATTTTATGGGTTTACCAATAATTCGTAGCATGCCAATCTTTCACGATTAGAATTTAGAAATCTTTCCGGTTATAACTGACGCCTCCAATACATAGTACAAACCTGTACTGAATTAAACTATCAGCAATTTAATTGACATTGTAATGGTAATTTAATGGAATATTAATTACTTAAAGTGGAGCAAATGTGGTTTTCAATCAGACTAGTTATATAGCGAATTGCATTCTCTAGTGACTGAGGAGTATTAAACGCACAATTGTAGGTATCAACAGAGTGGTATTATTACTATTCTAGAGGATATTATCAACATTAGCGAATTCAAAGCCAAACAAGGATTAATTATGACGAGTTTCCCAACGGTAGTCACCTCTCAAGCTTCACCTCCAACTGTGTCATGCGTACCAAACAAAATATGGAAAGCAACTATATATCCCAACTTTACAGAACTTAGTACAAAACATAAAGGCTGTAAAGAAGAACAATTTTATTATATAGCCCATCTCTAACCTTTTTGGATCGCAACTTTCCAGGTAGTAAAAATTACAATTAAAATTATCCATCCATAGTAATTCTGCCCGAAGGCAGGTCCTTCACTGCAATCATAGCATTTTCATGCTATGCTTGCAGCTTTACTAGGGAATTGTAGGTGTGGTAGCTTCGCGTTGCTTTCCACACCGGTGGAGGATGAGGATGATGATAAGGATGATGATGATGGCCATATGATTTCGGGGACCGTTTGGGCCTTAAAGTTTTCCTGACATTTGTCTTACAGGCGAGGAAAAACCCCGATAAAAACCTCACCCAGAAAAACTGCCCCGACCGGGGATCGAACCCGGGCCCGCTGCGTGACAAGGCAGCACGCTACCTCGAGACCACAGCGGTGGACTATTAAAATTATGATATAATATAAATAAAATTGTTATGTCAGTTACCTTTATTTTATTATTAGTGACTAAAGTTCATTACAAGATAAAACTTATTTTTTATTTAGAAATATTCCACAATACAGCGTTTCTCCTTCAACCCGAAGTGATTTGTTGCCAGAGGTTCCTGTCTAAAGCATATTCTTCCCTCAAATCTCTATACTTCTCTTCACTCCATCCATCCATCGTACTCTAAGACCTGCCTCTTCCACTTCTTCCATTAGCTTTTCAATTAAGGATATTTTTTGGTAATCTCTCTTCTTCCATTCTTATGAGGTGTCCATGCCATCCCAAACGTTTATTTCTATTTCCTTAATGTGTTTTTTTTTCAACTTGCATAATTTCCTTGCTGTGCTGTTTCTGACTTATCTCTTCCTGAAAGTTTTGTCGATCGGCTCCAAAAATCTATTTCTACTGCTAACAGCTTGTTGGCTTGTTTTCTTCTTACTGTCCAAGTTTCGGACCCATATAATAAAATGCTTTATAACAGAACTTCAAATATAGTTTTCCTCGTTTTGTATATCATATTTATATTCCAAAGCACATACAATACATTCTTCTTCCATCAGTTATTCTTCTTTCAATTTCTGAAGTTGAATTCTCAATTTTATCTAAATATTGAAATTTTTTTACATTACGTATTCTTCCTGAATTACATTTTAGCTCATCTGTTGTATCCAATGAAAGATATTCTGTTTTATTATCAAGATAAAACTCAAATCATGTTCTTTTTTCAGTACTTCCTATATATAAAACAGTCACAATTGCTTGTTGAAACAAATTTCAAAACTTCAGAGAGATTATTTCATATTCTCACTCTGTAAAACATGTCATACCGTTACGTAATATTGATATAAAACTATACTTTTTAAGTACAATTATTATTTGTTTTTTGCAAATGCCCCAGGTTTTCTTTCGACATTCCTGGTGTTCTCTCCTGGCATAGCGTACTTGTAACCCACTTCTGAGGTTGGGGCGCCTGAAAGGCTGAGTTACGTTGCCCCGATTATATGGTAGGTGATTATAATGATGATAGTGGTGCGCCAGGAGAGTCCCTAATCCTAAGCTTAATCTAAGATGAATATAAATGATGATGATTGCGATGGCCATATGATGTCGGGGACCGTTCGGGCCTTAAAGTTTTCCTGACATTTGTCTTACAGGTGAGGAAAAACAGCGATAAAACCTCACCCAGAAAGACTGTCCCGATCGGGGATCGAATCCGGACCCGCTGCGTGTCAAGGCAGCACGCTACCTCGAGACCACAGCGGTGGACTCAATTATTAGATATAAAAACACCAAATTTTCTATAAAAGAGATCGAAACCTATATACGAATGTTTTGAATTGAAAAAGTAGCGTCTTACTAACTGAAGATTTTTAAAAAATTGTTGCATGCGTTACGTCAGTTGCCATGGAATTCACCTATATTGCTCTATAATGTGACGTCACTAAACATTCATAAACAATAAAAATTAGATGCAGTTATGGAATAACAAAATATTATAAAAACTAGTATAAATTATTACAACACATTTACAATACAAGTATCGAAAAGAGGGAAAATTAACTTTTTTTAATGTGCAGTTATATTTTAAAATCCCTTAAGTTTCCTGAAGATTTCTTTTAATGAGCGGCGAAATAAACTTCGTAGTAGACCTATTATATCCTATTCACACCGAAATAGAACTATACATATTCCAGAATTACTCACGTAATCTATTTCGTCATGGGAAATAAAATCCTCTCGGGATATTTTATAGTAATGCTATTATAACTAATCTGATTTTGTTTCACAGAGCTTATTATAGTTAATAAAATCGTTAGAGGAAATATTTAATCTGTAATAATTATCTGAATTAAAAACATTTAAATATAATCTTATTCACATTTTACAAAAATACTATCATAAAATTCAATAATATTATAAAATTCAAACCACAAAACTACAAATACAATTAAGTGGATTTAGTTATCAGAGATAAATACTTACTTACTGGCACTATCGAACCCGTAGGTTAATGGCCGCACGGACATAAGCTCTCCATACATCCCTATCCTGAGCTAATGCTTTCCAATCATTTCCTGTGTAATCTACTACCCTCAAATCATAGTTAATGTTATTCTCCCACCTCATTCTTGGTCTACCAACTGGGCGTTTTCTCTCTGGCTTTCCTACAAGAAGCTTCCATGCAAGTCTTTCATTCCCCATACGTGCAACATGTCATGCCCATCGCAGTCTACGAGACTTAACTGTTCTTATTATATCCGGCTTCCCATAAAGACCATGTAGTTCATTATTATGTAGTCTTCTCCATTCACCTGTCTGTTCATCTCTCTTTGGTGTGCCCCGCTATTGTATAAAGTCCTAACATTCCATGTTCCTAGGAACATGTCCCTGTTTTTGAGCCTTTGGCATGGGTTCCCTGAAGTAGTCCCCGCCCGGAGATCCGAATGGGGGACTATTTGACCTCCGGAAAATTTTACCCCAGTTGAACCCATGTCCGCATTTCTTGACGGTTGTATTTTTACGGTGAAAGATCGTCACTCTTTCGATCAAGGTACTTTTTTCGTCTGGCTTATCACCTTCGACCAGTCCGGCATGGGTAACCCTATCGGCAGCAATGCTACCGCCGGTATAGCTCTCAGGACCATTTAAGCACGCAAGCCACTCCACCACAAGGTAAAGATGAGAGATAAATACTAAAATAAAGAAATGAGCAGTAGTGTAATTAGATATAAATGTATCCTCCCAATAAGTTCTAAACTCTAATACAAATAATCAAATTTGTAGTCTGATAAAGCTAGATGAAGAAATATGAATGAATTTATTCTCAAAAAATGAGAAAATAATATAATTTACGCTAAACATATTTGGGGCGATTTCTTTTACTTTCTTTATTCAAGTATTTCGACAACTGTTATTCATTTATATTCCAAGTATTTAATTGAGTCTAATAATGCTAATAATGTTCCTGAAGCCATCGAATTCTCATTGCATCTATTCAACAATTTTTGGTACTTTTAGTTTTCTTATTTTCGTCCATTATCTTCATAAACTTATTCTTCTTCGTCATCATTCTCTTCCTTTACATTATTCTCAATTGTCTTCATCTTCATTTTCATTACCTTATTAATCATCATCGCGTCGTCTTCGACGTGTTCATCTGCATCAACATCATCATCAACGTTGTTTTCGTTGTATTCTCAATCATCCTCTCCTACAAAATTTCCATCAGTGTTGTCTTCATTGTTGTCTTCATTATCATCATCACAGTTACCTTTTTTATTTTTCCAATGCCACCAAGTTACCTTTTATAACATTTCTGGGTTTCACCCTTGGCATTGGCGGAATTGTCGTAATCCATTTCTTAGGTTGGCGCATCTGGAAAGCGGAGTTACTTCACTCCATGAAATGATGGGTGATGATAAATGCTAATGAAGCGTCAGGATAGTCCATAACCTAAACTTAACCTAAATTCCAGACCATGGGTAACGACAGGAATAATTCCCTTTAAGGAAAAATTCCAATGTTCTGACCGGGAATCGAACCCGAGACCTCATGAATTATAGTCGGAAATGCTGACCACTAGCCCATGAGGTTGTTTGTTAATCAATAATTGTAATAATCAGTTATTGTTAACAATGTCCTGGACCTAAACATTTTATAAATTCTCGAAATAATGAACTTATCCACAATTATCGTATTCCTGGAAAATTTTCTACAACTAAATAACTTTTTATAATTCTTTCTTAAGAACCTCTGAGACATGTCCGATCCATCAAATACTTTTTGTTTTAATATTGGCTATAAAATTAGATTCTTTGTGTATCTTATAATGTTTTCATTGTATAATTTCATTCTCAAGTGGAACAACTCGATAAGGAACATATGAACAAAAGAAGAAGAAGAATAAGAATTATTCCATTTTAGAGCGGTTGGGTCATAAAAAGCCCCCAATATCGTCATTCTATCTTGTGGATAAATGATTTGCTTACTTTATATTTAAGCATTTCGGATTTATTCTGAGCAGAACATTTAATTAACAGAACAATACCGTCCAGTCTGTAAACACTAATAATAACAATGCTTACACAATATCACAATAATAGAGATGTAATATAGCGTTTAGTTGATGCAATAGTTTGTTAAACTAAACAATCACTGAAATCCTACAATAAATATGTATCTATGGTTTATTGTTTATGGACATTACATTATTTACTTACTATATTATATATATATATATATATATATATATATATATATATAGACAGAATGCAAATAAAGTAATATGTATTTTCCTGAATAATTCAGGTTTAACTGTATGTGCAGCAGCAAATAAGTGGTCTACAAGAAGTAGAAAAATAATAATTGTTCAACAGTACAAAACATGATACGTAATTGAATTAAACTGAACTCTATGGCACGATGGGCCTAGAAGCTTCTGGCCTACCAATCGACTGGTGGCCTTACATCCACATGCATCAATCGGCTGTTAATAATTATGCTTGCCAATGTACGAGTGGTTAGCGATCATCTACATATTACATCTGCTTTCCTGAATCTGAAGTCCTTATTTACGTAATGTAACTCCCCAAATCCACGATCTAGGGTGGACACTGGCTCCATAAAAATAACCCAAATTCCAAGAGAAAACGTATTTGAACCAGAGTTGTATCCTGTATATCTAGGCCAAAGACAGACTCGCCTTACTCAAAGCAAAGCATAACCTGACTAGGAATACTAAACCTGCCATCTTTCGGCGGATGAAGGAAACACTGTAAAGGAGATTAAGATATAAGAATGAGGATAATATATTACACCACCAAGTTAACTTCCCACGGGCGGAGGGGAAGAGTTTAAGCGCTATTGTCGCCGAACTACTGAATCTGTGGAAGGGATGTAGGAGAAGATTGTACATCCGATAACGTACTGAAATTGTTCAGTTTTAAGTGTGGGCGGAGAATTCCTAAACATGTATGAGAGATATAAACATGGTTGTCAAATTAGTCATTTAAGCACTGAACGCTCAAGCAGTCGGATCATTTAAAATCAAAGTATTTGTCGTCTCTCCGTTACCAGCATCACAATAAATCACAAGTAGCAACATGTAATGTCAAGGGACAGCACATTCCTAATGTAACCCCAATAGTAACAGAGTTGTCAAATTAGTTATTTTGCCAATGACCTCCTAGAAGGACGGACCATTAAAATCCATAGTATTTGTCAGCTCACTACCTGCCAGAAAAAGAACATATACAGAGGACAGGAAGTGGCAACATAGTAAGGAAGAAAAAGAGAAATACAGCGTGTTAGTTAATATATTTGCCGCCTGCGCAGATTACTTGGTGGGGTAATAGTCATATTGCAGTAATGCTCTTATTGCAATGTAGCATACGTCAATCAAGATGTGAACACCTGTTTACCTCTAAAAATATAATTATTTGTTGCCATCCAAGAATATTTATATATAAATGATAATTTAACTATAGTTGTTAAAATAGTGGGGCGGGTTGACTGAACGTCATGTTCCATTTACCATTATCAAGTAGGAACAATGTTTGTTTACTAATCTTGTCACTTGCCAGGCTTCAGGATAACGCTCTGCTTGTTCAGGTTATAATGATTGCTCCAATCTACATAAAAACGCGTCGAGTGTATGTCTTAACTATTATGTCCAGTGAAAGATCTCTTGAGCTATGGTAGATGTATTGCAAAATTCTTTGATAATGTATCTGAACTAGTTGATATTTTATTTAAATAGTAGGACTGAAAAAAGTATCGGTATTAGTGTAGTAACTAATTTCTATATAGGCTACATTGTTTACAAAATGCCTTTCTTTGTCGAGCGTCTCTACTGCCTGCTCGGAGCGGAGAGTGTGTATGTTCGACTCTCCTCAGTAACAGACCTGTTTACGTGACGTGTGTTTGTAACAGAATGCCGAAACAAAAATTGTGCAAAGATAAGTCCATTCTTACACAAAGCGGACTGTACTAGAAGTCTGTAAGAGTAGCACGTATCAACGTGCAGTTTGTAAACACAGCGGTCTAAGTACGATGCAGCCTAGCCTGTAACCCATACTTTTTTAGCCCTATTAAATACACACTGTAACAACTCAAGTTATTAGCACTGGCATTCAAATATGGACGTAAAGAGTTCGACAAATTTTGCATAGAGACCTCTTATTTCAGAGTTTACGTTCGTTTAGATATCACAGATAAGTGATACTATAGCCTACACGATTTTTTGTTGTTCTGTAAAGGGAACTACACACAGATTTTCACACCTTTAAAAGTTCATGACCGCCATCAAGTTTGAACCAGCGTTGCAACTAGAAACAAGCATAGCTCTTTTTGGAAGTATTGTACTTGAACTGATTCAAAATATTTATAAAACGTAAGTCATTCAGTAATCAGATAGTCAACATTAAATGAGAGATAAACGCATTAATCATAACAAGGATTTATTATAAATAGGGACTAGAACATTTAAAGTCATTTGAGTCGAGATTCAAGGTTGGGCGTGCTACTGTTGACAAGTTTTTCTCAGATGCATATTATCATATTTTAGGTTACCGATATTTTATGTTGGCATAAATCTACAAATGATCCATGGTTCTTCTTCAATTACGAAGTTAGTCCATCCCAGGATTTAACAATCTGATAAAAATCTATAGACAAAAAATCTAGGGTTCACAGACTGTCATGTTTGGTATAAGGAAATAATTTGTACCGTGGATGACATGTTTTTGTTGTAACAACTGTCTGTGATTTGTTTATTTCTTGAGATTTGAAGTTAACTTATTGAATAAAGGAAGGGATTTAGGTTCATATAAAATTTTACTAAGATTAATTTTATTAAATAATATTCATTTAAGTAATGTTGTTCATCTATAACCTAACTGCGCACAAACAAAACGCCGTACGCCCGTTAGCGTTATAAATGAAGATTCCTGTAGTTAAATCTCATCAGAGAAACCTAAAAGATTTTTGTATATATAAAATATTTTAATATTGGAAATAAATTATCAACAGTAATCTAACATGAGGTTGTGTGTTTCTGAAAAAAATCACGAGCGATAAGTCGTGAGTGATTTTGTCAAGTGAAAAACTCAACGATTTGGAGTGACTGTTTAGCGAGTAATACATCAGAAGCTCAAAATAATGTTTAATATTTACCAAATGTGAGGTTATGTATTCCGATCTTACTTCCGGGAGTTGAAGGTATGAAAAATAACTATTAACCATAATGCAGATTCATTATACAACATTTTTTATTTAATTTTTTAAGTTGTTTTCTTTTGGCATTTCTTGCTGTATCATATCAATTGTACATTGTTGAATCGATATCCTTGCCGAATAAGTTAATCTGCGGAGATATCCCTCATTACGAACAGGAAGAGGCACGATTATGAACAGAAAGAGGCAAAATTATTGGTCAATGAGTTAAATAGTCAACATAATTGCTCTCAGGCAATGTGGAAATAGATATGAAAATATTTATAAAATTTAATATATCGAATTTCCAATGGATGAATTAATCTGCAATCTGTTTGGTTTTAAATGAACTATTGGTGTTCTCAAACATACAGTTGAAACAGAAAATATTTGAAAATATAAGAAGCACTAGAATGTTCAACCAATGGGAAATGACGATGCGAAGAAATTTCATATTATGAATATTCAAATTTTCAGCATAATAATCCTTGAAGAAGTAATTCTTTTCCCAACGTTGTGGTGACGTTTTGAAGCAGCTAACTCTCTTCATGCCCGATGTTGTAGTAACATTTTGAAGGATTAGTGTCCCAAAAAGAATTACTGGTTCAGGTTGGGTTTGATTTTCGGTAGAGCTGGAATCTCTTCTCAAGGTCGGAAGTTGGTACACAGGATAGGAAAACACTTTAAAAATCACTAATAACTGATTCTTGTAGAAATAGTTATAAATTTATTCATTTTGTAGGTTCACAGCAGATTAAGTAAGTTTAAGTGGTATTATTCTTCACTGTCAATTAAAATAAATTATTTTCTTTTCTTGAGTCAACTATTCTTCTTGTATTAAATATCACATTTTAACCGGAGAACTCTTATTGCTTCTATGTTTGTTGAAAGTTGTATGCAGAATGACCAGTGTAATTATATATAATTTTAAAGAATATTATTATATCCCATGATTTTATATTTAAATTCTATTGGTTAATATAATGTTTAAATTTGATTTGTTAAATCAAAAAGTTAATTGTTTTGACATCCAATCAGAATTTAGTATAGTTTTATTTAAAAATATTAAGTTAAGCAGGTGTTCTTATTACAGTTATAACAGAAAGCTTTATATTTCTGACAACAATGACTTAAAATAATTTTAAAAGCATTATTTAGAAAGACTGTTATGTAATACAATTTCTTTAATTGTTACTGAGACATTTTTTATTCAACAATGAATTATTTAGATGTTTTTCTTTATTTAAGTTATATATAAATATTAAAAGAATTTTGAAGTATAAGATTATCACTTTAAATTTCATATTTATTATGATACTAAAATCCTGCTTTATCCTTGTGTCCAGTCTCTCTTGAATTGTAGTGGAGATGGGAAGTAACTCTGAAGCTGTCGCGGGGAAGTTCAAAGACATTCCTTTAATAGGCAGAAGCTTTGATAATAAGATCGTGTCGAACTCTCAGTGATAAATAGTGCAAATACTAGAGCATTCGATAAGTAATGGCAAAACTGTGGTTAATCAGCGATCCTAGTGGTGACCATTGTAATCCTGTAGTATGTTGTTGAGCTGTCTTTGTTGCAGAAATCTGCAATATTGAAAATCTCGAAATAGCAATATTTTATGAATACATTCATTGTTTCTCACATTGAGTAAGTAATACCGCCCAAAAAAAAGATGTTCAGTAGAATTGTTTAGAAGGTGGAATTGGGAAGTACTCGAACATTCACCAAATTCACCAGACATGAGCCGTTATGACCATAACATATTCCCAAATTCAAAACATGGGTTACATCATAAGATCTGTAGAATCAAGAAACATCACGAACCAGACTCTCATCTGTGATGCTGTGCGACCATTACCATGTTGTGTCGTGTCGGAGGCGTGACGTGTCCCTGAGGGATATCTGTGGGGGGGGGGAACTGAACGGTGAACGCTGGTGAATGAAAACTTGACAGTGAGCACATTGTGCGCTCTTCATAATAAGAAATAGATAATAAGAAATAGATAATAATAATGATAATAATAATGATAATAATAATAATAGTAATAGTAATAATAATAGCAATAGTAATTATAATAGTAAAAATAATTATAATAGTAATTATAATAGTAAAAATAATTATAATAGTAATAATAATTATAATAATATAATAATAATAATAATTATAATAGTAATAATAATTATAATAATATAATAATAATAATTATTATTATTATAAATTATTATTTTATTATTATTATTATTATTATTATTATTATTATTATTAAATTCAAAGAACCTCTAAGAGGCATTCGATTTCAATCAAAATTTGATACCCAGAAAGCTCTAGATCGATTAGGTGAGAGAAATATCCGGAAATGGTGCTGCAGATGAAGTGCGCCGTATTCCAAGGATTTAACAACATATAGTTGACTTGGCAAGAGACTATAAATGAAGTTCGTATTGTCAAAAATTACCTAACTATTTTTTCGTAATGTTATAACAGAGTTGCCATTACTTATCGAATGCCCTACTAATTAAAATCTACTTAAGATTATAAGTAGATGAAATTGGCTTTATAATATTAATAGAATTATTCGTAAAACTTGTGTAACAATAATTGTTAGGTGTCAACTACCACAGATCGAACATAGTTTTTTCTAATTCTACACATATATAATTACAAAGGATTATTTGAAGTGAAATATATAAGTTAAAAATGGATAAAATCTATTTATTGTTGAATGATTTATAAAGTTAAAATTCTAAATATTGCGAGAACGCTTGTTTGAACTCCGACGTAATTTTGATGAGTTCATTGGAAAATTAGGAAAGGCATTAAAT
The DNA here is from genome assembly GCA_030220185.1 of Diploptera punctata. Taxonomy (NCBI): domain Eukaryota; kingdom Metazoa; phylum Arthropoda; class Insecta; order Blattodea; family Blaberidae; genus Diploptera; species Diploptera punctata. Next base: position 326,129 of record JASPKZ010008011.1, read on the forward strand.
CAATAAACAGTTATCTATTAGTGATAACCTGAGATTTTATTTTCTTCAAACCATAGGAATTTCTTCTTACTCCTTCCTTGAGAAAGATTCCGCTTTACCCTGAGTGAACCCCAGTTACCAAAGTGAACGTTATATTCTGCAGGGACGACGTAATACTGTGTCATTGGTGATAATCAGACCTGTCGGATTCTACACCAAAACAAACGCTACAGGCTAGGTACTACAGGTAGTAGTGAGAGTAGCGGAGTAGTATGCGATCCTGCGCATTTTCGTCCGGTTACTATACAATATTGTGTAATATGTTCAAGGAGCAACATTCATTTCAGCTCTGATACACGTATTATATATTGTTTTGTTCATGTTTGTTTATATGTTTTTATATTTGAAGAGAAAAAATAAACGCTCAGACTGGGGTTTGAACCCTGGATCTTTGGCTTTCCAGGCCAAAGCTCTACCACTGAGCTACCTGAGAAATTCCAATCTAAGCGCAAGTTTTTCTCTTGCCGAATGCTACGAGCATTTGGTCGATCACGCAAATGGCGGCTTCTTATTTAAGAAGACATTTACTGGGAATTTAAACACTACTTTATAAAGCCAGTAGGGCTTCTTTCGATGTTTTTATTATTAATTTAACATTTCTCACTGAAGGATAAATTATATTTGAAGAAAATATTATACGCTCAGACTGGGGTTTGAACCCAGGACCTTTGGCTTTCTAGGCCAATGCTCTACCACTGAGCTACCTGAGAAATTCCAATCTAAACGCAATTTTTTCTCTTGCCGAATGCTACGAGCATTTGGTCGATCACGCAAATGGCGGCTTCTTATTTAAGAAGACATTTACTGGGAATTTAAACACTACTTTATAAAGCCAGTAGGGCTTCTTTCGATGTTTTTATTATTAATTTAACATTTCTCACTGAAGGATAAATTATATTTGAAGAAAATATTATACGCTCAGACTGGGGTTTGAACCCAGGACCTTTGGCTTTCTAGGCCAATGCTCTACCACTGAGCTACCTGAGAAATTCCAATCTAAACGCAATTTTTTCTCTTGCCGAATGCTATGAGCATTTGGTCGATCACGCAATGGCGGCTTCTTATTTAAGAAGACATTTACTGGGAATTTAAACACTACTTTATAAAGCCAGTAGGGCTTCTTTCGATGTTTTTATTATTAATTTAACATTTCTCACTGAAGGATAAATTATATTTGAAGAAAATATTATACGCTCAGACTGGGGTTTGAACCCAGGACCTTTGGCTTTCTAGGCCAATGCTCTACCACTGAACTACCTTCAAATATAATCTATCCTTCAGTGAGAAGTGTTAAATTAACAATAAGGATATCTGTGTTTGCTAGCATCGACAATACTGCATAGTGTTTTAGTTATCGTAAAATAGTAATTCCTTCTGGATTTGTTCGTGTTGAGACTTGCAAATAAAGTTGAAGTTTCTTAGGACGGGTTACTGGTCCGACGCTAAGTATTCCAGTGGTAGGGCTGCTACATTTTAGTCTATAGAAAGACATAAAGGATACCGCATTTACTCAGTACCCGATGGAACGGTTATGCCGCCGTGACACAGAGTCAAGATGGATGCAACATGTTCATCGAATGGAATATTACAGGATACCTAAACAAATGTTAGGATATCAACCTGCAGGAAGAAGACCAGGACGTCCACTCAAAATACTTCTGGATGGTGTTTTTCTTGAGGTCGAAACAGGTCAACAAATGGCCTAAATTCGTGAATATACTATGATGATGATGATGATGATGATGATGATGAAAATAGTAATTTTTTTTCTGTATTATATAATTTTTCCAGCAGTTAACTATATCTGGTCCCGACTTGATATGTTCTTATTGCTCACATATATAAGTATATATATATATATATATATATAATGGCAACACCACCTGGATATCTACCTATCTTCCCTCTGGATTCACTGCCCTTGAAATAACCTTTCATATTACATAGATTTACGCATTCATTAGCTTTTAACCATGTTTCACCTAGAGTTAATATATCAAAAGTCTCAATAATAAACTTGGGTAAATTTCTGGACAAAACGCGGAAAATAAGAACAACACTCATTCATGAATAAATATATGTTATCAAAATGCAATAACATTAATTCTTAATAATTATATATAAATTAATTAATGTATAATGCTATTGTGTTATTATTTAATTGTAATATTACTGTGTTTTCTTTATGTAATTGTAATGTTATTGTTTTTTAGTGTATAATGCTATTGTGTTATTAATTAATTGTAATATTATTGCGTTTTCTTTATGTAATTGTAATGTTATTGCTTTTATTTTGTTGTTTATTTTTCTTCACACTAGTAGCAATTATTGCACTATTGTAACGGACTGTCAACAACACGTATGGCTTACTTCCCGTGCGACCCATATTTGTAAATAATATTGTAAAATCTTACATTTGTCTAATAAAGTCCTACTATATATATATATATATATATATATATATAAGAGATAAATCTTAACTTAAAATATAAAATAGAGAATACGCATCACACATACATACTTCGTCCATGTAAGTGTTGTTTACAACGCTTCAATAGTCAGATCGTCCGGCACTTGTAGGGTTTTGTTTAGGATCCGCTAGCCCTGGTTATAATATCTTACTAGTGTAACATATTTATTTACTCCTGCTCTACACCTTAAAATTTGTCAGCACAACATAAGGATTACCTACCTTCATAACAACATGCAAGTGTTGTATTTTGTATGAAACGGAATCTGTCCTACTCGGAAACTGAAGGATATTTCTACACAATTCATGAAAAAAAATGTTTATAAGGCGGAAAGATAGAGAGAGAAATAAATTAGTTTCCACTTCATTGAATTCCCGTTAGGCGAATTAACAATAAGTGACGAGTCCTGCCGCCCGCGCCGGTTGTAGTAGAGTTTCTACCTGTATCTGGAATTTTCTTTTGGCTCACTGCATACCCGTAATGTGAAATACAAATACCTGTCTTACAAATAACCATTGCACTGTAAAATATTAAATTAGTTATAGTTCTGAGACAGATCTTTCACAGGTAGCGTTCTGAATTTACGGAATAAATATGGCTAAAACATATGTATCATTGTCATTAAACGAAAAAGTGAAAGCGATTGAAGGTTAATCTCCAAATTTCCGGACCGATACTACAAAGTCAAGCTCTAGCTTTTGCTAAAACCATAAGGAATAACGATTTCGAGGCATCTTCATGTTGGCTGAACAGTTTAAAAAGACGACACAATGTAGAGTGGAATGAAACTTGCGCCAAATCAAAGGACGAAAGTGTGATTACTGAGCTGAAACCGAAATTGCGTACTTTAATTTCAGGACACGCGCCTAAGAGATATTTTTAACGCTGACAAAACGGGACTGATTTTTTTTTCGCGCGTTACCGTCGAAATCGCTCATACATACTATACTTGACTTTTCAACGGCAGCGGAACTACAATTAATCGAAGATACGTATAAAGACATATACGGTACTCCATAATGTAAGATTATTAATAAGTTTTAGTTGTTTTATAATGCGGAATTTTGTCTAACATGGAAAAAAATACTGGTGCCATGCGATTCCGCTTTGAGCAAGTTTTACTGTATCAAAGTATTAAACTATATTAAATCTCTTTCATAAATTTTTATCATTCTTTCTTGGGAACTATTCTGTGATTCAGAGGCGTTTGCAAAATCCCTATATCACCAAGGCAAAATTATTTCAATAGTAACAGTTTGTTTCATAAATATGACGAAGTATATTGAACTATAAAATCTTGAAATGAGGACAAGAAAGGCTTAGCGATTCTCCTTATTAAAGTGTTTTATCACAATAATGACTGTGCCCTCTTCCTAATTCAGAGTAATTCTATTGACCATAGCAGCTTTTGAACATAGCGGAAACATTAAGAGATTGGAGCTCTCATTCATTCCAGGAGGTTCTATTGTTCCCTTCCCTTTCTAACTTCGTTTAGCCATCAAATGAAAGAGAAAATGGACCATAAGAAGGAAGAGAAAATGAAACTAGGGCAGAATAAAAGAAGGAATTTCAAAGCTCTATGACAATGTTAAGGCCACTTTATACCAAATGGTCTACTCAATGATCACACTCTCTTATTATCATTTTCTTCAGACTTATCGAACATATTATCAGCAAATATATATACGTCTCTCGTGGAGATATGGAAGCTCCTCTGGCAATCGTTTATTGATCAAGTTAATTCAATTATACCTATGTCCACAGACGTCAGTGATTGACATGTGATCAGCATATCGCCTCATTCAGATATATGATAGGCAAATAAGATATTACTTGGATGAATAAGGCCTGTTAAAGTTTCAAAATTTGCTCAGAAGCACTAAATATAAGTTTTAAATTATTTTACGAGCACGAACATTTTTAGACTTGGAACCACGGCTAAAGACCCTCCCGGAGGTCTTGTTCCTTAGATTTTTCCACTCTAAAAATTCACCGATCGCGGCTGGGTATGAACCACGCCTTCAGGAGCGACGGCTAGGAACATAAGTACTATACCATCGTGGTCGACATCAAATAAAGTACATATATAAATTTATTTTTATTTGCATTTTTATTGTACCTCTGTTTCTGAATGCAGACGAGTCCCACACTTTCTATTAGCAGACATTCTTCTAATAATATTTCAGCCTTATTTGCATTCCATGCTTGTCAAATAAAGGGTATTGAATGAGTAAAATGCAATTCAGAAAAAAAGTTCACGATTTCTATTCTGTAAGATGAAATATGTCCAGGAAATCATGAAAGGTTTCATGCTCAGACAAAATGAAATGGAAATTGAGAACAAAGAAACAATGCCAGTTGTAAAATGTAAAATAAAGAAAAAAAATTAAGTAATATTTCGTTTTAACAGCTTTATTCTTGAAGTTGAATAATGACAAATAAAATGTTACGTTTGTGTTTACTTGATCTATATTATAGGTATTATTTTAACTCGTTCTTTAGCTTTAAATTTTGGGTCTTTATGTGAGCCTAAATCTGCTTTGAAGACCTATAAAATTGTGAGTTTTTTTTTTTGTTATATAAGTCATCAAGAACCAAAATAGTTTACATATTTACAAAACAAATTGAAGGGTAAATTTAATGGGGATACATATTTACAAAACAAATTGAAGGGTAAATTTGATGGGGATACATATTTACAAAACAAATTGAAGGGTAAATTTGATGGGGATACATATTTACAAAACAAATTGAAGGGTAAATTTGATGGGGATACATATTTACAAAACAAATTGAAGGGTAAATTTGATGGGGATACATATTTACAAAACAAATTGAAGGGTAAATTTGATGGGGATACATATTTACAAAACAAATTGAAGGGTAAATTTGATGGGGATACATATTTACAAAACAAATTGAAGGGTAAATTTGATGGGGATACATATTTACAAAACAAATTGAAGGGTAAATTTAATGGGGATACATATTTACAAAACAAATTGAAGGGTAAATTTGATGGGGATACATATTTACAAAACAAATTGAAGGGTAAATTTGATGGGGATACATATTTACAAAACAAATTGAAGGGTAAATTTGATGGGGATACATATTTACAAAACAAATTGAAGGGTAAATTTAATGGGGATACATATTTACAAAACAAATTGAAGGGTAAATTTGATGGGGATACATATTTACAAAACAAATTGAAGGGTAAATTTGATGGGGATACATATTTACAAAACAAATTGAAGGGTAAATTTAATGGGGATACATATTTACAAAACAAATTGAAGGGTAAATTTAATGGGGATTTAATTGTTAACATTAAAGACATAGTAGATGTTTATTAGAGTTTTAGGAAATATACAGTGCTGCCATCTAATCTTAGGGACTGGAAACGAAACTATAATATGTACATAAACTAGAGTCATGTAAAATTACGATGAAATCAATCATAGCGGTCTTGTGTTGATGAAAAGCGAGTAAAAAAGTAAAATTTTCACGTATCATATGAAATCAAGTGGGGCAACAGTACGTAGTTCACAAAGGGGATGGATTATCTTTCTTCACCCCAAGTTATTTGTTTGCATATTATTATTAATAACAATAATCTTTTGCAATGAAGGAAGCATTTTTCCAGGTATTTAACCAGTAACAAAACATATATCAGCTTAATTTAATATATATTGGTAAAAACAGTCAATTCGTCATTCTATTTTACACGCTTTATATTAGTGACCTATATCTGTCTATCTATGTAACGGAATCTTTCAACACGATTTTCACCCACTTAAAAACATTGGATCGTCTTGAAACTTTGTATGCTTGTAAAGGACCAATGACAATACAATAATTTCATAATTTTGTTCTAAGATCCTGGCCAGGATCATCAGGACGTCAAAAACATAAAACCGCTATAATAGGTTGCGGACATATCGACTTTTTAATCCATCGTTGTAAGAAAGTTATATTATATCCTCTGGTAGCTCCGTTGGCAGAGCGGTGGACTGTAGTGGTATATAATTTCACTAATCCATAGGTCGCTGGTTCAAATTCGGCACAGGGCATTTTTTTAGAAGAGTATTACTTTTAGCTCATATTACAATAGTATCGAATTTAAAGATATTTACATTTTTATCTTATACTGTAAAACTTGAATGGCAATTTTGTAAACTTACAACATTATAATTTATCCAAAAAATATGAGGATAGATTAATTGTAACTATTTATCTATATTAAAATATTTAAAAAATATAATAATAATTTTAAAAATATATATAATTATATTCGTGCGTAGACACTAAAAATATCGTAAGCAATTAAATTTTCGTGGGATTCAGGTTTATGATAATCAATTAAACTAAAAAATAGTTTAAAAAACTAAATCAACACGCTTTATTAGAAAACCGAACTAAAAAATGAAAAATAATTTTAATTTCCAACTGGCTTGGGACAAAATTAAACTGGTCAACAAACAAATCATCTCCAACACATCTAGAATAAAACTACGGTTATCTACAAAAAAATATTTTACCGTCAAAAACGTGGGGTGCTCTATATAAATTAATATATTCATTAATAAACATATATTGGTAAAAGTAAAGTCTCTAAGAAGAAATCGTAAAAACCATGAAAAGCACCCTACGCTTTCGATGGTAAAATTATTTTTTTGTAGATAACTCTAGTTTTATTCTAGATGTGTTGGAGATGAGTTTTTTGTTGACCACTTTAATTTTACCCCAAGCGCGTTGGAAATTAAAATTATTTTTCATTTTTTAAGTCGGTTTTCTAATATAGTGTGTTGTTTTAGTTTATTTAAACTATTATTTATTTACGACATTAAATACCATTAACTAATGTTTTCTCATTTACAGAATATTGAAGCTGTCCGTTTAGTATCGAACAAACTATTTAAATATCTTTATACTACATGAATTAAATAATCATCAGCCTGAAGATGATGATGAAATATTAATTAAAGTATGAGAAGTGGGGATATGAATCTAAATCTTCTATAGTCCATCCAATAAGTAAACTAATTATAGATGTTTTTCTTTTATTTAAAAAAATAGTACAATGTATGACGCCAATTAGTATTATCAATTACTGCGGTATCTCAACGAGTCAATGCTAAAATATCCCATGGACACTGTAAGAAGGGTTCAAAAGCAATACGTATTTAATTAGTATTTTAAATTTTGTAACCGGAAGATTCATTATACCTTCTGGAAGACTATTGAACACATTCATGGATACCACATCATAACTAAGCTTTTCAGTTGTAAGGCCATAATATGTACCACAGCAGGGTCAAAAAATGATGTATTTAAGTTCCGGTCTGTTAATAGTAGAGTAATTCTCTATTACTCAAACCGTCGTAGATAAAATATCCCTCTCACAGGGTGATACTAAACAGAGTTTACATTTTTACCTTAGTTGAACAGTGATACTCAAATGATTGTCGAATTTTAATGTAGCTGAAGTCTAAAATTTAAATTTAAAAATTTAAATAAATTATTGTTGTATTGTTGCTCAGATCAGTTGATATGTACTATAATAACACAATTCATAATTTGTTAACATGTCTGAAGAAGGTACAGTGAACCGAAACAGCTGTCACTGAATTATATCTTAATAAATATGAAAATCATATAAAACTAAGTTTTATTTTTATTTAATTAACAGTAACTAAAATAATAATAATAATAATAATAATACATTAGCAAACTGAAAACAGTCATATTAATCTGAGCAGTAATTTTACCTTCAGTTAATACTCTGGAAATATTGAAATAATGAAGATACATGAAATTTACCTTGACTACTTAAGTCATGCCCCAAATGGGAGACAATGAACAATCGGGTTTCAATGAATTTTGATTTACAACCAATCACAGTAGTGTTTCACCTAGAATTCATCCAATAAGTTATATTAAAGAGAGCTTCTCCTTTTTACACGCTTTATATTAGCTTGACCTGTATCTATGTAACTGCATCTTTTAACGCGATTTTCACCAACTTAAAATCATTGGATCGACTTGAAGCTTTGTATACTTGTAAAAGACCCGTGACAATACAATAATTTCATATTTTGTAACTAAACGCATGACCAGAATCATCAGAAAATCAAAAAAAGTGTCTTTGTATCTATGTAACGGAATTTTTTAACACGATTTTCACCCACTTAGAAACATTGGATAGACTTGAAACTTTGTGTACTTGTAAAGGACCCGTGACAATACAATAATTTCATATTTTGTTTCTAAAATCCTGGCCAGAATCATCAGAAAATCAAAAAAATTAAAACTGGCATAATAGGTTGCGGACTTGTCGACTTTTTAGTCAATCGTTGTAAGAGCTCAGTTGGTAGAGCGGTACACTCTAGTGGTATATAATTTCAGTAATCCATTGGTCGATGGTTAAAATCTGGCTGGGATGTTTATTTTTTAAGAAGAATATTACTTTCAGCTCATACTACAATAGTATCGAATTTAAAGATATTTACATTTTTATCTTATTCTGTAAAATATTAAAACTAAAAAATAAATAATGGTTTTAAAAAACTAAAACAACACGCTTCATTAGAAAACCGAACTAAGAAAATGAAAAATAATTTTAATTTTCAACACGCTTGGGATAAATAATTTTACCATCAAAAGCGTGGGGTGCTTTTTATGATTTTTACATTTTCTTCTTAGAGACTTTACTTTTACCAATATCTGTTTATTATCAAATATATTAATTGATATTGAGCACCCCACGCTTTTGATGGTAAAATTATTTATCCCAAGCGTGTTGGAAATTAAAATTATTTTTCATTTTTTTAATTCGGTTTTCTAATAAAGCGTGTTGTTTTAGTTTTTTTAAAACTATTATTTATTAAAACTGAATAGGACAGAGAATGATTTTGCAGTGACGCACACCAGAAGAAATACGGCTACCAGATTATATAGTGCACGAATGTAAACATATATTGTTTGTGGGATATAACAGAAAAACATTCGTAGTAATTGATTTTACCATAATAAAAATAAACCACTATTTGCACTTCTTAAACGTATTATTTCCCAGGAATTTACGTTCCAGAAAAATATAATTTACATCATAGGACATCATAAATTAATTAATAACCTATAATGTTGGTTATAAACAATTTGACGTGTTTCACATTTCTCCACTAGGGTGCATTCTTACAATTTTGTGATCATTTGGCAATAAATAATACGATCTGGTTGCAGTGCTGAACAAGTGAAACATAACAAACATTTTTGATTTGTTTTCAAACATCGCCGTTTACATTAAATATATAAATATTTTAAAATAACTATATTTAAATAATGATTTGTACAATGATCACTGTTATTATGTATGTCCTCTATTGGTTCGCTTTGGAATGGAATGTGAGGAAGGAATGATACTGATGTGGGATCGAATCATAAATGTATTGTCTTGTCTGGGGACGAAACTCTCAGGTTCAAATGTGTAATGAAAGTTCTGCAAATTAGTTCTGAAAAGTTGGGTAATAATCATAAAAAAACAGCTTTTATATTACATTTTTTGTAGATATAATTTTAAAACTAGGAAAACAGAATGACGTAATTTATCTCTTGGTTGATGAGACAGTATATCAATGTTGTAATACAGAATACTTGATGTATAGGAGATAGTAGCAAAAATCCGGTCCAGTTAAGCCTGTTTCTAAATCCCACCAGCTTTCCTACTCATTACTATCCTACGTCATAGGTACGTCACAACGTCCCTGGATACCCCGAAGCGGCGCGCGACACCCAATCCAGATGACTAGCATGTTCATGTCATTATTTACCAGCATCACTAGCACTCCTATCCACTTTTCTCTTTATATCTTTAATCTTGTCTCCACTCGAGTACTGATGACATTTCCCCATGACATCATAAACGAGCTTCCTGGCGCCTATACTTTTAACTTGTTAATAACTCTTAAAATAGTATAGAAAAACTAAATTATTTTACTTCATTATTATTATTATTATTATTATTATTATTATTATTATTATTATTATTATTATTATTATAACTTAAACACAAGATCACAACATAGTCTCTTGCTTAATATACCTGAATATAGGACATCACATCACTCCATGTCATATAGCCTACTATCTTCACTTCTCGCAACTGGAATTCCCTATCACAAGAAATAAGGTGCTGCCGGATATTGGCAACTTTTAAAAGAAATATAAATTTATATTTGCTCTAACCTCGACTTCATCATTACCCAGCGTAAGGTACATATGTTAACTGGTGTTTCTCGTATAATTTGTAATATTATTGTTATAGTTATTATTATTATTATTATTATTATTATCATTATCATCACCCACCGCTGTGGTCTAGAGGTAGCGTGCTGCCTTGTCACGCAACGGGCCTGGGTTCGATTCCCGGTCGGGACAAACTCCTGGGTGAGGTTTTTTTTCGGGGTTTTTCCTCACCTGTAAGACAAATGTCAAGAAGCTTAGGGCCCAACGGTCCCCGAAAATCATCTGGTCATCATTATCATCCTTATTATCATTATGATCATCCTTCACCGGTGTGGAAAGAAACGGGAAGCTACCACATCTATAATTCCCTAGTAAAAGCTACAAAGCGTAGCATAAAAATGCTATGATTGCAGTGAAAGTCCTGCCTCGGGCAGAATTACTATGTATGGATTATCATCATGATAAGTATACATTTTATGGTATAAAATGTTTTTTGTGCATGAAATTTACATTCCAACATTTAATATATTTTTAACTCTTTGTAATTAGTATAGTGTATATCTACATTTATCAAATATTCATTTGTATTTGTGCTGGTTGAGTGAAAGAGAAGGCCTTATGGCCTTAACTCTGTCAGAATAAATAAAACAATTTATTATTATTATTATTATTATTATTATTATTATTATTATTATTATTATTATTATTATTATTAAAACCAACTCACTGGCATTATGGAACCCCTTGATTCATGGCTCAGCAGACATGAGATCTTCCTAACCCCTGTTCTCAGATAATGTTCTCCAATCATCCCCTATATATTCTCCTACCTCAAATAATGGTTAATGTTATTTTCCCACCTCATTCCTGGCCAATCTACTGAACGCTTTGCATCTGGTTTCCGTATAAGGAGTTTCCATGCCTCTCTTTCATCCCCCATGTGTTCCACATGTCCTCCCCGTCACAGTCTACGAGACTTAAGTGTTACATCTGGTTTTCCATAAACATCATATAGTTTACTGTTTAATAGTCTTCTCCATTTGCTCTAAAATTACTTCATTTGGCTAATGTAACCAATTCATTTTTGTTTTCTTTTCTATATAATGTCGGCACATTACTTATCAGACCAATTCTTATTTCGCCTCTTTTTTTTAAATAACCTACGCTTTTTGATACTGACAATTTAATAATACCGGTATATCTCACAGTCTCCCATTTTTTATTTACATGAACTTGTTCTTCAGTTACCATATTTTGATCTGGAGATTCCAGCATTTCAAACATATTATCATTATTATTTATTCATTTATAAATAGATTTACAATAGTGGAATGCAATGTCATAAAACATCTTCTCTACCCAAAGCTACTTACATTTTCATATTCTTTCTCCATTTTTTCTATCTTCCCATTCCAATCTTTCCAGACCCAGCTCCCTCATACCTCTTCTTACATCCATCCATTTAAATCTCGGCTTTCCCATGTGGAATCCATTCTGAAGCAATCTTGTCTGTGGCTTTTGTTGTTATTATTGTTATTATTATTATTATTATTATTATTATTATTATTATTATTATTATTATTATTGTTATTATTATTATTATTATTATCACTTCAGTAGTTGTTTTAGTAATAGTATTAGTAAAGAAATTAGGACTGGAAGTAAATATCAATAAAACTAAATATATGGTCACACGTAGAAATTCATTATATAATTAAATGGACAGCTAATGACAAATGAGAGAAATTTTGAGGAAGTGGCTGAATTCAAATACCTAGGAACAATAATCACAAATAGGAATGAGATGCACAAAGAAATTAAACATAGGCTCAATTCTGGAAATGCGTGCATTATTAATTACAGAGACTTTTGATACCCCAACTCCTTTCAAAAACGTGAAACTGAAAGTATATAAAATTATTATTCTACCAGTTATATTATATGGGTGCAAAACATGGACTTACTTTAAGGGAGGAAAGGAGATTACAAGTATTTGAGAATAACGTACTTAGGAAAAATTTTGGACCATAGAGAGATGAACAGACAGGTGAATGAAGAAGACTACATAACAATGAACTACATGGTTCTTTATAGGAAGCCAGATATAATAAGAACAGTTAAGTCTCGTAGACTGCGATGGGCAGGACATGTTGCACGGAAGGGGAATGAAATACTTGCATGGAAGCTTCTTGTAGGAAATCCAGAGGGAAAACGCCCAGTTGGTAGACCAAGAATGAGATGGGAGAATAACATTAACTATGATTTGAGGGAAGTAGATTATACAGGGAATGATTGGAAAGCATTAGCTCAGAGTAGGGATGTATGGGGAGCTTATGTCCGCGCGGCCATGAACCCACGGGTTCGATAGTGCCAGTGAGTAAGTAAGAAGTAAGTAAGTATTAGCAAGAATAGTAGTTATAGTATACTTATTATTATATTAGTCTACTATTAATACTACTATTATTAATAACTATAATTTTTATTTCTTTATTACTATTACCGCTATAATTCCTATTATTAAATTACGACACATTACACACCACTTTAATACAATTAGGCATATTGAAATTACGATCAGTGTTTATACAAACACTGTCAGCTGTCTTCTACGTGTTAAAATAATATAAATAATTTGAGAATCTCATCAATTCATAATCATAACAAATATTTTTTAATGTATAAATCATCATCATCATAGTACATTCACGAATTTAGGTCATTTGTTGACCTGTTTCGGCCTCAAGAGAAACCCCATCCAGAAGTCTTTTGAGTGGACGTCCTGGTCTTCTTCTTCCTGCAGGTTGATATCTTAACATTAGTTTGGGTATCCTGTGATCTTCCATTCGATGAACATGTTGTATCCATCTTGACTTATAATCAGAAATTTTATTTTCTAAAGATTCCATGTGTAATTCTTCTAAGATGTCTTCATTTTTTTTGTGATCTAGTAGTGTGTATCCTGCAGTCCTCCCAAGATATCTCATTTCAGCAGATCTAAGTCACTGTATATCCTTCTGTTCCAACGTCCGTACTTCGCTACCATACAAATGAGTTGGGAGAGCCAGTGTTTTATACACTTTCAGTCTTGAATGCTTTTGGACTAACTGTGGCTTGAAGATAGAATTTATTAACCCTAAAATTCTTAAAAATTTAGATATTTTTGCATTTACATCCTTTTCTTCTTCATATGAGATATTGCATCCTAGACATGTAAAATTATTCACCTGCTCCAAAATTTTATTGTCCAGTACAATTTTACTTCTGACAGGATCTACACCTTGAAATACCATAATTTTTGTTTTTTCTGTAGATATCTTTAATCCATATTCCTCTGTAATTTTGTTAAGTTCATACAGACCTTTCTGTAGATTATCTTCGGAATTTGCTATTATTATTTGGTCATCTGCAAACAATAGGGTGTTTAATTTTCTATTTTCTGATATTCTTATTCCAAATTTATATGTTTTGTTCCAGCAACACATTACTTCATTGATATAAATTGGAAAGGGTGTTGGGGATAGGGGGCAGCCTTGTCTCACACCACGATTTATAATTCCTTCTTCAGAAAATCTGTTATTTAATTTAATCTTCATGGTGTTGTCTTTGTAAATATTTTGTATGTTCTGCCGAAGTAAATTTGGTATATTTCTGTCTTCCAATATATTTAAGAGTTTTGATCTCTTGACTGTGTCGAATGCTTTTTCAAAATCTATGAAAGCAAAATGTGTTTCTAAGTTAAATTCTCTTTTTTTTTCAAGCAATAGTTTAACAGAAAATGCTGAATCAATAATGTATAAATGTATAAATATAAATATATTTTATACATGCAAATACACAAAAATTCAAAAGATTTTGAGATTATTATACCGAAATATATTTATAACAAACAATGCTTCCTGACCGTTAAAATAATTAGTGGATGAATGATTTTAGAAAGACTAAAAAATATTGTTGACCATTAATTATACTCGATAGATGATTTTTCAAATTGTGGCAAATTTAATATATTTATTATTATTTAATTACTATTATTATCATATTATTACTATTTATTTTATTGAGTTTAACTTCTCCCTTTTTATTTACTTTTATATGTCCCATGCCACCCCGGGCATCACAGTGTCGAGACAGAACGTTTCATCTCTTGATCTCAAAGGGAGTTTAGGGTTATGGTGAACACTTAAGGAAGATTTACATATTCACTTATTTTTAAATAAACTAAATGATTCAATTAATATATTGCTTATTCAGTATATCATGCTAAACAATTATATATGTCTAATATGTTATTTTATACTTCATTTTATATTAGAAATGTTTTTTATAAATGCAATAGTGTTCACAATTATCCGTCATGGCGAACATTTTTTAGAATGTATAATATATATATATATGGTTTGAGGAAGGTGAATTATATAAATTGATGATTTAATATTTTTAGCCAAGAAGATGGGTGTATGGAGAGCTTGTGTCCACGCAGTCATGAATCTGCGTATTGAATAATGTCAGTAAGTTATCTGCTTGACTATTTGAACTATTTCTCTTAGCATATTGGAATGTAAAATATGTGACAATATTTATTCCATTACTAGTAGCATAAGAGAGATGAACAGACAGGTGAATGGAGAAGACTAAGTAACAATGAAATACATGGTCTTCATACGAAGCCAGATATAATAAGAACAGTTAAGTCTCATAGACTGCGATGGGCAAGACATGTGGCCCGTATGGGGAATGAAAGACTTGCATGGAAGCTTCTTGTAGGAAAACCAGAGGGAAAGCGCCCAGTTGGTAGACCAAGAATGAGGTGGGGAATAATATTAACCATGATTTGAGGGAGGTAGATTATAAGGGAATGATTGAAAAGCATTAGCTCAGGATAGGGATGTATGGAGAGCTTATGTCCGCTCGGCCATGAACCTACGGGTTCGATAGTGCCAGTAAGTAAGTAAGTACTAGTAGCATTTTTTTCAGACGTTTAATATTGAAATGCTGTCCAGATTCTACGTTCAATATAGCTATTAATTTACTTTAGCGGTACTGGAGGTAAGATTTGCATATTTTGATGCAAATAATAGACAAACTAATTATATGTTATATACTCATTCATATATGAATACTTTAAAAACATTCTAGCAAAGTAATCTCATATCATTTTAAAATTTGTATACTGATTTCATTATAATAAATCTCAGTTAAAAGAATAAAACAATTTCACAACTAATTAACTCATGCTCCAAATGAGAGTTAATGACCAATGACGTTTCAATGATTTTTGTTTTACAACCAATGACGTTCGTGTTTCACCTTGATATTTGTCGAATTCTGTTTACATAAGTAAAGAAAACAACACCTTTTGAATATTTTGAATAGGTCAGAGCATTATTTTGCAGTGACTGACTCTCAAACAAATACGTTGAATATAGCAAATAATGAACAGATTCCGTCGAACTGGACGTTTGATAATTGCGTGTTCAATAATTGTTTTTTAAATAATGATTTTACGGAGTTGTTTCTTAAAAAAGTAATTTATAACCTATTACATATAGGATTTAAGATGCAAAAAGAAATTAAACATAGGCTCAATTCTGGAAATGCATGCTATTATGCATTGCAGAGACTTTTGATGTCCCAACTCCTTTCAAAAAACGTTAAGCTGAAAATATATAAAACTATTATTCTACCAGTTATATTATATGGATGCGAAACCTGGACTCTTACTTTAAGGGAGGAAAGGAGATTACGAGTATTTGAGAATAAAGTTCTTAGGAAAATTTTTGGACCAAAGAGAGATGAACAGACAGGTGAATGGAGAAGACTACATAACAATGAACTACATGGTCTTTATAGGAAGCCAGATATAATAAGAACAGTTAAGTCTCGTAGACTGCGATGGGCAGGACATGTTGCGCGTATGGGGAATGAAAGACGTGCATGGAAGCTTCTTGTAGGAAAGCCAGAGGGAAAACGCCCAGTTGGTAGACCAAGGATGAGGTGGGAGAACAACATTAACTTTGATTTGAGGGAAGTAGATTATACAGGGAATGATTGGAAAGCATTGGCTCAGGATAGGGATGTATGGAGAGCTTATGTCCGCGCGGCCATGAACCTTCGGGTTCGATAGTGCCAGTAAGTTAGTTAGTTAGTTAGTTAGTTAGTTATAATGTTGGTTACAAACAGTTGGATGTGTTTAATTTTTTCTCCAGTAGGGTGCATTCTTACAATATTGCGATCCTATTTGACAATAAATAATATGATCAAGTTGCAGTGATAAACAAATAAAACATAACTAGTACTTCTCATTTGTTTTCAAATGTCGCCGTTTGCATTAAATATATAAATATTTTAAAATAACTATATATAAATAATTATTTGTGAGTAAACAACTTAATTTTATTTGTTAAATAGTTCTAACAAGTGCCACTCTTGATTTCCAAATCCTGTAGATAAATTGAAAATCACTCGTGGCATTACGTGTGATAAATAATGAAACGAGAATGTCTCAGAGGTGTTGCAAATAGTATTCCACACATGACAACACTAATCAACACAAGCATTGTATGGGGTTGGAATGTTTGCCGCTACCTCATGTTCACGATTAATCCACTCCCCCCCTATATAATTTACCGACCTTCTGGTT
The DNA here is from genome assembly GCA_030220185.1 of Diploptera punctata. NCBI lineage: Eukaryota > Metazoa > Arthropoda > Insecta > Blattodea > Blaberidae > Diploptera > Diploptera punctata. The sequence continues at coordinate 343,529 of JASPKZ010008011.1, forward strand.
CCTATGAAGTGTTCCGCTTCTTAGATAATGTACGAAATCTGAAGAAGGTACTAGCAATGTCCTCATGTAAGAAACACACACGTTTTTAAGTGTAAATTTGAATTTTGACAATCGTAGTCCTTAAATGAAGAACTATCTTTATTTATATATTCAGGATTTCATATTTTTATTATACAGATAATTAGATGCTATAGGATTTAGATAGAAGTCTGTACCACTACTACGAAATTATAATTTTTTGGTTGTTTCCATAACTATATATAATTAATAATGCACGGAAATGGTTATTTTATTTATAACATTCTGGTAGTGGTACGAATTTAGCTTTTAAAATAAACGGCAGTAGATGATCAGTTTTTATATCTGTCATCGAAATAATGCTATATATATTAAAACTGTACTCCTGGTTTAGACTAGTTTTTAGAGTTAAAATATAAAATTGTGAAGTATTCACCTGAAAGGTCCGTCTCCTCAACTTAATTAATTATTTAACTGTAGCGCTTTCGGGACTAGTTCCATCATCGGCAGGATTCAAAACTTATCGGTAGGATTCAAAACTAGTGTTTTGAATCCTGCCGATGATGGGACAAGTCCCGAAAGCGCTACAGTTAAATAATTAATTAAGTTGAGGAGACGGACCTTTCAGGTGAATACTCCACAATTTTATATTTTAATTTTGAATAATACCTCAACGGAACACATCACGAATCTTATAAAAGTTGATTAGTTTTTAGAGTTGGTTAAAATTTTAAATTAAAATTCTGTCTACGACATTTACATCTTCACTAAAATTGTTCAAGGTGTAATATAGTATACTAGCTGATTACCCGACGTTTTCAGGGTATTTATTTATTCAGTCATCATGGCACCAATCAAAATCCCAAAAATAAGGATCTGATAATAATCTCGGTCATTTCGATACTTCATTTTTTACCCACATGCCGATGAGGGATGAACTTGGACTAAAACGACATCTTAAGTGTAATCAATATTGAGCGACTCAGATACAATGGATCGGACTTTTCGATTATCTTATATCTTCAAATCGCATCTCCATCTCATCCCCACTAAGGAAGCTTAGGAATCTATTACCCCCCCCCACAGAGTACATTTTAAAGTTTGTATACCATATGTGTACTAAGTTTTGGTTGAAATTGCTCCAGGCATACATGCATAGATACATGCCGTTATCCTGGTGTAAGTCATATTACATTATTACACAGAAAGTAGCAAAACGTAAAACTTACTGTAATGAATTCAACAAAAGGTTGTACTATTATGTTATCATCTCATCTGAATTCAAATTTCACAAAGAGGTTTGAATTGAATTATAAATTTACAATTGTTCCAATTTTACTGCTGACGAAAATGACTTTAAACCGTCCATATACTGCTATGGTCATAAAACATGTAGTCAATGTACCCAATTCGCCAGTTAAAAATCACAAGAGTCAACATGTTTCAACAGCGAAGCTATCATTTTCAACACTAAATATTGACTGGTTTTTTGATACAATATTTAGTCTTGAAAATGATAGTTTCGCTGTTGAAACACGTTGACTCTTTTAATTTTAATTTTTTAATTGGTGAATTGGGTATACATTGACTACATGTTTTACGATTTTATCACCAAGAAGATCATTAGTACAAGTAAAGTAGTCCCACTACAGGCCTCAGGAGGCCCTTGGGGCTCCCACTTTTTATGGACAATCGGCACTTGATGTCAGCAGGGTTGTCAGCCCAGCGTGACGGCCACCTTTACTCCCAGAACAAGTGTCTGGTACTCATTTCCGTTAGAGGCTGAGTTGACCCCAGGGCCATAGTTCCGCTAGAAGGTTTGGATTACTTTCAAAATCCTGACCCCACCGGGACATTGAACCATCGACCTTCGGGCTTGTAGCGCAGTACCTTAACCACTACGTTACGGCGTGCCCCCAAGATTATTAGTTTATTAAATAAATTACATAGTCATGTTCAATGTGTGAATTTAGTGATCTTAATTTAAATAAAATATAATATACCAATGTCCAACTCAGGGTTTGGCACAGGTCAGAGGTCAGATGAATTCCCTGTATTTTAGCGGTCTGTGAACGACAAGTGTGCCTGCCGATACGCCTGATGGACCATTAGAGGGGCAGATGAACAAAATGGAGTGAAATTGATGAGATAAGTCTGGACAAATGGTGGAATAAAATTTGTGGCAAGATACAATGGCAGAAACCACGAGAAAATTCTGCCTAAACCCCGTTTTGTCCATCACCAAACCACAAATGAGTGACCGAGATTTGATCTCGAGATCCCAGCGGTGAGAGGCGAGCGTGATTTTAGTTTTAATGATTTGTGAAATGATTTAATGTTGAATCGGTATAGCGTAATCAAACATAGATATGCAATGAGGACTGTGTAAAATCTCTAATCACAGGTTTACAAACCATGTCCAGTGCTGTGGTCTCAAGGTAGCGTGCTGCCTTGTCACGCAGCGGGCCCGGGTTCGATCCCCGCTCGCGACAAGTTTCCTGGGTGAGGTTTTTTCGGGGTTTTTCCTCACCTGTAAGACGAATGTCAGGATACGTTAAGGCGCAAACGGTCCTCGAACAACATCTGTCATCATTATCATCAATATCATATTCACCTCATTACATTAAGTTTAGGTTTAAGGTCTCTCCTGGCGCATCATTACCCATCGTCATCACCCATTATATCATTGGGGCAGCGTAACCCCGCCTTCCACGCGCCCCAAACTCAGAAGTGGGTTATAATACGTCAATGCCAGGAGAGAATACCTGTAATGTCGAATGACAAACATGTGACATTAAAAAAAAAAGTTTACAAACCCCTTCTTGTTAACTTTTTTCTTTTTAAAATTACAGCTCATCCTAATCTAATTTATTTAACATATTTTTAGCCCTTATTATATATATATATATATATATATATATATATATATATATTATTTTACCCTTTACTTAGGAAGTGTATTTGCAGAGTATAAGAGTGACATTGATTCAAAATTACAAAAATATAATAAAATGAATGGGGTAATACGAAGACATTTTGGTAAACAGATGAGGACAGAGACAAAACTAAGATTACATAACATCACATCAAAAGCTGCCCTAAAATATGGAAGTGAAATTTGGATTTTAAATAAAAGAAACTCTCATAACTTCAAGAAGCCAAATGCGCTTCTTACGATCATTGTAAGGAGTTAATAGACTGGATCGCCAAAGGAACACTACTATCAGAGGAAAACTTGGAGTAACAAGTTTAAATGAAGATATACAAAGATACCAACAAGAATGGAAAAATCATCTGAGAAGAATGGCAAGAAATAGACTTCCAAAATTGGCATTCCAATATACCCCAACTGGACATTAGGGACCAAGGAAGACCAAAGCATCGGTGGAAAGATCAAGACCATCTTCGCTAGGTTTACCGTACAGGCCACATGGCCTAAAACGAATTTGTTCATGATGATGATGATGATATTTTACCCTTTTGCTTCTTTCCGCGTTACACACTAAATATAGTGTATGGAAATTCGCATACGCCCTTAATGGCTAAGAATCTCCCAATCAGGTTTGCAGATCTGGATTCAACGTTTTTATTCATTAAGTTCACCCTAATGTAAGTAAAGTAAAATAAAGTGATTTCACTACAGGCCTCAAGAGGCCCTTGGGATAGTAGGAGGTTAAGGCTCTAATTTTTTCTTGACAATCGGCACTTGATGTCAGCAGGGCTTTCAGCCCTGCGTGACGGCCGCCTTTACCCAGAACAAGCGTCTGGTACTCATTTACGTTAGAGGCTGAGTCGACCCCGGGGCCATAGTCCCGCCAGAAGGTTTGGGTCAGTTTAAAAATTCCGACCCCACCGGGACTCAAATCCTCGACCTTCCGGCTTGTAGCGTAGTGCCTTAACCACTACGCTATGGTGTGCACCCTAATGTTTCTTATTTTATTATATTTTCTATTTTGTATTGTTTCTCTTTTTCCTTTATCTTTAGGTTTTAAATATTTAGTTGCCACTTGTGCTGTTTTATACACTAGCGGCTTAACCCTGAAACAAAATGAACTCATAATCAAAACAATTATTACAATCTTAAAGCTTTTACACGTTTTATTAAAAATATAAAAAAAATCCTAAATAGTGCTGCTACGATCATACTATGGAGTCCACATAGCCATGCGTGATTGTAGCACTGTTCGGTATTACAAATAACAACTACTTGCTTACATCTGCAGAGCTCTCAGCGACATTCAACATGACATGAATGCATGTACCTCTTAAGCAGTCTATCAAAGAGTTTTCAGTCTTTCTAAACCGTCAAAATCAACCAATTCATCATAATCATCACGCACCATTCATGAATATAGGTCAATGTTCATCTGTTTCGGTCACAAGTAGACAGGGTCTAAAAGACATTTTTGTGGACTTCCAGATCGTCATCGTCGTCCTCGTGGGCGATACTTAAGAACTGCATTGGAATCCTGTTGGTGACATTAAGGACACATGTTGCAGCCATCTGTCTCTTTAGGTGGATGTCGTTTCTTCTAAAGGTTGCATGTGGAGTTCCTTTAAAATATCTTGATTCCTCTGATGGTCTAGTAGAGTACATCCAGTAGTCCGGCGCATGGATCTCATTTATGCAGCTCTTAATTTAATGATGACTTTCTTTTTAGAACTCAGATTTCATTTCCATGCAGGAAAGTCGAGAGGGCGAGAATATTATATAATTTGAGCATTGAATGTCTTTGTACAAGATGTAGTTTTAAAATATTATTAAGCCTAATATTTGTAAACATTTTGTGAGTTTTATATTAAGACTATTCTCGCCTTGATAGGAGATGTTACATCCTAAGTACGAGCAGTTATTAACTTGCTCTAAAATCGTATCCCCAATCACTATTTTGCCACGTATCGGATCGGTGCCTCGGAATGTCATTACTTTTTTTTATAAGTTGAAATGTTCGTACCACAGTCTTTTGTGATGTTATGTAGAGTAAATCAGCATCTCGGTAACATATCTTCTGATTTAGCAATTACTACCTCATCGTCAACACGTTGCATTGTTCAAACGTTCATATAATATGCGAAAATGATGGCACAGCCACATTTTGCCCGAAATAAATCGTCAAGATCTGAATAGAACGATGTCTAAAAATCGTCGATTATCAGCTGAATCGAACATTTAAGAATTCAACCGTGCCACATGCAGTGAAATTAGCATATTGATTGTTCGTCGTTACTTGAATAAATTAGGCTTCCATGGCCGGGCATAATATTTCCCCCAGTGAATAAAAATGGTCGCCTGCAATTACAAAAGAAAAAACCTCCATCACTGGATAGTGGACCAATTGAAAATCTGTGATTTTTTAGAGAAATTTTACCTTATACTTTGTTGCAGTCTCCTAGAATAACTTGGATGTGGTAAATGTCAGAAAAACTATATCTGCCAGCTTGTATAGTGCCAACAGTGACATTTTCAAAATTTGGTATAAATGTATGTGTGTGTGTGTGTGTGTGTGTGTGTGTGTGTGTGTGTGTGTGTGTGTGTGTGTGTGTGTGTGTGTGTGGCTTGTTGCCTTATATAAAACTAAGTCAATCTAAACGCCAAAGATTATGAACATTCTGAATGGTTTTTCAATATCTACCTCAGAGGAATTGTTTGGTGATCACTATTGCTTGTACCAATACGATATTGCTTCATACTAAAAAGTGAAGTTTGTAATGAGGTGCTTTATTTGTTTAAGCAAATAAACCAGTTTACAACCCGTGTTTCACCGAGAAGTATAACATGGAATATTTATAGATATATGTACTGATTTTTTTCAATTACATGAAACATGAAAGATTAAGTCTATTAACACTGGAGAGTGTGGAATATACATCTGAGAAAGTATTTTAGTCCAACTGGGTTGATGTGATGTTCCAGAACTATTAATAGATTTTAGAACTGCAGATCAGGTGTACTTAGTCATGAGAAGATGAGCCATCTGTAGATTTTCAGAACAACTACATAGTGGGGAAGTCGAATTGTTAGTCTTGGATACGTAAAAAAAGGCAGTATCGATGCTTTGTCAGGAATGTCAGGAATTGGGTGAAAATATGATTGGAACAGGGGTAAGGAGAGTCTATGTGATAAGTATGCGATGAATATTTTGGCGTAGGTTCAATTCCAAATTTTGGTGCAATGGTCAGTCGTAATTGCGTGCCTGGTGTCAAAGGAATTGCGTTTTGATCACTGATTCACCAGTAGCTGGCACTTATTTCTGCTAGGTAGTTGATCTTTCAATTCCATTAAGTCCCACACACCCTTTGACGCAATAGAGAGTGATATGAATTTTTTTAACGTTTCCTGCATTCATCGACGATTTCGTTGTGGCCAATAGAACAGCTTTTGAATCTACATGTGTGGCACAGGATGTCGTTTGTTTCCTCTGCTGTCCACAAGCCTATGACAAGATCTCCATGGAAGACAGAACATACCGTTTCGAGTCTTCTTAATTCAATGTGGAGTTCCTCAACTTTCTTCTACGTATATTCCAGCTCGGAAGTGGTTTACTGTTTGACCTATCTGTATATAATTTACCTTTGATATCTGTATGTTCCTATATACTGTCGTATCCACATCAATGTAAGTGTATTACTGTGGATCTTGAGACGATTTCTGTCATCCTCAATTTGGGGATAACTGCATTTATAGGCTGACTTCTAGAGATGAATTTGGCATCTTCTTTGTACAGTATTTAGCTTGTTGTACAACCATTAGCCCGCTATTGATTGTAGTGCGTGTTTTGAGTCAGTTCTATTTGTTTTTGTCATGAGTCTTCGCATTTATCGTAATTTGAGCCTTGCTCCTTTCGATATGGAGATACACCACGTTTCAGCTGCATAAATAATTACAGGAAGGATGGCGTAAGTGTATATAGTAATGAACTGGTGAATAGAAATTCTCCAGGTTGTTTTGAAGCATCTTACTAAGCTATTGCGTACGTGGAGTTCTTTATCTTCCAGAAACTGAGTGTGAGTATACCTATCCAAATTATATTTCAACATGGAAAACACGTTTAGGCTACATGTAGCTACTGTAAAATCCCTGTTCTACAGTTCATTCTTCATGGAATACATTGAAATTAGTGCGGATGTCTCTTGAAATTTGAAGTTTGTTTATGTTACACCACTCCTCCGTTATTTGAAAGGCGGGAATAACTTTAAAGGAATATGCGAGTGGGTGAAATCCCTAAACATCATCATTACGTCATTTTCCATAAGATAGTTCCAGCGACAGAGCTGTAACTATACTCTTTGTCGACGGTTTTTGTGGCGCAAAAGCTGCCTAAGTTAATGGAACCTAGCTGTCCTGTTATAAGATATTAAATACTCGTGTGTTTGATGGATAGTTTAGTTTCCTTATACTGGAAAGAATAATTGTGGCTAACCGTTACAAAATGCATCAACTATATCTAGTAGGAGAAGGTAACATTTCGATTCAAGTCGTCTCAAAGTATTATTTTTGTTTATTGTTCATTTATATTTTTCAGAAGTAAAGCAACTTGCTACAGCTACTCTATAATATCGTAAACACGGCTCACCTATTAGTTGAATAATGTGTATATACAATGGGAATACAAAGTAGAAACCTCGTGCCTCCAAAAGCCACAGAATTATCACCATTAAGTCGCTTTAATATTTCAAGGCACGGAAAGGTTCCTGAGTTCAACACCATGAAGAATTCTTTTGGTTTGTTACGAAGTGCACAGCATCAAGTGTGACTTCAGTGTTTTTTAACAATTTCTAGGATTACGTGCAAACAAATTCAAAACCTCCATGTTAAGCCCTACTGTGCGATGTGTGTGTATTATTTTGTGATGATTTCTAGGCTTCCATTTCGCAACAGATACTTGCAGACTGAAATTACTCATGCGTTAGTTTACAATGCAAAAAAAAAATATACACTAAGATAAATATGCTTTCCTTAAATTTCTATAATGAATGTTTACATTTAACCTATATAAAATAAGAATGTTGTATTTTATTTTATACTTAACTAGGATATGTATTTAAAAGTAGGAAATTGCATATTAGCCTATTTCTATAGATTAGAACTGCCTCAAACTGCCCAAAAACTGTAAATAATAAAAACACTATAAAAATTTAGAATTTTAAGAATTCGAAGAATATATTATTTTTCTTGTTATTCTTCTTCCGTTTTTTAAATATTATCCTCGCTCCATTTGTAAGACTCGCAACTCTCTGGACTTACAAGCAAGTTTCTTGTGTGGATCACGTGCAAGTAAAAACAATAATTCTGAGCCACCCATTAGCCAGATATATGGTGTCAGGTTTTCCTGAATATGCGTTAACCGAAGACAGGACAAGATAGGAAGGCGAAAAATAAAAACTCTCCTTTATATAAAGCATAAAAAGAACGTTATGGGATGGAATGTTAAAGTTCCCAATCTTCCTGAATTCTGAACTAAAATAAGCAGTATAATCCACCATATCTTCAAGGATAATCTCTTCTCCGAAAGGCTGATTAAACACTAAGAATTCTTGTAACTAATTATTAAATCAAGGAACAAGAAATATCACTGATCACAAAGGGATCGCATGCGCGACCTTTCGGTTTATAGCGTGGCACTCCAGCCCCTACCTAACAATACTGCCCTAAGGAAACACAACACATTGTTCAATACATTACAAAAATCATCTTCATAAATTTATGAGAATTCTGAACGATAGCAATTAGGGCTATAAGAATATGTGGCTCAGGTTTAGAATTCATCGACCTATGATTTTCCATAATACATTGTCGTAATACTTTTTACGTCTTTGTCAACAATTCGTACTATTTTGAACGTTTCTCAACAATACTTATAACATTTTTACAATTATTTAGTATTTAACCACGTACGAAAATTGTCGCATTTATGTATTTTTTTTTTAATTCTACACAATCATCGTGCTCATGCACGAACACTTAAAGAAATTCCGCTAGATGGCGGATATATTTGTGACATTAGAATGTCCAGCATTCGAAAATATATTTTAAGAAATTGATGTTGATTCACTTAATTTTGTTAGGTAGTTAGTGTACACTGTTATAGATAGGATAGCAAATAGAGCTTTGCAGTGGTATGGACATGTACAACGAATGTCGGAAGAACAGTGGCCTAAACAGGTGTTAGATTGGATGGTATCAGGCAGAAGGAAGAGGGGGAGAAGTATAAGAATATGGTGTGAGCGAATGTATGATACTATAAAGAAGAGAGGTATGGAAGAAGGACAATGGGAAGATAGGAATCTCTGGAAAGCAGGAATTAAGGGCGAACTGCTGTAAAAAGCTTGTATTAAGTAAGTACAGTAAGTTAGTATACATCAGATCAGTTTATACTTCATTAAATAATATGAAGGTAATTTATTTTGTTAGCTTAGGAAGGGGGAAGGTGTACATCCATTCTTTTATCAACATGTTTGGGAATTTATTGCGGAGCTTGGTAATGCCGATTTCACATATATGTCCGCCATCTAACGGAAGTTTCTTTAATTGCACTGGTCAAAATGATTTTTGTCTCATGAGTACCAATCGTTGTACTTCATGCAGTTTTTTTAACGTGTTTTCAAATATGTATTCGGAATTTCTCTCTCGCCCACAGTTTTTTTTTATTTCAATTTCAATTAATAGATTTAAGTAATTATTTTTAATAAACTTTTTTCGTCCATTTGTCCATTGTAAAATAAAACCAAATGAGCTAACTCAGGAGATTTCAGCTATGGAAAAGATATATCAAGGCAAATGGAATCCTAATATGCTGGCCGATTATTGTTGGATCATCACGAGGGATGCTCCACAAGCGAAATACAGCAGAAAATCGTCATTACTTACTTTCTAGGCGAGTCCAAATGTTCGAATATTGTGTACTTACGAATGTAGAAAATATTAAAATGTTTGAAATTATAAACTTCTCTCTCTCGGAAACCTTGCGTGATGGAGAAAACCCGATATTATATTTCAATTCAGGAGAAAAAATACTATCAGAATCGCATATTTTTATTTCTAAACAAAAAAAGTTTCTTTTTTGTTGCTCAGTGTTGTTGGCGCATGTATACTATGATTCTGTGGAACTTTATTGGTCGAGGTAATCTGAACTTTTACTTGATTTATTATTATATTATTAATATATATGATTTGTTATAGTTATATTTCCGTGCTGGATAGGTCGATTATTTATTGTATAGACGACACTAAAATACAATAACAAATAATGAAAAATGTATTACAAGTTACAAAAAACTCCAAGCGTGACAGGCCAAGAAAACCCTTGGCCTACCTTCCGGCTGCTGGCCTCACATCCACATGTGTTAATCACAGAGGTAGACGATCATCTAGCCAGTGCACGGGTGTCATGTGGTCAGCATATCGGATCCCCCAGCCATTATAGCTTGTCTTCTCACCCTGGAGCCGCTACACCCAATTGCCTCATGATGCTGGGTGGGCACCAGTTCCATACTGGCTGAAATTCCATGAGAAAAATTCTTCCCCCATGGGGACTCGAACCAGCGCAAGTCCCGTAGCTCTGCAAGGATTGTTGCCTTAAACACTCGGCTACAGCGTGGGACATTACATGTTAGAAGGTATGGAAAAAATATATTCATAAATTAAAAAGAGAACAATTAAAAAAGTTTGATCAAAACTTATCCAATTTTTCTCATAGTGAAATAAGTGCTCAATTAATAAGAGAATAATTTTGTTTTCGTTGAAGAGAAAAGAGCTTCGTCAACACTGTGAAACGAAATACGATCATCATAATAAGTAATTTAACGAACTTTCCATCATTAACTGCAAAAATTACAGACTACATACTTTGCTTTCCATAAATTTACATACGTACGTTGTATCTACAGTCAGGAGGCGGTTCGTCTTCATGTGTGCAAGCCCTTAATTGGAAATTTGTGTGGTGAAAATATGTGCTAGTAATTTACAATGTTTGCCCTGTACTTGGCAGCATGAAGATAAAGGAGAAGAGAAAGACTGCGCACAGAGGTGTTTTAACGGTGTTTAGTTTGTTTGTATCAAAGTACGGGCCTACGCCATGTTTCTGCTAGACAAATGACTAAAGCGTTTCTAATTACAAAGACTTATAAATGGTGGTGTTACTAGATTGCAAACACGCTTGTCTCTTATGAAGATAGGTAGTCTTATATTTTTCGCTTCGGTGATGTAATACTGTGCCTGATTGACTAGCATCACTTGGGATCTCGAGTTTGACTCCTGGCTATTAGTATAGAATGTTTGTATACGTTCTGAAAGGCTTTCCTTATATCACATAAAAATTAATTTAGGAGATTTTGCTGCAAAAGTGGACAGGAAGCTACATTCAGGCCAAAAGAAAATTCAGTCTTCATAACAGTAGTAAAACAATGGAGTAACATCAGACACCTTTGACACATCGATGAATCTCATTCTTAAGAGTACAACAAGTTGCCGCTTACAACAGGTACAGACCATAGGCGGTCACAAACCCTATCTCACTCCTGCTCGTTCTCGTAACCCTGAGCGGCTGAAAGGGCCACGAGAGTCTCATATAACAAGACCTCGAGAATGAGAAGTCCCGGGATTCTCGCAGTGAGTACGGCTAATGAAGTCAAGCACTGTTAGTGCCACATAAGAAATGTTTACTGCATGTATGAAACCGCATGTTTCTCAATAGCCAAAGGAATTCCTCCTTTTACAAATGCACATTTTATTATTATTAATCATCATCATCATCATTATTATTGTTATTATTATTATTATTATCATTACTATTAGCATTATCATTACCATTACCATTATCATTATCATTACCAATATCGTTATCATTATCCTTATCCTTATCATTATTATTATTATTATTATTATTATTATTATTATTATTATTATTATTATTATTATTATTATTATTATTATTATTATTATTATTATTATTATTATTATTTGAATGTTATTACAATACATCGCCTATATTGTAAAAATTAACATTCAGATCTTCCAATTTGCTAATGCAGTGTAATGTTATATACATAATAAATACCGTACACTATATATCAATGTCTGAATATTAATAAAATATATACACGTAATAATATCTGTCAGGTTGGTAATTTTTGTTAACGATGATTTTTAACAACTCTTTCGGAATTCAAACCTGAATCCACAAAGTTTGCTTTATTCAGGCTTGAGCTTCTTTCACATGCTGTAAATCTAAGAGGATGGTCACATGGCTAAATCATTTTCATTTGGAAGGAAGGCATACTCAAGAATTTTACACCTTGAAAAATTCGTCGACCCTGGGCAGGTTTGATCCAGCGTACCTCGAAACCAGAGTCAATAAAGGTAACCACAAGTCCACCGGGTGCAACATAATTTTACTAATTCTCATGCTTGTGAGGAATGTTATCATGTATATACTATGTTAAAACCATTCGAGATGCACTCAGCGATATTTGAGAGGTAGCCTTATAAATATTTTCTTCTACCTCAGAATCATCTATTGGCCTTGACATTGCGAATGTAGACTAACACACACACGCACATTGTTGAAAGGCGGTGTCAATAAGCAGGTGTGCTTTCATTACGTCAGATTTAAACAAAACTGGAAGAAAGAATCTAAAATATTTACTGCAGTGTCATACAAATTATCTGCCATTTTCAACTGCAAGGCATTAAAATCCAGAGCCAAATATCTCATTTAAATATAGAGAAGTAACAACTCCTGTATTGGCAGACTGGATAACCTTCAATACACGCCGTCCTCGCTGCGTCCCGCCTAACTCTACTCCGATCTTAACTCATGATGGGATGTACATCTGCTCTGTACAATGAATTGCATTGCTGGATTCTGGCTTCGATTTATGTGCCTTGCAATTAAAAAGTCAGATAATTTTTGGACACGGCCTTGGTACATCACAACGCTTCTCTGGGAGAAATTTCAAGGTAGGTCTGGGCATGCAATTGTTGACAGTTTCCTTGTAATTGATTGATACTTTCACATATATACTTATATTCAAAGCATAAGGCTTGTAGGTTCCATCATATAATTTATTTAATACATTCTATTTGACTTTCGCAGTCATTGTATACATTATTTTCCTTATGAAGACTATTCACTGCTCACGGGATATCTGATCCAACGGAAATCCCGGTAGTTCTCGCTTACTCCCGTGTATTCGTTTGGCATTCCCCTCCCACTCCCCTAAACAAGCTCAATATCTCCACAGAAGCAAAGAGACTGTGAATCTCGGGGAGCGAGATCTGAATGCGTACTTGATCGGCTCTAGAACAAACGCTAAAAATTACAAAAATAAATAATTTAAAAATTATGAAATGTGACAAGAATATCAGGTAAAAATTGCGAATAGATTTGAAACGTTGTAATGTTTAGATGGAAACACGGCAAATGAAGGCGAAACTGATATAAATCAGAATGGGAGATTATGTGATTATTAATTATCAGCATCAGAAATCGTTAGATATTTAAAAAAGAGGTAAGAAACGATTTGATGAAAAACCTTCTGAAATAATGATCGTGGTTCAAACTTGATTTCTCAAATCAACTGTTAAAATTATTACTAAACACCGTTGGGGCCACCACGTAAAAGTTAAGACACATACCTTTGATCTCAGTCGTCCACAGGTAGTTAAAATGTTAAAAAATATTTTTAAGGCCTTTCGGAAGAACATATGTTCAATTTTCAGCTTGAAAACGGTTACTGACTGTTGCTGGTTATAACTTTATATAGAGGATTCAGGTCACGGCGTATGTACTCATTGAATATGTGTATGTTCTTGATATCTTTTAATATTCTCATATATTCGGGGATATTAATTCTCGAGTTAATATTCTCTTTGTATATGAATTTTAAAAGTATTGACTTACTAGCCAATCTGGCGAAGACAAGTTTTAAATATTTCATCCTCAAACTGACGTTACACAAGACTGTTGCAAACTTATTTTTAATAAATAATGTTTAAAATACCCAAATACGTCAGAATTAAAACCAAAAACAAATGTTACACAGCTAAAAAAAAGAGACGTCTGAAATGAATTGGATTAAAAAGTAAATTAGATTATTGTACATAGGAAAAAGAAATACAGGGTATCCCATTTAAACCTCCCACATTTTAATTAATCATAACTAACAAAGTATGCGGAATTATGAAATGAGGCCGGTATTAAACGAAACAGAAACTCAAAGAGTTTTCATTGCCACACACTAAAACACATGTACATATGCACCATTAGTAGCACGAACAATATCAAGTCTGTATTCGATTTCGTGCCACGTTCCTTCCAACATGTCCACTGGTTGTATTGCAATTGTGTCAAAGATACGGGTTCGTAAATCATGATCCTGTACTGGAGTCGCAAACACACAGTCTTTTACATACCCCCAGAGGAAGAAGTTCAGTGGAGTGATGTCTGGCGAACGTTGTTTTATGTCATTATTGTCCAACATGCGACAGATGAATTAACTGCAACAATGAAAACAAAAATTCTGAGTTTTTCTTTCTTTTAATACCAACCTCATTCATAATTCCTCATACTTTGAAAGTTATGATTAATTAAAATGTGGGAGGTTTGAATGGGACACGGTGTACATTAATTAATTATATCATCTCAATCAAGAAGCTGGTTATAAAATTTGGTAATTGCTGGTCTATAATGGAAAATCGATTACATATCAGAATTATTATATATATATATATATATATATATATATATATATATATATATATATACACACGGAAGAAATTAAACATGTTCATAAACTACAGTCAGATTCAACCCAGGAAATTACTGTGTGTTTGGAATAGGGAACTAGGTTGCCATTTTAACAATATTTTCTTGAGAGAAATCATTAAATAAAACTGAAGATTGCAACACAGCAGGTACATAGTTGTAAGTTGTAGCCGTCCAAGCTATCCTCTCTTAAAGAAAAAAAACTTATCACTGAGATCGTGCGGATCTATACTATCTTGTGTGAAAGTGTCGACTCTCATATATACCATAAAACTAGTTTGCCGTAAAAGTAAACTATGCTTTTTAAATGTATGGTACATATATTTGGAAAAAATACTACTAACCTTGCCCCTCCACCGCTCCCTAAACAAACAAATGCCGTTATTTTGAGTTTGGCAACATCTACCCTCTGTACGCAGGGGGACACTGGCGTAGCCCATAAGGTCTGTAGTAACTTCCTGGATTAAATTAGAGTGTAATAATAAAAATACGCATAAATACAACAATGATGAATAAAGAGTAATCAAGCTAACTACACTAAATCTGAATAAAGAAGAAAATAGATTGCTACAGCTAGAATAGAATTTGAAGTTTAGTATCGTTACCTTCCGCTCCGTCGGTCCGGGTTCGATTTTCGGTGATTAGGCGATTTTTAAATATACTCCTAGGATTTAGGTGTAACCACCTTGTCTTTTGCGGCAGTAATTATGACATATTTCCGGCCTCAGATCAAGGAAAACCCTCATTGTGTACCTTCCTAGTGAGTGGTTAAAATGTTCTGATCTCTGTCTACAGGTTACCCGCCCAGTATATTGGCTCAGAAATTATGGCAGGTAGAATAATAAAAATAAGAAAGACTATGAATGTTTCATTGAGAGGAAACACGACATTAGGTTCATTAACATTTATTCAAATAAAATATTATAACAAAAAAACTACGTCGGCAGGATTGTGTAATTAATCTCAACCTAACCGGAACAAGATGGAGTTTTATAATTCATGCGTGCATTAAATCATTAACTATTTAATGTATTTATGCTAACGAAACGACCACATGGCGCGTGTTAGCAATTTTTAATATTAATTTTATGCAACAACATTCCTGAAGAACTACATTCAGCATTATGCCCTGGCTTCGGAGTATCATTAATTTTCTGGTAACAGTTTTATAGTTTCTGCTACGTTAGGTGTTCGTGAGCTTCCTGAATTGTGTTTAAACTCCATGCTTCAAAAGCAAGTTTTATATTTACTTAGTTCATACATTAATTAATCCATAAATTACCAGGTAATAACTTTTTATATTACACATTATATTACAGTTCATTTACATTAGATACATTACATTGATGTGACTTGTTTTGTGAAGCTGTTGTCTCAAAATAATTTTTTATAAAATTTCCACTCTTCTCTGGAGCGCTGGCTGTCACATAGCGAATTCGATTTCCAGACAGATTAATTTTTTTTTATGAATTTCTACAACTGTAAGGAAAATACCAGGAAACTTCGGCCATAATCTGTACAAAAAACACATATCTTCAGCATATCCATATGAATATTAATTAAAGATAGCAGAGCTATCCGATTTACAACGTAACCCGATCATTGAAGACCAGGAGTTACCACCGATCGAGGTGAGATATACAGATCAGAGATTCAGAACAGGTGTTTCAAGTATTGTTCAAAATGTAGTGATGAGAAGTTAAAAAAAAAACAAGAAGAGAGTAAAAATGTTCTAATAAACATAAGTTACGAAAATAATGGTTACCACATTACGTCAGTTTCTTATTGAGGTTCCCGAATATTAAGTGGCAATTCCAAGAAAACAGAATTCAAGTGCGAACAAAAACAATCTCAGAACCTCCAATAAACATTAATCCTCAAATAAACTTGTCATAGGATCAATCACTTTTTAAGTGTCTGGTCGTCAGGTTGGTACATAATTCTAAATTATCACACTACAAAATAAAATGTTGCATCCTTAGAGACAGTAGATATCTTAAAGGGACCGGTATCAATATTGCCGAAGACTTTAGTGAGAAGGTGCGCCGCGA
Organism: Diploptera punctata; assembly: GCA_030220185.1. Lineage (NCBI taxonomy): Eukaryota > Metazoa > Arthropoda > Insecta > Blattodea > Blaberidae > Diploptera > Diploptera punctata. The sequence continues at coordinate 360,363 of JASPKZ010008011.1, forward strand.
AAGGGACTTTCTTAAGCGACACATGCTCGAGGCGAGGAGGCAGGGCTGCCATGCAATCATGCAATTTAATAAATTTATTATAAATGGACGAATCTGGAGCAGGGAACTACTACAAAATATGGACAACTCTGAAAATGAATTTGAAGAGGTCATTAACAGCGAGTCCCCAAAACCTACACGGGACGCTTCAACAGCAGGTGGTCAACTTACAGCAGAGGAGGGAGAAAATTCTACACGAGAGAAAGAGAGAGGGAGCACTACGATACTAACTCCCAGGAATACAATAAACATACAGCAAAAAACGGCCGAACGCAAAAATCATACCCCACCTCTAAGAGGTGAACGACCGGCGGACACAAGAACTCCAACAAGAAAATCACTAAGACTTCTGAATTTACCCGCAGAAAAGGAACTATTGAGAGGGGGAAGTTCGAAAAATACAGGTAAGACTAATGACAAGGGAACACAATAGGGTTTGTTGACAGTCGGTTCATGGAATATCGAAGGGTTAAAACAAAAACTTTCAATGGACAGATGTGTAGAGTTTATTGAGACCTTTGATATATTAGCTCTAGGAGAAACATGGTTAAAAGCTAATGAATGCGTAAATCTATGTAATATGAAAGGTTATTTTAAGGGTAATCAAAATAGAGGAAAGAGAGGTAGATATCCAGGCGGTGTTGCCATTTTATATAAAGCTAACTTAGACCCATATATTAAAAGGTAAATATTACTTTAAAAGAGGCAATTTGTATATATTACCATACAGAAAGAGCAGAAATGTGTCTGTTGTCTATTTACCGCCAACCACTAAATTCCAGGTATGCCAATCCAAATTTTTTCGTTGAATTGTCTGACTCGTTGGCAGAAATAAAAGATAGGTTTCCGGAAGCGGGAATAATAATTTTAGGGGACTTTAACTGTAGGATTGGGGAGGAAAATATCACTATAAAATCGGATGATAATGAAACACGAGGTGAGGGTAGGAGAAGCAAAGATAAGATTTTAAATTCAGAAGGAAACCAATTGTTAGCTTTTTGCGATGCATTTGAACTTGAAATTCTGAATGGGAAATATGGGGAAGATAAAAATGGAGAACTGACATTTATTAATAAAAATGGAAGTAGCGTAATCGATTATTCAATATGCACACAAGACATGATTCCAGTCCTAAGTAATTTCTGTATAGTTTCCAGAATCGAATCACACCACTTCCCAAACAAACTTATTTTAAATATGAAAGGTATTAGTGAGACAGTTAATGATGAGGTGGCAACAATATTGCGGCCAATTACACGTTTCAGGTGGATCGAGGATCTGAGAGAAGAATTTATCAGGAGTTTGGAAACGCTAATACAGGATCTGCAATTAAATGATCTTAGCGGGGAGGAAATTATTAAAACTTTGACAGAATGTTTTCAAAAAGCAGGGGGAAAATTCAAGGTTAAATACGCAATGAACCAGAAGGACAAAGGGTGGTACAATAATGCATGTAGAAAGAAGAAGAAATTTGTCGAAAGTAGTCTTTTAAAGTTTAGAAAAGAAAGCACAGATGAAAGCAGAAAAAAATTATGCGCAAGAGAGAAAGGAATATAAAGAATTATTGGCAGAAACAAAACTAGCATGGCAAAATAAGAAATCCGAAGAAATGAGAGTCGCGACTGAAAGTGGGAACATTGCGGACATATGGAAAGCGTTAAGGGAACTCAAAGTAAAGTCCATAAATCGGACAAGAATAACGCCCGGGGAATGGAGAAGTTACTTTGATAGGGTGCTGGGAAATGAGAGGTTAAGATATAATCAAGGAAATATAGTTGAGATCCCTGACCCAATTCATATTCAATTACTGGATCAGGATATTTCGAAAAATGAAGTGGTTTCTTCCATTAAATGTTTAAAGAATGGTAAAGCACCTGGAATTGATGGAATACCAGGGGAATTCTTGAAAATATGATATCATCCAATAAATTATTAGACGTTTTGAAAACTGCGTTCAACAAACTTTTTAATGGAGGAGATTATCCGGAAGCCTGGGCGACAGGTGTCATCCAACCGCTATACAAAGGGAAAGGTGGGGCACAGATACCAGAAAGTTACAGGGGAATTTGTCTCTTGTCAGTGTTCGGAAAAATATATTGTAAAGTACTTTACGAACGAATAAGACAATGGGCTAAAGAGAACAATAGGCTCTCAAAATATCAGGCAGGTTTTAGAGAAGGGTACTCCACGGTGGACAACGTATTTGTTCTGAGAACATTAATTGATGACAATCTGAAAATGAAGGGGGGGTAAATTATTTTGTGCATTCATTGATTTTAAGATGGCATTTGATACTGTGGACCGAAGCGCACTTTGGGAAAAATTAAATCGGAAAGGATTGTCTCATAAAATGATACATGCTTTAATGTCAATTTATAAATATGTTAAATTTTGTATAAAAGTAGACCAAGGGCACATTACAGAGAGCAGTGAAGCCAATCGGGGAGTGAGACAAGGTTGCATTTTATCACCAATGCTATTTAATCTATTCGTTGATGATATTGTAGACGTAATGCTAGAAGGAGAAATTGAGGCTCCGGAGATAGGAAATGTTAGAATCCCAGTCCTGTTGTATGCAGATGATTTAATTATCTGTTCCAAGACAATCAAGGGATTGCAAAGAGGTCTTGACCTACTGGAAATATACTGTAGGAATTGGGGATTGACTGTAAATGTTAGTAAGACAAAAACAATGACCTTTAAAAATGGGACGGTTTATGGTAGAGCAGAGGAATGGAAATACAGAGATCAAGTACTTCAAAACGTGAAACATTTTGAATATCTTGGTACGACGTTGAAAATGAACGGAAAGTGGAAAAAACATATTGATATAGCATTATTTAAAGGGAGGGGACAACTTAACAGTGTACTCGGTATTCTGGGTCGAGTGCCTGATATTCCAGTCAGCACATTAGAAAAAATGTATGGAGCTATGGTCAGGCCAGTAATGCACTATTGTAGTGAGATTTGGGGTTTCCAAAGAACGGAAATACTAAATAAGGTATATACGCATTTTCTAAAGTATATTACAGGACTTAGTAAGGCCGTTTCTAACTGTGGAATTTTATATGAATTCGGGTCATTCCAGGACGACATTAACTGTAAAATTCGTGTACTCAAATACTGGTTGCGAGTAATCCAAGGTGAACAAACAATGCTTAGAGCAATTTGTTACGACCACCAAATTAAAAACATAGATGTTAAATTTTGGGCAGACGAGGTTAGGAGAGAACTCCAAAAGATTGGGATGGGCTGGATATGGGAAAAAAGGGACTGAAAATCGCAAGAACGTGTGGAGAAAAATAAGGAGGAGGTACTTAGATATAAACCAACAAGATACTTTCGCCGAATGTACAGGAAAACGCTCACTGTGTTTACAAAGAGACCTAAAACACGTCTGGGGAAAAGAATCGTATATACTCAACCTAGGATTTAAGGAGAGATCAGGGCTTGCTTGGTTTAGGCTAGGGGCATGGAAATTTCTAAAAATTAGCGACGATCACGATATGCGAATATGTCCAATGTGCGGGAACTTTGAAGATGAGATACATATATTAGGAAAATGTAATGATTTAGAATATTGGAGACGTCAGTTATTACCGGAAAGATTTCTAAATTCAAATCGGGAAAGATTGGCATGCTACGAATTATTGGTAAATCCAGAAAATTGGATAAACCTCGGTAAATTTCTGGACAAAACGCGAAAAATAAGGACAACACTCATTCATGAATAAATATATGTTATCAAAATGCAATACCATTAATTATTAACAATTATATATAAATTAATTAGTGTATAATGCTGTTGTGTTATTATTTAATTGTAATATTAATGTGTTTTCTTTATGTAATTGTAATGTTAATGTTTTTTTAGTGTATAATGCTATTGTGTTATTACTTAATTGTAATATTATTGTGTTTTCTTTATGTAATTGTAATGTTAATGTTTTTAGTGTATAATGCTATTGTGTTATTATTTAATTGTAATATTATTATTGTGTTTTCTTTATGTAATTGTAATGTTATTGCTGTTTTTGTTGTTTATTTTTCTTTACACTAGTACCAATTATTACTTTATTGTAACGGACTGTCAACAGCACGTACGGCTTACTGCCCGTGCGACCCATATTTGTAAATAATATTGTAAATATTTTACTTTTTGTCTAATAAAGTCCTACTACTACTACTACTACATAATTCTAAAGTTTTCGGATCGATACCTGGTTTGTTTAAACGTAATATAACCCCTCCTTGCAATGTTTTGTTAGAATGTTGGAATTAGTATCGTCGCGCCTAGTGGTTGCTTAGGATCATATGGAATTTCTTTAAATTAATCCCATAGATATTTACACAAACTCTCCAAATTCACTTTATTTACTTCATAATAGTTAACTAATTCTTCAGAAATAATTTCCTGCTAATAAAGTATCTTGCTTCAAAATCTATTTGATCGTCTTGTTTTTTTCTACTCGCTGGCGGTTTCACTCAGAATGTGGTCTTTTCTTGGCTCGAGTTCATTTTACCAGTCCACTTCTGGACTCGAGTCGGGACATGATTCGAATGCAACTAGCCTGATTGTCGCATTCTATGGTAGATACGCGAGGGCAGGAACATACCTGAACCCCCAGTCGGGATCGTTCCATAATGGAACCCACTTTTCCGGAATGGACGCATCTGGAAAGTTCTCCGTAGGCTCACCGATTCGTGAATCGATAGCTCACGAATCCTTCTCTACTATACAAGGTAAGATCAGACTCTAGCCATCAGCCAAGAAATTCAAAAGCTAGACCAACAATGTCTCACAATATTTAGTATTCATCGAGACCTAATCAGAAGAAAAAGACATCTTGTAACCTGTTAATTTCGGGACTCATGTTTACTTACCTTAATTTTTACTTTCCACTCCAAGTTTAGGCCATTTTGAAAAATCTTACATAATGTTTCCGGCAAATTTAAGAGTTCAGTACCATTGTGTTTGTGAAGCGTATTTACAAACCACCTTCACTGAAGTTAAGGATACTGTGACTCCGAAAAAGCACTCCGATCGTTATGTCTGTTCAATCAGAGCTTATTAATATTTATAATCTACTAGCCAATACCCGGCGTGCGCTGCTAAGCCTAAATAAATGAAAATTAATGTGTTTCTATGTTTAGCTGAATAGGTAAAAGAAAATATAATTTTACATTTATATTGTTTATATAATCCGTGCTGATTACCCGGCGTTGCCCGGAAATCTACTTATCCCGATCTTCTGGATATAAATGAGCTGAAATACGAAAATTAATGTGTTTTATGTTTAGTTGAATAAGTATGAGTACAATTTATATCGTAATTATTTTTAGATAACCTCGTGCTGTTTACCTGGCTTTCTCCGGGAATCTACTCATCCCCATCTTCTTGGCAAAAATAAGCTGAAAGACAAACATTAATGCACTTCTTATGATTAGTTTAATAAGTAGAGTAAAAAGTAATTATAAATGTATATCGTAATTATTTTAAAATTCCCCGTGCTTAATTACCCGGTGTTGCCCGGAAATCTACTTATTTCGATCTACTTGGCATAAATGAGCTAAAAGACAAAATTCGTTATTGCGAGTTACCGTAAAAGAATACCCGCCATGTCCTGCTTTGCTTGCACAGGAATCTACGTACTTGTCTCGATCTTCCTGGCATCAATGAAAGACAAAAATGGTTATTGTGAGTTATCCGTAAGAGATAAACATATGCTGTCGCGGACTTTTTTTTAGAGCGTTTTGAGATATTCAATTCTGTGTACATTAATTTTTATATTTGTTATGGTTTACGCAGCGTAAGCCATTTAAGCGTCCAACGAGCTATTTTCACGTTTTCTGCTACAAAGGGCGATTTTTAAGGGTACCTATAGGAGTTGAGAATCGCAACTCTCTTATAGCCTATGTTCATCTCGGGAATCTCCTCAACATTTTATAAAAAGCCCCATCACAATCGGATCAACGGTATGGCCGCGCATAAAGTACAAACAAACAAACATTTTTATTAATTAAATAAAAATAAAACGTAGTTTTATTTGATTTTCATATTTATTATATAATTCAGTGTACCGAAACAGCTGTCACTGAATTATAGAATAACTATGAAAATCAAATAAAACTACGTTTTATTTTTATTTAATTAATAAATATGGATTTTCATCAAGTAAACACCAACTCAATTGATTATCAAACATTTTTATATTGTAGCTGATAGCACGGGGTTTTCCTCTTACTTATTTAGACTTAAATAAGTACACATTTGTTATTTAAAATTTTCCTTTTTACTCTATTTTCTTCTCCAAAATTATCACAAAATCTTCAAGTACAATTTTGTTTCACAACTATTATTTTTATAACGTTAATTAGATAATCATTTCTAACACAGTTGCAGACACAATACTTCCTCACAGTCTAGCTTCCTATCTAACTTCTCGGCGTTCACTATCAGACTGGGGGTCGTTCCGCTCTCGCCACATATTTATAGGCAAGTAGACGGAAATTTCCAGATCCATGAACGAGATGTTTCTACATGGAGCCCTCTCGTCTTCGATGTTTCTCGAACGGGGGAACTCTCTGGCTATTAGCCAAGGAAATTCGGTGGATTCTATGACTCGCGATTGGCTATTCGCTAATCGAGTCCACCAATGCGAGGTTTCTCTCGCCGGGCCACGCATTTTAAACGACGCTACTAGAACGCGTCACAATATATTAGATTGTAAAGTCACAACATGACCGTTATTATTAAAGCGATTGTAGACAATTAAAAATATCTCGCCCTGAAAAAGTAATATGTAAAAGAATGCAGTTTTTTTTACTCTACTACATTTTTAATTTGATGTTTTAATCTTGTAGCTTTTATGCAAGAAGCTGAGCGTAAAAAAATGAGATTGCTTCACATTAATCTTCGGACTAATTTAGTGGACTGTTAGAAACAAAGTTTTAGCCACAATCATAGTTTTTCGTTTCCGCAATCCATGATAGTTATGTAATTCGATAGCTAGAAAGAGCAACTACTTGAGGTAGCCGTGATTCTATGGAACTATCCACGGATATTTTAAGGTAATAGTGAATTCGAAAGCATACAGATGATGATGATAATATTACTTATTTTATGTATTATTTGAATCAGTCATTTCGAAAAGGGATCATCTTCAATTTTTCTGAAATTCACTTATTTCATTATTCTATCGTTTCCGTGTGAGAATTGATAAACTACACAATTACTTTATCATTTTCTGACTTTATTCAGTAGCAATTTAATATTCAATGCTTTATCCTGAACAAGTTGAATCAGTTGTTTTTCCTCTCCTGTAAAATTTGATCAGCTGTAGATGATCCCTTTTCGAAATGACTGATTCATTTATATTCACACAATGCATAGATTACAGATACAATAATTAAAAGGTCTGGGATAATTTGAATATACGAGATATTTGGTTGTTCAAATATACATATGTTAGCCTGTTGGAGTAAGCATGTTAATATTTAAAATATTATCTCCAGGGTGTAAGTTTGATTTTTAACATCCTAACGAATACCAACTATATCTCTCCCGCCCTTCGTTTTATTCTCTCTCTCTCTCTCTCTCTCTCTCTCTCTCTCTTTCTATCTCTCCCTCCCTCTCTCTCTCTCTCTAAAACACACACACACATAGCCTACTTTAAAACACACAGACAGGATGTTTCAACAGTTGATAGAGCACATTCTCTTTCATAACGATATGTTGGTTATTTCGTTATTTCATTTAGCTAATTTTTTAAATTATACTAAAAACCCCTACATCGCAACACATTTAAACTCTAGAAAATAAACACAAATAGTAACATACATTTTTATTTTCAGCATCAACTACTTTTATTATCTTTTTTATTTCACGCTCCAGTCAACAGGATTAGTGTAGCTGAAATGTAACTAGATATGTTTAATTTTTACCTAACACTGTCCTTGCTGTAAAACAGAACACATGTCGTATTTTTATTGTCTTCCTTCTATGACAATCTCTTAATGCAATCTGTTCCATCTACCCATGAAGGTTGAAGGCTGAAGGTTTTTAGTAAATTCATCGACGATCTCGGGTACTTTATTGCATTAAATATTGGTTTATTTTGTACTCAGCCAGAGATCGTATCATATAACACAGCGAAGGACGATAATATATGTAATTATTTGTTGAATGTTTTGTTCTTGAATGAACCATGTGACATTTTTAAAGATGTTCCAGATAATATTCCTTTACCGCTTAGACATACTTTTTTTGGAGACATGCTGTGAGATATTGTATATGAAGAATTTAACGATAGGGCTATACCATGTATTCTAGCAATGACAGAGATATAATATGCCTACATTACCGGAATATCAACACCGTAGAACTATCGGTAAGCATAAAATAAACTGGACTGAACAAAAATCGTTAGTAATAATAAATGGATTTCTGCATGAGCAGGTACCTTTGTCGCTTTCCAAATTCGAGACTGGTATTTCCTATTGTATCAAACTTAAAATGGCGTCCCGGCTTCCCAAAGTGGTACTTTGGACGTATTAATATTGGGAATGTCCGATCAACATTGTAGAATATGAACAAAACACATATGCAACAAATAAATGTTTATTTTAATTAAAATTCTTACACCTAGCAAATACCGCCATAGTCGAGCGGTTAAGGTAGGAAGCCTTGGCGCAGAGCTACGGGACTTGCGCTGGTTCGAGTCTCCATGGGGGAAGAAATTTTCTCATGGTATTTCGGCCCGTAGGGGACCTGTGGCCCACTCAGCATCGTGAGGCATTGGGTAGCTACAGTAATTTGAGGACCCTCCTATAACGTCTGGGGGGACTCAGCATTCTAACCACATGTCACCCCTACACTGGCTGTTGTGGATGTGAAGGGCCAGCAGCCGACTGGTAAAAGGGCAACCGCTGAAAAGTGGAAAGACCCTCAATCGGAATCGGTGTATGTGTGTGTGTATATATATATATATATATATATATATATATATATATGTTATATTTTAGATTTTCGTGATTATAAGTATGATTAAGAAAGTTTTCTTCGGTTTTCCGCGTCATGGACTCAAGGTCGGCCTCGCCCACTGATTCCGATGTTCCGGCATGATCCCATATGCCACTATCAAGGAATGATTGGTTCGACTCACTGGTTTAGGTCTTATATAATTATATTACTCGAACATATCATTCGTTGTCGATGAAATGTGAGATCATGCCGGAATCAGTGGCCAGAGGCCGACCTTGAATCCATGACGCGGAAAACCCAAGAAAACTTTCCTAATCACACATATATATACTGCATTCACAACTGTTTGTTGAAATAAAATTATAAACTACACGCAGATTAATATTTTATTCTCACTCTGTAAAACATGTCATTCTACAGTTACGTCAGCTTACCACACATTTTAAGTAAGTTTATTAAAGAGAGAAACATATTTTCTGTTAAAGAGATTGAAACCTACACATAATAGTTCTGAAAATAAAATAAAATTATGTTCTAGTATCCTAAGGCTTAAGAAAAAACATATTTTGTAATTGTGAGTCAGTTGCCGCGAAAATAAATTCTTAAGTACTAAATAAACATACGAATATTAAGTTCACATGCCGTTTGGTATTCCGTTTGGCCTATTTTTAACTTTACTAGCACTTATTGTGTAATTGGTATCTTGGCAGATTAATTGGCGTTTTGTTTTCATTCTCATATTAATTAATTTTTTTTATTTTATCTGTGCATTATGCTAAGAGGTGGTTATTTTTTTATGGTTTCGAAATCAGTAATTTAGTATTTTGATTTATAAATACAGCATTATTATAGCGTTAATATATCCACAATTATGTATTCATAGCATTTTGAAGAAGAAGAAGAATATACAAGTTATGAGTTAACTGAAATGACTGGAAATTTAAAATTACTTTACTGTGAAATTAAAATCACATTTGTAAAGGGTTTATATTCAGATAGAAATGTACACAAAAAATTGTGCATTTATTTTAAGTTAATATATATTTAAGCAACCCACAAAATATGGAATAAATTGATGCAGGATAAAGCATAAAACAGAAAAAAAAATTATACTGCTTCAAAACCAGAATAAAAAAACTAAATTCTTGAAGGTTGAATAAGTCTGTTGTTGAATGCAAGTTGTGTCATTCGAGTTTCTGTCTTTTAAATTTAAATTGTATTTACTAAAATATCTTTCAGCTTGTAAACAGTTGGGAGGGCCCCAATACAGAGCTACGTGAGTACAGCTAACATCACTTGCAGAAATTCGAGACGACGAAAGGAAGGAAACATAGAAACAAAGTCGATTTCGCATTTATATAGCATTGTGATATAATTTTCGCATTTTGAGCCAATTTCTCATATTTCATACTTTCGAAACTCATAAGAAAGTGGTTACAGGTCATGAAAAACGAAAATACAAGAGTATAATCATTTATAACCATTTCGTTCTGTGGTGCATTTGTTATATTATCCTGTATATAACGTTTTTACTGGTTGCTGCAAATTATTTTCTTAAATATAATGAAGTACTGTATATATATTTATTGAACATGTGAAATTACTATATTCAGCATATTGATAAATAAGTTTCATATGATAGGCCAATGAAAAAGTTTTTATTATTAAACAACCATACGTGCTTTGTCTCTAGAGTATATATCCTGAAAAGTCTTTACAAATAAGACTCTTTTCTCACCCTCTTCATTGTACTACACTAATGAAACATGACACTGGGAACTGCTATGGATTGAGGGAGAACCTTTTCCCAGTAAAGAGACGCCTTATAATCTTCAAAGATTCGGTTACATCATGTCTCTTGATTAGAGAAATGAGAGACTCATCAGAAACGACCGTTATCTACGTGATACGTTGTGAGTAGTTTAGAAAATTGACCCTCAATCGTTTGTCCTTTACGAAAGCGCTTTAATTTTTTTAAAGGATTCATGAAAGCGTAGATTTTGCTCTTTTGTTACAATACCTTGATGTAGAACAAGATAGTTTTTTGATTAACCTCGGAACTTTCAGCTGGGATGTATCGAATTCACATTCTGCGACAACTAATCTATAGCTTCTGTTTTCTATAGTCACTATCAAACAAAAGCAATGGTATTTACTTTTATATTCATTTCCTATTTCTTTTAGGTGGGCCAAACTGTTCAGACGGTAACGCATCTGAACACGAGCTCAAGAGGATCCTAACTGGCAGAGATGAAAATTTACTTCCTTGACTATGATCAGACCGGTCCCGGACTCTCTCAACTTCTTATAATTATATCAGTATTGGGAACTTCCTTGAGGTAAAGTTGAGTATATGACCAGCTACCCTACTGACTTCTCATATAATTAGTCAAGATGGAACCTAGCTTCAATACCCCTTAGAACTTCGTGGCTTTATGGAGTGCCTTTATTTTTTTATAATTTCTTATCATTCTAAATGTTCGCAAAATCATACCTTACATAGATACTGTGATATTAAATTGCGCTCACGATTAAACATTTAGTTTTAACATTTCAAAACATCAGCGTCGAAGTTCAAAACTGGGCATAAAGGGACCAAAACATTTTGATTAGAGTTCTCTCCCACCAGACTTCAGTTTCTTTACGTGCACCCGTGTAAGTGTCTACATAATCGTACAACACTACAACACTTGAGAAATTTAAATCAAACTTGGCATAAGTAACGAAATATTATCTGAGAGGTATACAGGAAAAAGACTCATACAGACAGATACCTACATAAGCGGTCCAACCATCATCCCAGACAAAAACGCGGAATAATTAAAACCCTGGTGGAACGAGCCAAAAGGATTTCGGAACCACAGTATCTACAAGAAGAAATTAATCATCTCCAAGCAGCGTTTCAATCCAATGGATACAGCAAAACAGATTTTCGCCGAGCCATAAATCCCAATAAATACAAATCCGAAAACGGGAACAAGGAGGAGGCAAATGGTAAGGTGTACCTACCATATATCAAGGCAATAACGGAGAGAATTGGTCGAATATTAAATAAATATAACATATCTACAACCTACAAGCCAACACAAAAAATCAGCAATATACTGCGCCCAGCCAAAGATACAAGAGATCCGTTAAGTACTGCCGGTATATACCGCATCCCTTGCAGTTGTGGACAGGTTTATATCGGCACAACAAAAAGAATGGTCACCACAAGATTGCAAGAACACAAGAGGCATTGCAGACTAAAACAAAAAGGAAAAATCAGCCGTAGCGGAACACTGGATGAACAACCAAGAACATATAATAAGATTCGAAGAAACACAGGTATTGTCCCAAACATCACATTATTACACCAGACTGTACAGAGAAGCCATTGAAATATACAAACACAAAAATTCCTTTAACAAAAAAGAAGAAACCATGAAGATAAACAAAATCTGGATCCCGGGCACTGCACAATACGACAACGAAGCCTATGACTTCTGCTAGCGACAGCCTGGACAAAACAGCACGCAACACGGACCGCGCAGAAAACCGCCTCTCCACCAGGGGCGTGCCTATAAATAGGGAGGGAGTTTCCAACGATCAGCCAGTCTGCAGCCGACTGTTGAGGAGTTCACAGAGAGCACGCAGTATCTCCTGAAGATGTCTACCGCAGCAGTAGACGAAACGTCGAGTAGAAGAACGACTGGACCACGGCCTATATGCCCGGAAGACGAACCTAATAGGGATCAAATTTGAGAGTTATATACAGGCCTACAAAAGTCTGAAATCTAAGATTGAAATGTCCTAATTATAGAATTGAAGTTAGCAGCTAAAAGTGTCTTGTTAACACGAGGTTCCACGATTCGTAGGGTAAGAAAAATGTTGGTCACGAAAAAGTGAAGAACCAACTTCCATTCTTCTGGTGGCCAACCTTAAGTTATTCTCTGCATACAAAATAAATCTGAAGTAGGCTACATAAGTTTTATACTGTTAGATTAATGATAAATTGTTTTTAGACTATTCTTTAATGAATACATTTAAACGTAAAATAACACAGTAATAATCAAAAATAATAATATATGTCTGTTAACTATTACATATTCTAATTATGCAATATACATTACATCGTTTAATTAATGTAATACCTAGATTATTCTTTTAACACACTACTGTTACGAAATGAGTTATATATATATATATATATATATATATATATATATATATATATAATATATATATATTCTAGTTGGAACAATTTGACCACTCATATTCATATATTTTGTTGTAAAACGCTGTCGATACACCTACCTATATACATACACTAGCCCCTGTATATATGGAGATTTTGAGAAGTGGTAGATTAAAATGTAGGGATTAAAGGTAAAAACAGTGAGAAGAAAGCGCTTGTGATAAACATGAGTTCAAAAATTAACAGGTTACAAGATAATTTCATTCCTTGCTGATTGCGTTCGCTGAATATTAAGTACTAATTCCAACAAAAGGAGAAGAAGATTAACTCCACATGCATAAACAAACCAGGAATTGATTAAAAAAAAAACTTTAAAGTAGGGCGACAGATACTGAAGTGGCGTTTGTAAAGTGCTTAAACAGATAATTTGCAGGCCAATATTTATTGGAGCTTTTGTGATTGGTCTTGTTTCTATTTGAATGTTGTTGCTATCTCATGATTGATAAATTGAATAAAATTATCATTGATTTTGTTTGAATTAATAAAAAGCATAGTATGATATCTCGCAAATAGGGTGTTTCGAAATTGTCTCAGCTACCTGACCCGCAATTAAATTTTATGATCATAAATATCCTCGGTCTGATTACATTATATAGATTTTTCATCTCTTAATCTAACTTTAAAAATGTATATTGTATCGTGATGAGAGTGTACTGGAAATTCAACAAATTATCTGTAAGAATGAGTGCTTGAAATCAGTTAGAGCTGGTGACGACGAGAGACTGAATGAGGGAACTCAAAATTGATTTCTGCAAGGAAGGGAAAGCTCGACTCGGTCTGTGTCTGACAACGCAACTGATAACGCAATAAACCGACGCGACGACTCCGTCGCCAATTGAATACTACAGTGTGCCCAATATACATCCTAATTCAATCTACATTTGTGTAGTGTTAATTTATGTCGTGAATCAAAATTTCTCCAACAAAACAAAAATTCTCCTTTACTGGAATTATCCTTCACCATAGGCTTACATATCACACACATTACTTTGATTATATATATTAACTAAGATTATAAATTATTTTAACTATAGAGTGAGCTGTTCGTAGAATATAAGAACAATATACATATTAATGATGTTCGAAGTTGATAGCATAAACCAACAGTATTGAAAGTGGACAAAATCGTATATATAAAAATTAATGTTTGTTTGGGTGCATGTATGTTTGTTCGTACATTATGCGCGGCCATACCGTTGATCCGATTGTGATGGGTTTTTTTGCAAAATGTTCAGGAGATTCCCGGGATGAACATAGACTATAAGAGAGTTGTGATACTCAACCCCTACACCCTTAAAATCGCCCTTTGTAGTGGAAAATGTGAAAAAAGTAGCTCTTTGGCTTACGCTGCCTAAACCATAAGAAATACACAAAATTAATGTATACAGAATTGAATATCTCAAAAAGCTCTAAAGAACGTCCGCGTCAGCATATATTTATCTCTTACGGATAACTCACAAAAACCATTTTTGTCTTTCATTGAAACCAAGAGTCCCTTACCTCTCACGGATAACTCGCAATAACCTTTGTCTTTCATTGATACCAAGAGTCTCGCGCCATGACCGAGTGGTTAAAGCAAGAAGTCTTGGCGCAGAACTACGGGACTTACGCTGGTTCGAGTCTCTACGGGAGAAGACAGTTTTTCTCGTTGAATGTCGGCTAGTATGGGACCGGCGCACAGTCGGTCAGAAATAAAATCTAGCTGAAAAAAAAACTTTTTTGACTCACTCTCATCAATTTATCTTTTTTTTTTCACTCCAATATAATTGTTATATAACGGTTCTTAACTTATCTGCAAAGGAGGGTACAATTCTAATGTTCATGACTATGTGACGTCATTATTCACACTTCTTGAGCCACAACAGAAGGCTGTAAGAGGTTTTCTTGCGAACTTATTTAATAATATCTAATTATGTCCTAATTGCTGCATTTTTTGGTAAAAAAGTAACATATTTTTATCGTCCGCGCATGACATGAGAATTGAACGTTCCGGTAGGACAACGTCTGCCGGGTACGCTAGTTAGAAATAAAATTGTCCCAGTAAACTTGAGTTTGCAAAACAAAATCGTGTACGAGAAACAAATTTTAGTTAGAAGTTTGATTTTGACCCAGAACTCGATGTTATTAATTTAAAAATGAAGGGGCTTTTTATATATTTTAATTAGTCAATTTCAAACGAACATTCCAATAATATGTATAATACTTTCGCAATGAGTATTTACCATGCCCCAAATGGCAGTCAATGACCAATCACATTTCAATGAATTTTGATTTACAACCAAACACAGTCGTTTTTCACCTCGATTTTATCACTTTCATTTCATCATGTGGCTCCCATTATTGTATACATATAGTGCACGAATGTAACCAGATTCTGCTTGAAAGATATAATAGAAAAACATTCGTAGCAATTGATTATACCACAAAAACGTAAACCACTGTTTCCACTTTCTTAAGCGTATTATTTCCCAGATATTAACATTCCAGAAAAAAAATAATTGACATATTGACATCATAGGACATCAGTAATTAATTAATAACCTACAATATTGGTTATAAACGGTTTTATGTGTTTCATTTTTTCTCCACTAAGGGGCATTCTTACAATATAGCGATCCTTTGGCAATAATTAATATGATCCGGTTGCAGTGATGAACAATGCAGCATAACGAACGTTTCTTATTTGTTTTCAAACATCGCCGTTTATATCTTAATATATAAAAATTACATGTCACGTTGTTTGTCCGCGATGGAATCCTAAACTACTGAACCGATTTTAATACAATTTTGCACACTGTGTGATGTTTGATCCAACTTGAGACTTAGGGAAGTTTATAACTAAATGTATAGTCGCATTATTTTTATTGCAAATTATTTATTAATTATTTAACAAAGAGTTATAATTATCTGTGAGTTCCATACGATTCTAACAGATGACGGTGTAAGGTAAATTGGTTTATTATTTAACCAGGTGGCTGTGCTTTTTATTGCAACCGCGAATTCAATTGAATTACAAATATTGATTATTTCATAATTTAAGTGTGTTCAGTGTTTATTTTATTTTCAAAATATTGATAATAATATTAATGTCATGTGTAAGTATTAGTTTTAAGTAATCTGGCTGAAAGACAGCAACTTAATTTAAATTTAACTGGACCGAGAAGGGACATTGAACAATATGACGAATCAGTTCTAGAGACCATGAATGATAAGATATCAAGTGAATTTCCGCGAATTGGTATAGACCTATGTGGCATAAATCTTACATTTAAGAAGAATGCTAATTTAAAAACATATGAATGTCCTACGGAACGGCATAACAGAACTGTAAGTATGTATATTAGTTATAATAATATGCCTAATATTACAGAAACAATCTCCATGCCTCAATTAAATGAAAAACAAGATGACTATAATATATCACAAGATAATATTACTATACAGAGACTTCTTGATGATGATGATGAGAATCTAAACTGCAAACAAGTTCGTAGAAAAAAACGAAAGTATAATGAATCAGCAAGCCTCCTCAAAACATTCCATCAATAAATGTATATAATCCTTATGATACACTTATTGATGATACTGAGAATGCAGACAACATACATTCATCTCAATCAACAAAACCACTTCCACAGAAACCACCACCCATATTTATACCGGGTGTAGTAAACGTACCAG
Organism: Diploptera punctata; assembly: GCA_030220185.1. Classification (NCBI taxonomy): domain Eukaryota; kingdom Metazoa; phylum Arthropoda; class Insecta; order Blattodea; family Blaberidae; genus Diploptera; species Diploptera punctata. Next base: position 377,303 of record JASPKZ010008011.1, read on the forward strand.
AACTAAAAAATTGTGTAAAACAAAAACTTTCTGATTTAGATTTCTCACTTAGTTTACTACAACATAATTTAACGTATACCTTAGCCACAGCAACGCGTGGCCGAGACTTCTATATATGTATATATAAAACAAAGTCGGATTAGTTACACTATTTATAACTCAAGAACGGCTGGACCGATGTTTATGATCTTTGATTTGTTGGATTTGTTTCCGCCCCGAATTGTAGATAACTATTAAAACATCGGAAAAATTAACGTAAAAATATTTAAAGGAGATACGATGTTCGCCGGACCAGCTAGTTATTTATATATAAATATTTTAAAATAACTATATTTACATAGTGATTTGTGAGTAAACAGCTTAATTTTATTGGTTAAATAGTCCTAACAAATGCCACTCTTGATTTCCAAATTCTCTAGATAAATTGGAAATAACTCGTGGCAGTACTTATGATTAATTTACAATATTAGGATAAATAGTTAATACAAATTGTGCTGTGCATCAAGGTATCTTAAATATTTAATGTTATATTACGACCGTTTTTAGCTCTTGCTGTAACCATACTATATTAGATCCGTACACATGGGTTCGGGTTTTTTAAGACCGGCAACTTAGTTTTTGGTTCATTTTATTATCCCTCTTTACCTTATGGAATGAATGATACGAAATATACTCTACGGTGATATGTACTCTGTTATGGTGTTCCTGGTTCGACACACATCAATTATTCACACACACGGCTCACTCTGCCATTTATTTGGGCTGGGTCCTAAGGCCTCGAGAAGGAGCTAGAGCACTCCTTTTGGCCCTATTTTGCCCTAAGCAGATAGACAGGCTCATAGCCATGATAAGTACATCAGTGTGCCACCATTAAATCATCATAACGTATTTTAAATACTTCTCATTTTCTGAACTAAACTCCACGGCGCGACTGATCTAGAAGGCCCTTGCCCTTCCAGCCGACTGCTGGCCTCACACCCACATCTGCTAAACACAGAAGTAGACGGTAATTTATCCATTGTAGGGGTGACATGTAATCAGTACGTCGGGTCCCCCAGCCATAGCTGGTCTTCTTAACCTGGACCCGCTACTTATTGTAGCTACCAAAATTCTTCACGATGCTGCTTAGGCACCGGTCCCATACCGGCCGAAATTCCGCAAGAAAATGTCTTCTCCCATGGGGACTCTAACCAGCGCAATACCCGTAGCTCTGTGCACAAGCATCTTGCTTTAACCATTCGGCTACGGCGCGGGACGTGATTTCCTCAAGCAGACTATGTTTACCTAACTAACGTGAGATGAGAGGTGATATGAAAAGAATGAATGAAGATTTAAATCACGTGTTGCGTGAAGGAAGTGGGTTGGAGAGTGTTGGTGGTATTACATTCGGAAAACGTAAGAACCCTGAGAAAAACTCCAAAATTGACCCACCACCAATGCCCTCCGGAATCACCAGGTTTCGAACCTGAGATCAAGTAGATGCAACCGCGCACTAACCGCGCGTCCACCGAGACAGCTAATAACCGTGTTAGTAATCTCGGTATCCGCGATGATCTTGCAATGCGCCTGAACGGAGTTCGAGAACAAAAAATAAATCTGTTCTGGACATAATTCACCGCTCATATTGGCCTACCTAAATGTCTGACCTTAAAACATCTAACAATAAAATAAATAACTCACTGGCACTATCGAACCCGTAGATTCATGACCGCGCGGACATAAGATCTCCATACATCCTTATCCTGAGCCAATGATTTCCAATCATCCCCTGCATAATCTACATCCCTCAAATCATAGTTAATGTAATTCTCCCACCTCATTCTTGGTCTACCAACTAAGCATTTTCCCTCTGGTTTACCTACAAGAAGCTTCCATGCACGTCATTCATTCCCCATTCGTGCCACATGTCCTGCCCATCGCAGTCTACGAGACTCAATTGTTCTCATTATATCTGGCTTCCTGTAAAGACCATGTAGTTCACTGTTATGCAGTCTTCTCCATTCACCTCTCTGTTCATCTCTCTTTGGTCCAAAGGTTTTCCTAGGGACTTTATTCTCAAATACTTGTAATCTCCTTGCTATTTGGAAATTCATCAAACAGTTAGCGCACAACGCCAGTAGTGGAAAGTGTCTTCATGGAAATGGCTCCCCCCCCATTAACTCCGTGAAACGTCTGCTAGGATACGACGAAAATTGTATCTGTATTATGAAAATTGTGGTGTCTATACCGAAGTTCTGGACTCTTAAACCATCATAACAATAAATGTTGATATTAATAATTCAAATATAATCATTGAAGAACTCTATTGTGGCCTACTTGTATTATAAAGCTTTGCATACTGTGAAGCGTTTGTCCCTCAGTTTTAACAAAACTTCACCGAAATAATTAGAGGATCACACTTTGCATTAATTACAAAAAGGGTCAAGTTGTTGATGCTCAGCCCACGATTATGTCGGCGATCCAACGGTTGCTGGTACTATGAGGATGTATAGGAAAGTTCGGGTAATGAGGACCCTTCTGTTTAAGTGGATCCTGTTTATATCTTCTTTAGTTGGTGTTGCCCTAGAACATAAAATATTTTTAATATTTCCCCTCATCAATTTTGACAGATTCAAGACCAGTTTATTTAACCTTTATGTGTAGATGGGTTTATTTGTGACATTTATGGAATTACCACTTTAAAAGTTTTTCAAGCTAAGAATCAATTCTTAATTTCAGTTATTGAATATTACAAATGTTGAAAAAACTCCTAAATATATTATATTATGTAGATGCTGTTTCAATATACTGACGGATTTGGTTTGGTATTATGTGGCATGGTGACTGTATAACATAATTAAACATATCAAAGGAATTCGGTTAATGTGGACCCTCTACGAGGACCTGAGTCCATTTTACACGAATACGTATATTTTATCAATGAGGATGCCATCTGTAAAAACCATTCACTTAATTAATTTTATTTAATATCCTTGTAATTTTGCTAAATCCAAGGACCGTCGCTTTCTGCAGTTGAATGGCGTATGAATGTTATAATCAACAATAATTTTCAAAACATTAAATAAATATCAACGCTTTTTAACTATGATCAGTTATAAATATTTTCAGATTAATCTGTGCCTGTCTGTATCAATTAATAGAGTAAATAAACTTAAAAGTAGACTAAAAGCTAAGGGGTGGACTCAAGGGTCGACTTTACCCGAATATGGAGGTTAAAGTGGACCTTTCTTATAATGTAAAAAAGTTTATAAATTATGTAAATGTTTCCATATTTGAATAAAATTAACAATACAATTTCATAATTAAAACACTAATGATAATAACTGTAATTAAATAAAATTCAAATTCCTTAATTAAAAGAAGAAAAACGAGAAATTCAAAACAGGGATCCAAATTATCTGAAGTTCCTATAAGTCAATAAGTCATTATTTTTGGAATAAGACAGCTATCACGTGAAATTATTTCATCCATCTTTCCCTGATACCTGTACAACTATTAGGATGCAACAAATAAATAAAAATACATTTTAACTTTAATATCCTGCAGCGTGCGAACCATGCTTTTTATTACTTGAATAAATTTAGAAGTAATCAATTTATCATTCATTAAAAAATGTGTAATTTATGTTGTTTTAATCACTTCATGTGTTTGTATATATAGTGAGCGTCATAATTTATGTTGTTTTAATCACTTCGTGTGTTTGTATATATAGTGAGCGTCATAATACCGATGCTTGAATTTCGCGGTCGAAAGCGACAATAGTGATCTCGCATTAGTAGAAATACATTTGCTAGACGCCGACTCGCCAGTTGAAAGACCTATGCAGACCGTCGAAATGTCTGTGTCCTCATTCCAGAGATATATACGGACCTCTATTTCCGCTTTCGGCAAAGATCGGTGGCTAGAAACTTCGATGTTTGGAATTATCTCGGCCGAGAGCCTAGAATATTCCTCCCCGCCTATAGAATCTGCGGCGAAGAGGATGCGAGTTAGTTGTGTTTCAGAAAGCGTAAGGTGAAGTGTGAGGAGAAAATAAATTGTAGCAAATTGATTCAACAGAGACTGTAAAATGCTTATCTACTAGATAAACTTCAAATCAAGATAAATTATTAGTGTATATTGCAAGCAAATAGTTACTGATAGATTTTAGAGTTAAATAAGGTGATTGTGAAATATTACGTGATAATCTGTGTGATTATTTACGTCAACGACGGGAAGACGACCACAACTCGTTGAATTAGCTGTCCTGATAGCAAAATAATGATTTTGTACACTCTATTTGCCATAAAATTCTCTATTAAATTTTGCATCAGCCTATACAAATGGTGAAAAAAAATGCTTTCTAGTATTAAATTGCACTATTTTTCCCCAATGTAAATTATTTACTTTCATATAAGAGGAGTAGGTTTCTATGATATTGCGTTTTTATTTCATGTGGTGGGCGTTGTTTGCGATAAAGCATGTCACAGGTTTATGAAAATACCACATTAACATACCGCTATAGGTTTGCATTCATATAGACATATCTGGCTTAGTTTTGCAAAAAAATGTGCAGATATTTAATCCAATTTGACAGCTGATGTCCCCACCGCTGGACAAAAGTCTCTTTTATTTTCATGAAAGTGCATTTTTACGATATTGTTCTATAAAAACCTCTTAACACAAACAAATATGTATTCAATGCAGGTGTTATGCTGCACCTCAATTCTGCATTTATACGCCTCTGTTAAATATTTGGTTGTAATAAAAATGAGTAACACATAACTCAAAATTAATTAATTCATTTATTGGATCAAACAGAGGCAGTCAATATTTTTAAATTATTAATTAAATAAAAATAAAACGTAGTTTTATTTGATTTTCATATTTATTATATAATTCAGTGACAGCTGTTTCGGTACACTGTACCTTCTTCAGACATGTTAACAAATTATGAATTGTGTTCCAACTGATGTAAGCAACAATACAACAATATTTATTTAAATTTTTTAATTTAACAAAGGGGATTCATTCAAATCAAGTTGAGAATTTAACAGTTTTTTTACTACTTTTAAACTTATTAATTTCTACAGCCTCCAAAAGATCTAACTTCTTACCCTTATCACAAATATGTAAAATTTCAAAATTTGGATCGAAACAATGATTAAATTGGAATAGGTGGTTAGCATAGTTTGAATTTTCTAAATTTCTGTTATATGCTCTCATAGTAAACCATGGTATGTATTATTTGAGCCATATACCTGCTTGAGTAGTTTATACATCTCACTGTTTAAGCTATTATTTGTGTATAGATTGATGTAAGCCAATAATTACTGTGCCAATTTATAGTAAACATTTGCAATTATCATATCAGTTAATTAAATTTAGAAATTATAAGTGGTTATGAAATTATAGAGTTTTATTATAATGTAGTAAATGGGGGCTATTTCGCACAGAATAACAGGGGCTATTCCGTACACTTCTTAAGATACTATTCTTTCATAAAAATGTGAGTAAACTATCAGAAGTTATTTATTAAAATGTTACAGACGATTCGCACATATAAATCTAAAGGGGCTTACATGAAGTGGATTAAAGAAGATATGCAAATAAAAGAAACACACATTCCTCGTTATATGAAGACGATCCACTTCCACTTCAGCCAACAGTGAATGTGGAGGAAGATGATATGCCATGTTCTTTTTTGTTGTGTAAGGTAAATCAATATGTATTGGAGAGTGGATCAGATGTCAGAAATGTTTAATATGTTTTCATAAGGTGTGTCTTGGTGCCTTTGGCAATAAACAATTCGCGTTTGGTAAATGTTTGTAATGTTAAGATGTGGACGGATCAGCCCTCTGTCTGTGCAAAAAGCCCCGCTTAAGTTCATAATGTTAAGCCACGTCATGTCTCAGATTTATATTTCTTGTTTATTAGTGTTAACACTTATGAGTTTTTAAATACTGTGTATACATTTATTGATATCTCAGTAATAATAAATATATATTTTATTTTCCTTGAAAACATTTTCCCGAAGGTTATATAACTTTTAATTTGAAATGTGTGAAATAGCCCCGGGCTACCCTATTATAACCATCCGATTAAATTATGATTTGATTAGACAGATACGATGTATGCCTAAATTTCCTGATATTGCATATGATACAGTTATAAACTTTCAATATGTTCCATACCCTTAATAAATATCTATACTTTTTAACTACATAATTGTTTTTTATACCGTTGAGGTTATAGGCTAACATTGTTAAATTATAAAATGATTTTTGTACCTTGTATACTACCGTCTTCCTCAACTATAATGTTTATATTTAAAATTTTCGTTGATTTCACTGTAGGCCTTTCGAAGTATGCTTCATCGTCTTGAGTTGTGGTAGTAGTATTAAATTATCTGTATGTGTCTAGTAGAGGGATTTGCTCATTAGGCATATTTTCGATGAGAATGTTTGTATTCTTGGCCTCCTTGAAAATTTCGATTTCTTGTAAAATGTTAATTTTGTGTCTATTGTTCTGTCTGTTTATAATTGACATTGCGTTATCGATATTGTTAAAACTATGACCGCATTTCGACTTTATTAAAGGAGAAGGCAAATCAAATTTCGCGAAAAACATTTCAGAAAGCGGTCACAGTTTTAACAATATCGATTATACAGAGAGAGAACAACAGACACAAAATTAACATTTTAGAATAAATCGAAATTATCAAGGAGGCCAAGAATGCAAACATTCTCAACGAAAATATGCCTAATGAACAAAACCCTCTACTATACATTTACAGATAATTCAATACTATTACAACAACTCCAGATGATGAAGCATACTTCGAAAGGCCTAGAGTGAAATCAATACAAATTTTAAATAGAAACATTATAGTTGAGGAAGACGGTAGTATACAAGGTACAAAAATAATTTTACAATTTAACTCGGTAAGTATTCATAAAATTTTATTTTATAGGCGATATTTGAATTGGAATTTATGATAATTGTTTTAAAAGAGTTACCCTACTATTGAACGTTAATTATATTTAAATGTTTGTCATTATGCTTATGCTTATCTCACACTATATAACTATTTTTATGTTTAAATAGGCAAGGTTCAATTTAGAAGTGAAAACTTCCAACTATGCAATATACTCTCTGGAGAAAATAGGAAGTTACATTCACAATATGTATATTTGAATAAATGCTTAAAATTTATAAAATAAAGGAATAAAATTGTTCTAAATATTTAAAAAAAAGTAACTAAATATAGAAGAAGAGTTATAATTCACAACAAGAAACAGAAAAATCAAGAGTGTTTGTAAACTTGAGCCCATTGGCCTACCAGCCGGTTATTGGCCTCAAATTTACACACGTAAGGGTGACATGTGGTTAGCATGTCGGGTCCCCCAGCCGTAATGCTGGTTTTCTCAACCTGGAGCCGCTACGTATTGAAGCTACCAAAATTCCTGACGATTCTGGGTGGGCACCGGTCCCATACTGGCCTAAATTACATGAGAAAATTTCTTCCCCTATTGAGCCCCGAACGAGTGCAAGTCCCGTAGCTCTGTAACAAGGCATCTTGCCTTAACCATTCGACTACGATGCGGAACAACGTATGCCTCATCCCAACTATAATTCTCATCTCTATGGAATCAATATGGCAGAGTTTCCTGACGTAAATCCTATGAATCTCATTTTACGAAGGAAGGGAAGCGTTTCCTTTCAATTTCAAATCACTCCTTGTGAAGTCGACTTTGATTAGGGGTGAAATGTTGTTAGCATATGTCTTACTTATATGCAATATTCATATTTCTTGAATAGGTAATCAATATATGTTCATTTAAAACTACAAGCTAGGCAAAGTGTAAAATCAAAATCTTCAGAAAACTTGTGTTGTCTGTTAAGTCATCCAGCGAACTTTCGTTCAAACTAAAAATAAAAAAAATGGATTGTATGGAAATGTCTTCGAGACATGCTCTTAGTGAATTTGCTTCTCTTCGAGGGATTTCCATCAATTTACGATAGGAAAAGCAATATGCAAAAGTAGCATTATTTTTCTTACTTTATTTCCTTTTTAAATTTTTACAAAGCAAGCACAAGTAGCTACATATGTTGAACATTTCCTGAAGATTTATTTTGCTTGTGAAGGAATCGTCGTTTCTTCATTTTTTCATAAATGTTTTATTTTATTTTAAAAAACTTCTCAGAGTTTAATATTTCACTGTACTTCAAAGCATGTGTATTCCAATATCTTAATCAATGTAGTCACTGAAACAATTGTTAAGGGTGTAATTTCTTAAGGGTTTTCTAAAAATTATGTAAATCCTTAGCTGTGAAGTAATTTTGGAGCTGATAGGAATATTTGTCAATAGTAATGCTTATAGGCCTATGTAATGTTTAACATTTTCCGGTATTGATTAATTATAATTTATTTTCTGGCTAATATATCGTGAGAACTATGTAATCAGAATAGAAACTGGAATTGTACGTTTCGTACAATAACAGCGTATTATTGGGTCCCAAACTACATATAGGGTACCCCGGAGCTTTTCGCACACGGGGTTTGTTCGCACACTTTAAGTATTTTGTGTCTTGCTAGAAACCTTTGGAATTTTCAAGGACGGATGACCACGTCTTTTCAACCCCTGTCTGTCTGGTATTCAGTCGTCATCTGTTTGTTTCAAAAAAAGGTTCTACGTTGTTGTAAGAGAAGTAATTCTGCCCGAAGGCAGGTCCTTCACTGCAATCATGGCATTTTCATGCTATGATTGCAGCTTTACTAGGGAATTGTAGGTGTGGTAGCTTCCCGTTGCTTTCCACACCGGCGAAGGACGATGATGATAATGGTAAGGATGGTGGTGATGATGATGATGATGGCCATATGATTTCGGGGACCGTTTGGGCCTTAACGTTTTCCTGGCATTTGTCTTACAGGTGAGGAAAAACTCCGATAAAAACCTCACCCAGAAAAACTGTCCCGACCGGGGATCGAACCCGGGTCCGCTGAGTGACAAGGCAGCACGACCTCGTGACCACAGCGGTAGACTATATAATATTAATAAAGGAAAATGCACGGCATTCTGTTCGAATCCCCTGCATTACATTTAGTTACTGACTAAAGGTATACGGTACGAAATTATGAAATTAGATGGATATTAAAGGAAAGCGAAACTTTATTTGTTTGTATTTTACTGTTCCGTCACATTGTTCCGCAATAATAGCATAAACCAAAATGTGACTCTACAGCCGCTTTATATACAATGTTGTTGTCAACACGCTGAAATGCCGATATACTTTGGCTAAATGATTTAGGGTTATCGCAAATCCTGCTGGAATTTCTTTCACCTTCTCTTCTGAAACAGGACGGCGAGAACCTCCGAAATGTTTGTTAATATTTCCAGTTGACAGAAACTTCGAACTCTATTCTTTGATGGTTTTCGGAACAGGTGCATTTCTTCCATTTTCTCTTCGACGATTTCTTTGAACTAACTCATTGGCACCATCGTACTCGTGGGTTCATGGCCGCGCGGTCGTAGGTTCATGGCCGCGCGGACATAAGCTCTCCATACATCCCTATCCTCAACTAATGTTTTCTTTTTCAATGACCCCTAGTATAATCTACTTCTCTTTAATAATGGTTAATGTATTCTCCCACCTTATTATTGGGCGTTTTTCTTCTGGTTTTCCTACAAGAAGCTTCCATGCACCTCTTTCATTCCCAATTCGTGTTACATTCTGCACATTGCAGTCTAGAAAACTTAACTGTTATTATATCTGATTTCTTACAATGACCGTTTAACTCACTATTACGTAATCTTCCCCTTTTGATTAGTTAGAACATTAATAATTATTAATTTCGTTTCTTTGTACCAGAAACAGTTCGTAAGCAATTTTGCTTTATGCGATTGTTGCGCAATTTAGTGACAGAACAGTCAACATGACAAATTAGATAATTCTTTTGAGTTCCCCTTTCTTTTAATACCAACCTCATTCCGTAATCTCGCATACACTGTTAGCGATGATTAAATGAAACCAGGGAAGTTTGAACGGAATATTCTGCTTTTTTTTTTTTTTGCAATCATGTAAGTTTTATATGCTACATTGTAAATGTTTTAGACTTCAAATATGTAAATGCAGGACAATCTAACATTATTTAAAACACAAATGTTTAAAAGTGTATTACATTGCTAATCACTTAAGTTATTCAAGTTCCGCACGAAGCGGATATACAGGGTGCTCTAAAATTCCCCTTACAAACTTCTAGACTTGTAGAGGGGACTGAGTTGATAATATCTAGAATTGGAAACCATGTCCGGAAACTTACCGTTTCCGTGCTACATCCGTTTGAAAACATGCTTTTAACGCGACAACTTTACAAGTAATTTATTATGAGGAGTGACATAGTACATCACTTGTTTTACAATTCAACTCATTAATAACCAAAGAAACAAAATGCAAACTGTATCATGACTTGCATTAATAATCCCGGATACACCCTCCACAATCAATTTTTGCAGTTTTAAAAATTTCGAAAAATTGGCATTTTACGAAAAAAACTAAGTATTGAAATACTCGATAGGGAATTTTTTCGATCTAGATGAATCGCGAAGCTATTACTTGCTGAGATACGTGGCGTACGTTCAGGCAATTCTTGTTTTCAAACGGCTGTAGCACGGAAACGGTAAGTTTCCGGACATGGTTTCCAATTCTAAATATTATCAACTCAGTCCCCTCTACAAGTCCTAGAAGTTTGTAAGGGGAATTTTAGAGCACCCTGTATAACGTTAATGTAGTCTATTTCCAACTTACGTACACTTAATAGATCATTTTAACTAAAATAATGTGTTCTTATTTTGTCTACACAGAAGAGTGCAGGATGTTTGACGATAATAAAGAGACGGGAGAATTTGAAGCCCAGTGCCGGGACGTAGACTAATCGTGTAGAAAAGCCATAAAAGGACCTCCAGGTTTAACGTCCCCATCCGACGGACGAATCGCTAAGAACATAGTTACAGCGGAGGGTATGGAATTTAATCAAGGTATCTAGTACACATTAATCGGTTAAACATTGTACAGGCTTTGAAACAAATGATGGCTCAACTATTGATGATGGAAAGTTATAGAGTTTTGCAGAGCGGTTCACACCAATACGTTGTTATATGTTCTGACTTGTTTGAATATAAAGCAGACGGCGTAAGTCTCTTTTCATGCCGCATTCGTATCGTTCGCTTCGGTGGAGCAGTCGGTAAGATGCTCTCTTCGGAAGACGCGGGTCCACGTTCGATTATGGTCAGGTACATTTATTATTATTATTATTAATAATATTATTATTATTAATAATAATATTATTATTAATATTATTAATATTATTAATAATAATATTATTATTAATATTATTAATATTATTAATAATAATATTATTATTAATATTATTAATATTATTATTAATATTATTAATATTATTATTGATATTATTATTAATATTATTATTATTATTATTATTTAATAACGTCGTTAATTTTTATAATGCCTACATGTTACCAGGCTTCGTTATATAAATAAATTTGTATATATATATATATATATATATATGGAAATATTCCCGGTCGGGACAAGCTCCTGGGTGAGATTTTTTCGGGGATTTCCTCTCCTGCAAGTTAGTCAGGAACGTTAGGGTCCAACTGTCCCCGAAAATCATCCGGCCATCATCATCATCCTTATCATTATCATAATTCTTCACCGGTGTGGAATGAAACGGGAAGCTACCACACCTACAGTTCCCTAGTAAAGCTGCAAAGCATAATATGAAAATGCTACGATTGCAGTGAAATACCTGCCTTCGTGCAGAATTACTACGAAATGGAACATATCAAAATAAATTAATGGAAACAGCTCTCATATATATATATATATATATATATATATATATATATATATATATAATGAATAACGATTTTAATGTTCCATTACTTGTTTACAAAACACATGGAACATTAAAATTATTTATTTCCATTACTAATATAAAATGAGCCTGATTAATTTAAATTAAGTTAATATCTGATTTCATTATACAAGTAAGTCCTGAAGTATCGCATCGCTTCATACAGATAATTTCCAGGAGAGATGGTTGTGGTCTAGTGGAGGGAGCTTCTGTTTCCCGTGCATGAGGTCGAGTGTTCGATCTTTCTGTCATGGTTTTTTCTCTTTCTCTCTCGTCCTTATTTCAATTAATTTTTTTCTTTTGTTTCATTTCCTTTGCTTTGATTTATTTTCTGTATTTACCGCACTACTTATTTACACTAAATTGTTTTCCATTGCACGACACAGAACGAAATAGAACGGATTTAGTTTCTAAAATAGTTGTATACTTGTGAACTAAATAGCCGATCTCTGATCATGCGCAGTGGCTTTGTTTTGAGACGAAAATTATCTGTGCGCTATCAATTATTTCGAAGGTTGTACATCACCACCGCTCTGAAGAAAATACATAAAGGCTGTTTAATATCTCTCAGTGAGAAATTTGATCATAACTGATACATTGAAAACTCAATTCCGAGCGCGAATCCAAGCGAAATGTTTATTTCTACAGTTAGGTCCCTTTATACAGCGCGGTATTATAAAACCTACCGAATGCTTTGACATCGAATGGCTATAAATTACAAAACATATAAAATTAATAACTGAAATAATATCTCTCGTAGTTATGCAAAACAGGGTGTGTCGGAACAGTGTAACTGATATTTAGTCAGTGCGTCATTTCTAAATGCTATCATAGCCCATGTCTGAACGTTTTGTAAATGGTTTCGTGCGGTATGTAGATTTCAGTGCCAATCCGCATACGCGTAACGTCTATACAATTAAATTCATACGTGAGGGTTGTAGAGGGTGAGTGTGGCTCGAGGGTCGATTAACCAAATACATACAATTTATTGCAACCCAAAATTCAGTGCATTGATAGAGAATCATGTATATAAAATGTTTAAATTAATGGAAGCAACTTCAATGATGTTTTGCTTTTCCTTTTGCAGCTATTTGTTTTATTATTTCGGTAACAAACTTTAACGAGTTCCACATCGATAACGAAATCAAATCAAAACTAAATATCCTTCACACACAAAAACGATTTTACATTTAAAAGATGTATATTTTATAAGTAATCTGAAACCCACTAATCTACCACTTGATTGATATTTACCTCAGGATATGTTTAATTAAATTTATTTCAATATAGTGACCTACATTCCAAACCAGCATTATCAGAACATCGTTCCATTGAAGGACACTAAATTGAAGAAGTTCAATTGATTGCACATTGTTATTCCTATTCTTTGTTTATCTCTTGAATAAGATATATGGTAATTTTATGCCAGGAGAGAGCCAGTGAACGTTGGAACGGAGGAAAGTGACTGTAGCGTCTTGTTAGACATTACGGCAGTACACGTTTCCACTATCACACACACACAAACACACATACTACAAACACACATACCACAAACACACATACCACAAACACACATACCACAAACACATTCACACAAACCCACATCCACACACAAATACACACACGATCAAACACACACACACAAACCAACAAAGATACACACAAACCCAAACACACACACACACACAAACACACACTCGCGCGCACACAAACCCACATATACACACAAACACACACACACAAACCCACATACACAGACACACACACACAAACAAACCCACACACACAAATACAACACAGTCACGCGCACACACAAGCACACATACAAACACACAAACACACACACAAACAAACACAAACTCACACCAATACACACACACGCGAACACACACACGCACATATATATATATGGAAAGCAACGGGAAGCTACCACACCTACAATTCCCTACTAAGCTGCAAGCATAGCAAAAAAAGTGCTATGATTGCAGTGAAGGACATGCATTCGGGCAAAATTACTACGAATGGATATATATGTATATATATGTACTTATGTATATATATATATATAGTCCACCTCTGTGGTCTCGAGGTAAGGTGTTGCGGGAACGGGTTTGATCGCCGGTCGGGACATATTCCTGGGTGAAGTTTTCCTCGGGGATTTTCCCTCACCTGCTGTAAGACAAATATCAGGAACCGTTAAGGCCCAAACGGTCCCCGAACATCATATGAGCATCACAATCATTATTATTTATATTCATCCTAGATTAAGCTTAGGATTAAGGACTCTCCTGGCGCACCACTTTCATCATCACTCATCATATCATCGGGGCAACGTAACCCCGCCTTCCAGGCGCCCTAACCTCATAAATGGGTTACAATTACGCCAATGCCAGGAGTGAACTCCAGAAAATAAGTACAACCTGGGGCATTAATATATATATATATATATATATATTTATTGCTCAGTTAATTATTCACTTAACATTAACAATTTGTGCGTTTTTCGGTTTATATTTAAATTTATGGACACACTCCTGGCATAAAATCCCTAAATATATTTTTGTAAAATTTCGTAAGTATCTAGACTGAGACTATCTATATTTGTTAAAGTTTCACACACACACACACACACACACACATATATATATTATATATATATATATATATATATATATATATATATATATAGTAATATTGGGTCATTGAATGAATGTTTGATACTTGGGTATAATTTTTCCAATGCTTGTAGGCTATATACGAAGTCTAACATAAAATATCAACATATTACTACATTTTCACTTATTTCAAATTTTAGCTACAAGAAACTGGGCCACGTCTAACTACTGATTTTATAAATACAATTACATATAAACAAGCAGCCCCTTGTTCTATAAGTAAGAACATCTCTGTGGTAACTATTAACATTTTATACACAATTTTAAAACATATTGGCCTAGAATAGCCATATATTTCGCGATTAGGAAATCGCGAAATCTTAACTTCTTCAAATATGTTCAATTTATATGTTTACTATCCTTCAACATGATCTGCCCAAAATATAGAGTTTTTTTTCATTATGTTTTCTATTCGTTCAACTGAAAGATCCATGAAGTACTTCTTTAATACGTATTCATTTTAATTAATTTGTATTCCTTATAAATTTTTAGAACGCGGGAAACTCAATTTTAATTTAAAATAAACTTTGTATACTTTCCCGATTTTATTTGCAATCAAAGGCGATGACTTTAAACTTCAACTCATTTAAAATGTATAAATGATTTTATTAAAAATATTGACGAGAAGGAATTATAGTGGTTAGGACATGTTTTAAGAATGGAAGATGAGCGAAGGCCGAAACAACTATATCAAATGCAATCCACCAGAAAGAAGAAAAAAGGGAGAGCAAAGTTAACATGGAAGGAAAACATGAAGATAGTAATGCAATCAAGAGGAAAAACATGAAGATAGTAATGCAAGCAAGAAGATTAAGCATCGAAGATGCCCAAGATCGTAGACTTTGGAAGTTTGACACAGGCATACGGCAGCAGCTGCAAAAACCCAAAGATAGATAGATTAAAAAATAACTTTAATAAATACGAGGGTCGTCAACAAGCATGTCCCCCTTTTCAGCAACAAACAATGTTGTAAATGCGAAAAATTGGGTACTACGTTTTTTTATGTTCACTTACAGACTTAGGATTTTTTCTGCATTTTTGTGTGTTTTCTCTGCAAGAAACCAATGAGTGAGATGTTGCCTGAAATTGAGAATGGAGACAATTTTCTAACAAACATTTACCCTTTTTATGACCTATAACCCTTCTTGCCCCATTCTGTTAATAATTCCCTATTTCTTCTCTTTTCTCAACCTTTTTCATTTTTTAAATATTTCATACACAGAATTCTGTTATGTAATATATTTTGCAATGTCACATACATATTAATGATCAATATTAAATAAAGTTCTCGTCTATTTTCCATAAGTAACGGAATAGTGAGTGACTCTGCATGATTTTTCAGTTAATAAAGGATTGAGCTAAATTTGAATATGCAAAACCTCTAACAATGGAAATGTTTCAATTTTTATTAATTCAACTGGAACCAGTTATAATAAATGTACACACCATAATTGTTGACAAGTCAGTACGGAGTTTTATCTATGCTGAAATTTAAATAAAACGGAATAAATATTAATTTGATTTCCTCTCAGTCCACTTCTATTTCTGAATCTAAATTGCTTGCTGCGTAACAAGTCCATGTTCACCACTCCGAAAGTGGCTGGCTCTGTCTCAGAAGTTCAAGCAAAATTCCATCAAAAGAACGGAATCAACGGATCGACTATTCAGGAATCACATCGGATGACAAACAAAAACAGTGGCATCCTTTAACATCGAAGCATGAATTATTACTTGATAAAAAAATGTTCCTTTCTTACTTTTTTTTTGTTCCTTTCTCTTTCATCCTTCGTATGCTTTCTTTTTTATCTTTCTATTTTTCGTTATCTTGGTTTAACCTCCCTCTGTCTTTTATGTTCATTTACATGTCCCACACTACACCGGCCTTACAAGGACAAAAGTTATCGGGATAGGATTTTAAGCTCTTGATCACACTGTACATTTATTAAACACGCAAAGGCATGGAGGCCTTCCTTGCATGAGTAATCTCTCAACGCTAAGGCACCTCTCTGAGACTATATTAAGGCGAGACACACTATTTACTCACATTCATAAGAAACAAGGAAAATATGATATTAATCATTGTAATTATCAGATGGGGTTCAGGATCTAATCCGGCCTTAAAGGTTCCTGAAATTGCATCTTATAGGTAAGGAAACCCCAAAAAAATCTCACCCAAGAATCTTGACTCGACCTGTGATCGCAGCAGGCCCGCTGCATCTGAAGCAATTATCTTATCATTAGGCCACAACAGTTGACTAAAAAACCTAATTTGTTTTATAAATACTAGCAACATTTTATTTTTGTACATTTTCAATTTTTTAAAAATAAATAACAGCTAAAAAGAGAACACCATTTTGTACCCTTTTTATGGCTTATTTTTCTTCTATTTACTTTACTTTGTATCATGAAAATTACACTTAAAAATCCTAAGCCTACTATATAGCCTAAATTACTAAATGGGTATTTCACATAAAAAACTTAATATAAAATAAATTATTAATCACGCTAAACTATCTCTGTTATTTTTATCTACCATATGCTAATAGTTAAGTTGAATTTCAATCAGTTAAATTTTTAAGAATGACCTTGAAAAATTGTAATTTATTATAGTTATTAATAATGAGTGACGTCATTAGAACAATGTACGTAATTATACGTTATAATATTCACTCAAATGAACTAGTTCAAAAGCGGTACCTTTCTACACAGTTATTGAAGAGAGAAACTGACTTTTAAAAGATATCGAACAAATTGCCGAGTGAGTTTGCTCAAACGGTATAATTTGAGATTCGTGTTTGGGAGATTCTGGATTGAAACACCGGTGCCTACCAACCTGAGGTTTTCCCTGGTTTTCTTCAATCGTCAAGAAAAAAGCTGGGTTGGAATTTCATTACCAGGAGTAGTATCATCATATTCGACATTTCATAGTATCATTAAAACAAGTAAATATTAATAATGAATGAATAAATAAACACTATGACCTTAAAATTAGGCAGCGCATTTTCGTTCCGATACAAGTTAAGAAAGTTATCGATTAGTACAGCCTGGAGGTTTCAGGGTTCAAACGGTGTCTGAATTTACGCAAGGACGCTACTCGGTAAACAATAATGATAGATATTTTACATTAACAAAGTTGACAGTGGAGCATCTGTATTTGCTAAGACTATTTAACTCATGCCCCAAATGGGAGTCAATGACCAATCACGTTTCATTGATTTCTGTTTTACAACCAATCAGAGTCTCGTGTTTCACGAAATATTTATCAGTGTTATAATTACCATATTAAGGAAGGCTCCTCCTTTTTAATATTCTGAACAGGTCTGACCATTATTTTGCAGTGACTGAAGCTGCGAGAAATACGGCTACCAGATTGTATATATATAGTGCATGAATGACTACACATGCCGCAAGCGGGAGTTAATAAAAAAACATTTGTAGCAATTGATTATACTCGTACCACCAAAAAAAGGAACCACTGTTTGCACTTTCTTAAATGTATATTTTCCCAAGTAACAATCCAGAAAAATATAATTGTCATATTTGCATCATACGACATCACAAATGAATTAATATACAGTTTGATGTGTTTCATTTTCTCTCCACTACAGAGCATTCTTACAATATTGCGTTCCTTTGGCAAAAAATAGTATGATCTGTTGCAGTGATAAACAAAAGAAGCAGATGAAGCGTACCTATCGTTTCTCATTTGTTTTCAAACATCGCCGTTTACATTAAATATATAAATATTTTAAAATAACTAATACCTAAATAATGATTTGTGAGTAAACAGCTTAATTGTATTCGTTAAGTAGTCCTAACAAATGCCACTCTTGATTTCCAAATTCTCTAGATAAATTCACTCCTCACTTTGTGAGTCGTGAATTTATCGATAATTTGGAAATCACTCGTGGCATTACTTATGATTATGGCTCGTCTCTGCGTATCTATTAGGAGTTTTAAAGTACTTATAACTTCACGTGACGTAATAAATGCACTAAAATAAACTAAGTTCGGGAGCCAAAATTCGCTGCCTGTTACAACATGTAAATCTCGTAAATACTTCTTCACGGTTTAGGCTTATTTACTAGCCTGTTCCGGCTCCAAATTGCTGCTTTTTCCATCTTTTCTTTGCTCTTCTTAAACTTCTTACTCATGGTGAATAGATGTATGCTGCTATTGGTATTCTATTCTCAGTCATGCTTATTAAGTGTTCTTTCCAGTTTTCTCTTTATTTCTCTATTGTTGTGTTTAATTCCTCTACTTTTAGTTGTTGTCTTATTTCTGTGTTATGCTTTTTGTCTGTTCTTTGATATACTGCTTTTGGTCTGAGTAATCTCATTTCAGCAGCTTGTATCCTGGCAGATTGTTATGTTGTCACTGTCCATGTTTCGGATCCATAAGTAATAATAGGCACTGCCATTGCCTTGTATAATTTCATTATAGAGTCTTTCCTCGATTTATTTTTCAAAGTTCTTTTTAGTGTACCTGTTATATACAAGTAATTGAATTTATTTAGTTTGACTGTTTCCGCTGTGTATGATGTTTCGCAACCTAGGAAGTTATATCTGACCACTTGTTCTATTGGTTTATTTTCCAATATTATCTTTGTCCGAACTGGATGAGCGCCCTTGAAGGCCATTGTTTTTTATTTTTCTGATGATATTTCCATGTTGTATTTTTTGATATTTCATTTAGTTTATATAGCATTCTTTGCAGTTCGTCCTCTGCTTTTGCTATTAAAATCTGTTCATCTGCAAAGGCTAGTTTTATTACTATATTTCCTATGTTAATTTCCCCAGTCGTCATTTGCTTCCATGATCTTACCATGCCAAAATAAATGTTAAAAAGAGTGGTTGAGAGTGGAAACCTTGTCTAACTCCTCCTGTTATATGTATTGGTTCCCTTTGATTTATTTTTATTTTTGTTTCCTCATTATCTTAATTACTGCTATCAAATGTAGTGGAATTCCTTTTTCACGTAATATGTTCCATACTTTTGGGCCTAGACACTTTATCAAAGACCTTCTTATAATCTATAAAGAGAATGTGCGTCTCTAAGTTGAATTCTCTTCGCTTCTCAATAATTTGTTTTAAAGTGAATACGTTTTCTGTGCAGCTTCTTCCTTTCCTAAAACCTGTCTGCTCTTCTGATATTATTGCGTATACTATAGTTGTAAATCTTTGGTTGATCATTTTTGCATATATTTTGTACGCTGCACATAGTAAGCTTATGTCTCTATACTTTTCTGGCTTTATTTTATCGCCTTTCTTAAATATTGAGATTATTTTTCCAATTATCTCGTAAATACAAAACAAAAAATAAATTAATTAATTAATTATAAAAAATACAAAATAAATTTGACAAAGTTGTCCAACAGTTTGTTTTGATACGTTTAATACTCCAGATGGGAATTAAGCCTAAATTGGATTTCTCATTAGCCATCGATTTTGTTTTGTCGATCAATGTATTCACAATCATTATTTCCGCTTGTGGTAAATATCGATTAATTCATTGTGAAAATTAAAGGGCGGATTTATATCACCTAGAAATAACAAAATATGCATGTATCATCACCAGTAAAGGCATTACAGCCCAATATGGCCCTTTACCTTTCTCAATATCTGTCCCCATTCTTCTCTGTCCGTAGCTTTCTCTTTCCAATTAACTTCAACAGCTGTTGACTATCTTATTTTACAACATTCAACCATCTTTCGTAAGGTTTTTCAACAGGTTGCTTAGCAAACATTGTCCTTTTATGGTCATCTTTGGAATGATTTCTCTATTCTCTGAATACGTTTCGCCTACTGCAAATTTTTAATTTAATTACTGTTGACACATCTCGTTCAATATACCCCAAGTCATGTAATTCATCATTATATCTTCTTTTCCAGTTCCACTGTAACTGATAGATCCAAATAAACTTCTCAGTATTTTCCTTTCAAATATATTTAACGTATCCTCCATCTTCTTTATTACAACTCAGGTTTCACTTTCATATACTAGTATCGGTCGTATTATTGTTTATATATTATAAAAATATTTTTAAAAAATCATAAAGTAATGGCTGTTTCTGTATTGATGTATGGATCATAATGTTGGACGATCACTAAAAGACAAGAACAAAGATTGGAAGCAGATGAGGTGAATTTTTAAGAAATATAGTAGGATATACTCTGCTGGATAAGAAAAGAAATTAAGATACAAAAAAGGAACTAAATATTTTTCAAACTTACAGACCTAATAATTAAATATAGGAACGACTAGAAAGAACACATAGAAGATGGTCTGAACAATTTTAACAATTCTACCTTTCATGAAACCGGAAGGAGTCAACAGGCTTAATCCCTGGATGATGATGATGATGATATAATCTAATTGTTTATGGGTGCATACTTTCAGATTTAAACATAGATAATAATGCATATTTCAGACAGTGTGTGGAACAACACAGAGAACATTCAAAAATAAAATTAGAAAAGAAACCAAGATAAAAATGTATAATGTTATGGCGGTTCCCACAATATTGTATGGATGTGAAACTTGGGCTCCAGTGAAAAAACAGAAGGATAGAATACAGACGGCGGAGATGGGGTTCCTAAGACAAGTAAAAGGATGTACAAGACTTATTATGATTATCTCCAAGAAAATCACCTCCTTGATCCTTATCAATCCGGCTTTAGATCTGGTCATAGCACAACCACAGCTTTGCTAAAAATTACCGAAGATATTCGTGAAGCCGTGGACAGACGTCAATTGACTCCTTTAACCTTACTTGACTTCAGCAAAGCTTTTGACACAGTAGACCACGACTTACTTATGATAAAGCTCAAGCACCTACATTTGTCTGACAGCGCTGTATCCTGGTTCGACTCATACCTGCACGGTCGTCAACAATACGTTTCATTAAACTCTAGATCTTCGACTTGGCGTAACGTGCCGGCTGGAGTCCCCCAGGGCAGTGTTCTCGGACCTCTTCTTTTCTCAATCTACATAAATGATTTGCCAACTGTACTAAAGCACTGCCGTTATCACCTCTATGCTGATGATCTCCAAATTTACCTACATTCACCTCCTCATTCTCTCTATAACAGCTTGATGAAAATGAATGACGATCTCATATCCATCTTTAACTGGTCTTCAAGTATCGGTCTAAATCTAAATCCTAACAAGTCACAAGTAATTCTAATGGGACAACAAAGACTGCTTACAACCTTTGACATATCTACACTTCCAAACATTACTATAAATAATATAATTATCCCTTATTCTTCTTCAGTAATAGATCTTGGACTACATCTAGACGCAAATTTAACCTGGCAAACACAAGTGAAACACATATGTAAAAAGACTTTCTCCATCTTACATTATCTTAGACGTTTAAAGAATTTTCTCCCAGTTTCGTTAAAACAAATCCTAGTGCAGAATCTTGTGTTACCACACTTCGATTATTGTGACATTATATATAATGATCTAAACTATGCCTTGTCGCAGAGACTGCAGCGTGTTCATAATGCTTGCATTCGATTCATTTTCAATATCCGCCGTTATGACCATATTTCCGAACACTTTAATAACCTCTCTTGGCTCCGTCTTACTGACAGACGTAAATTGCACTCTCTTTCGCTACTTTTCAAGCTTCTGAATTCCTACATTCCTACTTACCTGGCGTCCAGATTTGAGAAGTTATCCTCCTACCACAATATTGACACTAGGTCACAAGATAGCAGTCTGCTAACAATTCCTCTTCATAGCACTTCCTCCTATTCTACTTCCTTCACAGTAGCCTCCGCCCGTTCCTGGAATCTCCTTCCTCAAGATATCAGGGGTTGCCGCACACTTGGCACCTTTAAGTCACGCTTATACAGTTACCTGTTGTCTAATAATTAATTTTTTTCTATTTATTTAATTTTATACTATGTCATTAATCTTTTCCTCGTTTTTTTTATATATTTTGTACATATTATATATTTAATTCGTTAAATTTAGAGTAAATCAAAATACATTATAAATATTAATTGTATTGTATTCATAACTTGTAATCGTTTTTATATATATATATATATATATATATATATATATATACATATTGTAATTTAGATTTAAGACTTTTCTTTTGTATTTTTTTTAAACCTGATTGAGTGGTAGACAAGGCCTTAAGGCCTTAACTCTGCCAGGTAAAATAAAGCTATTATTATTATTATTATTATTATTATTATTATTATTATTATTGATAGAATAAGAAATGAGGATATAAGAGAAGAATTGAAAGTACAGCCTTTATTGCATAAAGTCACGAATTACAGTCAGAAATGTATTGATCACATGGATGGAATGAGTAAGGAGATATATCCATTGTTAGCAAGAAATTATCAAGCAAGAGGAAGACGTGATGTTGGAAGACCTAGAAGACGTTGGGCTGATGCATTATGAAGTCGGAACGGGCAATTGCCTAATCCCTGGAGTGATGATGATGATAATGCATAGTGTGTCTTTATTTTCTTTGCAGGCCTATATTTCCTTTCTCTATTTATCTTTCATACGATTTACTATTGGCTATTGTTCCCAAATAGTTTAAATTATTGTTGTTAGTCAATTTTATTTCAACCTACCTACTCTTAAATGTTCTTCTTGCCGCTATAAGATGTTTAAATATCACCCAAAAAGACACAAAAAATCGTATAAATTCATTAATATATTAAACATTTTACACTAATAATTGTTCAATCATATATTTTTTTAACCGTTCACAGTACAATGAAAGCGTCGGTTATAATGGTCAGATCTTTCAATGAATTTCGAAGAATAAAAAGCTACCTTCGAACCAGTGACCATGAAACTTAGGACATACGTACATAATATTGGTTATTTAAACTCGGCCGACGACTTGAAAAAAATCCCCGAAATATTTATATAATATTACTTTATATAAAGAAAGTACAATAAATATGAAAAAAATCTAAAACCATGAAATAAACTATTAAGAAACAACACAATCACTAAATTTTCATCAGAAGACCTATGTAAATGTTATTTAGGCCTACTTATATGAAAATCAAAATACTTATTTTAAAAACATGACGTCATAGGAATTACAATGTAATAGTAATCTTAATTATTACACAAGATCACTTTATTGCCATGTAATATAGTACTGTAGATACATAGCGTATTTTTATACAAACAATGCCTATGGAAATAATTAAAATTGAAATAATTCAGCATGTGCCCTCGGAGGAAATAATCTAATTATATATTCATAGCCTACATTATGATATAAATATTTGACATTTTATAAAATAATTGACCTGTGAGGCAATTCTAAAAATACGTTAACACAACATATTATACTATTATGCATATGCTGTTACTTGTATTCATGCAAACCCTGATTTTATAAATTAATATTGTACTAGTTCATAGTCATAGTACAAGTAGATAATTGTGTATTAAAAGGTTACGTATATTTGTCTTAAAATAAAAATGTTATAGTTGCTATTATCTAGAACAGGGTTCTCCAAACTTTCCAGCCTGCGGGATCTACTGATTACTCTAGTAAGTTCCAAAGTCCAAAGCCGTTTTAATTTTCCTGCCATTATCTCCAGAGTAGTCGCCGAGTGCGCGCCCTGAGTGAGCATTCGCTTGATAAATTAGCTAGTTCAATTACGATCGATACATTTGACGACATCTGGTGGTCAGAAGCAGAAATACGTTGTGGTAGAATCCTCTAACGCTACAAATGGCGCTAGTATTCTTTTCGAAAGTGCAGTAACAGACATTCGTGAATAAAGTCGTTGGTTCAAGAAGTTCTAGTGTATTCCACTCACTTCGAGATGGCAGTAATTGGAGTATAAACAGGCTAGCGGCGCGACCGCGAGTCAGTCCGCCTTGGGATGGCGAAGGAAGCGAACTGTTTTAAATAAAATAGAGCATAACCCCATTTAAAAGTGTGTGTTTTGTATGTGAAAAGTTTTTATGTGCGATTTACCAGTCTGCAGAAGAAGCGAAAAAATTGACAGTGAATGCAAAACATTCAAAGATCAATAAAGCTATCAATATTCCGTGATTGTGTCCAGTAATAAGGCGCTATGTTTGATTTGCAATGAAACCGTAGACGTTCTGAAGGAATATAACATTAAACGTCATTATGAAACGAAACGTTTTCAAAATTACTCAAAAAGTAGACCAAGGGCACATTACAGAGAGCAGTGAAGCCAATCGGGGAGTGAGACAAGGTTGCATTTTATCACCAATGCTATTTAATCTATTCGTTGATGATATTGTAGACGTAATGCTAGAAGGAGAAATTGAGGCTCCGGAGATAGGAAATGTTAGAATCCCAGTCCTGTTGTATGCAGATGATTTAATTATCTGT
Source organism: Diploptera punctata (assembly GCA_030220185.1). NCBI lineage: Eukaryota > Metazoa > Arthropoda > Insecta > Blattodea > Blaberidae > Diploptera > Diploptera punctata. The sequence goes on from JASPKZ010008011.1 coordinate 402,270, forward strand.
TCCAAGACAATCAAGGGATTGCAAAGAGGTCTTGACCTACTGGAAATATACTGTAGGAATTGGGGATTGACTGTAAATGTTAGTAAGACAAAAACAATGACCTTTAAAAATGGAACGGTTTATGGTAGAACAGAGGAATGGAAATACAGAGATCAAGTTCTTCAAAACATGAAACATTTTTGAATATCTTGGTACGACGTTGAAAATGAACGGAAAGTGGAAAAAACACATTGATATAGCATTATTTAAAGGGAGGGGACAACTTAACAGTGTACTCGGTATTCTGGGTCGAGTGCCTGATATTCCAGTCAGCACATTAGAAAAAATGTATGGAGCGATGGTCAGACCAGTAATGCACTATAGTAGTGAGATTTGGGGTTTCCAAAGAACGGAAATACTAAATAAGGTATATACGCATTTTCTAAAGTATATTACAGGACTTAGTAAGGCCGTTTCTAACTGTGGAATTTTATATGAATTCGGGTCATTTCAGGACGACATTAACTGTAAAATTCGTGTACTCAAATACTGGTTGCGAGTAATCCAAGGTGAACAAACAATGCTTAGAGCAATTTGTTACGACCACCAAATTAAAAACATAGATGTTTAATTTTGATACCTTCGCCGAATGTACAGGAAAACGCTCACTGTGTTTACAAAGAGACCTAAAACACGTCTGGGGAAAAGAATCGTATATACTCAACCTAGGATTTAAGGAGAGATCAGGGCTTGCTTGGTTTAGGCTAGGGGCATGGAAATTTCTAAAAATTAGCGACGATCACGATATGCGAATATGTCCAATGTGCGGGAACTTTGAAGATGAGATACATATATTAGGAAAATGTAATGAATTAGAATATTGGAGACGTCAGTTATTACCGGAAAGATTTCCTAAATTCAAATCGGGAAATATTGGCATGCTACGAGTTATTGGTAAATCCAGAAAATTGGATAAACCTCGGTAAATTTCTGGAGAAAACGCGAAAAATAAGGACAATACTCATTCATGAATAAATATATGTTATCAAAAGGCAATACCATTAATTATTAACAATTATATATAAATTAATTAGTGTATAATGCTGTTGTGTTATTTAATTGTAATATTAATGTGTTTTCTTTATGTAATTGTAATGTTAATTTTATTGTAATATTATTATTGTGTTTTCTTTATGTACTTGTAATGTTATTGCTATTGTGTTATTACTTAAAAATGCTATTGTGTTATTATTTAATTGTAATATTATTATTGTGTTTTCTTTATGTAATTGTAACGTTATTGCTATTGTGTTATTACTTAATTGTAATATTATTGTGTTTTCTTTATGTAATTGTAATGTTAATGTTTTAATGTATAATGCTATTGTGTTATTATTTAATTGTAATATTTTTTATTGTGTTTTCTTTATGTAATTGTAATGTTATTGCTGTTTTTGTTTATTTTTCTTTACACTAGTACCAATTATTACTTTATTGTAACGGACTGGCAACAGCACGTACGGCTTACTGCCCGTGCGACCCATATTTGTAAATAATATTGTAAATATCTTACTTTTTTGTCTAATAAAGTCCTACTACTACTCAAAATATAAAGGAAGTTTCGGGCAGAAACAATTTAAACTTTGAAGTGAGGATTGAAATCGCAGCAAGCTTCGTTAATTGAAGTCAATAATGAACAAAAGGCTACAACTCGTGTCAGCTTTCGTGTGACTCTTGAATTCACAAAACGTGAAAAATCATTCACCGACGGAGAAATGATCAAAGAATGCGTAATTGCTGTAGCTCCGAAAAGGTAAATTTATTTAAAACTGTCAGTTTTTCAGCAAACACCGTGGCTCGGAGGGTACAAGATATCACAGAAAATACATCATCTCAATTGCCTGACAAAATTGGACATCTTGAGTGGTTTTCTCTGGCCTTGGATGAGTCAATGGATGGGTCAAGTACTGCTCAGGAGTTGATTTTTATTCGAGGAACAGATTAAAGCTATGAAGTATGAAGTGTATGCAGAACTTCTTGATATTGATTTAGTATTCAAAGCACGACAACTGGGGAAGATATTTTTATGGGAATTGAAAATGTCATTAATAAAAAGAATCATCAATGGAATAACTTGAAATGTATTACAACTGATGGAAGTAAATCATGTGAGGTAAAAATGCAGGAGCTGTTGCATTTTTGTCAAGGCTGTAGAAAATCATGGTGTGTTAAAACCATTAGTCTTGCATTGTATTATTCATCAAAAGTACTTGTGCGGAAAATGTTTGGATATGCGTGAAGTTCTAAAACCCGTCATATCAGTTCTCGATTTCATCGGATCCAGTGGATGAATCACCGACAATAACGCGGGTTTATTGAAGAGTTTGGATAAAAATACGTACCATATCACACTGCCGTACCCTGGCTTAGTTTCGGAAACGTTCTTCAGCGCTTTTTTGAACTTCGAGCAGAGATCGAATTTTTTTTTAGTGAAAAGCATCGTCCATTAACTGAATTACAAATCAGTGAATGGCTGTGGAAGTTAGCATTATATGCCGGTTTGACAAAACATATGAACGAACTGAATTTGAGATTGCAAGGAGAAACTCAGCTTTTGCCTCATTTATACCCCAACATCAAATAGTTTCGGCAGAAAATAATACTGTTTGAATCACAATTACGTAAAAAATGTGTCACACGTTTTAAAACATGTAAAATATTCAGCCACATTACTGACACTGAGTTTCGCGTCGATTTTTCAATGGAAGCTTTGAGTACTTCGAAATAAATTTTCATACTCGTTTCTCAGACTTTGATGCCATTGCTAACGAAATTAACATTTTTCAAAATCCTTTTGGTACTGACTAAAACTGATCTTTGTTGGAATTTTATGAGTCGTCCATTGATACAATTTAATAATCTGCATAAATATGCTGGCGGGCTGTATTCTGTTTTTTGTACTTCTTACTTGTATGAGAAACATTCTCCAAAGTGAAGTACACAAAGAATGCTTAAAGATGTACTGTACCCTTCTCTTGGTTTATCCCGAGGACCTTTGTGGGGGCACCATGGGAGATGAGCTCCCTGGATGCCTACATTGCTCAGTGGGCTGCCTCACAGCAGCTACACGACTAGGCCTAGTCTTGCGAACGGGCTGGATGGGACAATACCGGGCGTAATGCTGGGAATTACCACCAGGTCAATAAGCTCGGGAAAGGAGGAAGCGCGGTCTTTGGAGGAGGGCTTAGCGCCGACTCTGGAACCGAGTGACCCAAGGACAATCTGTGAGGTCGTCAGGAGTTGAGCGACCTGACGTACTAAATGCTCAGGCTGGACCCACTTCAGCAACCAAACACGTCCCCAGCTGGTGCACTGGGGAAAGATCGGTGGATCTGCTAGACAGTCCTCCCGGTTAAGTCCAAGGGACTCGTGAACCATTAGTGGGGTCGGCAAGAGTTGAGCGCCTTGTCGTACTAATTGCTCATCTGTTGGAGCTTGCGAGCTCCGTGCTGGCCCACAACAGCTGCAGAAGGCGTCCCTGGGGGCACACCAGGGATCGGCTCGGACCAGTCCAGCGGGGAGCTACTGTACTGGTTCCTGGCTTGGCCTACGGGCCCGTCGACAAACTGTGGGGTCGCCAGGAGATGAGCACCTGGATGTACTAAAAGTCTCACACTGTTGGGCTTGTAGCCCTAGCCGGTCTCACAACGGCTGCAGGACACGTCCCTGGAGGCAGAACAGGGGAATGGTCGGTGGATCTGCGACAGCAGTCCTCCCGGCTAGGCTCATGGAGCCCGTGGACCAACTGTGGGGTCATCAGGATTGAGTGACCTGATGTAATATGTAGCTCATCAATTGCCCGAGAAGTGCAAACTCCAACACTCTCTCCCTGGAGTGTTGGTTAAAGGACCGAGACCTTGAACGTGGACGCGAGAATAGATTAGGGAGGACTAGAACTAGGACTTGGGAGTATGGTCATGACGACCGAGGTATCCCAAGGGGTGGATGGCAGGGCCTAGATGTACGTTAATCGATGACCATCTTAAATCACTTTTAATAATTGGTACCAAGTAAAATTGGTACACAAGTACAAACAATTCTCAGTAGAAAACCACAAATACATAAATCTCATTGGTATTTTTACAAGTGGGCGTGTACGTTATATTTGCCATTAAACTTTACCTAGCAAGTAAATTAAACCGAGTTATTATCATTGTTTTTATCCACCTTATCACAGCAACAATAACAACAATAAGCCATTAGCTGTCGCGGAACAGATTGATCACACTGGACATCAGCTGTCCCGGGTCGGATTGATGACACTGGCGGACAGTAGTTCGAAGATCCCTAATCTACAGATTGCAGAACCAATAATTTCTTATCTCTTCTCAGTAAAATACTATATACATCTTTACCTAATTACTCACCATACCATTTCTTCAGATTCTCCAATACAAATGCAAAATATGCATTATCAATTACAATTTCACTTGTCACAATGGAATTTTCTTCCTTCCTATGTTACAGACTATAAAATTAAAATGTGAATAGCATTAAAATGTAATTGTTTAATAAAAAAGTAACATATATTTCACTTATTCTTTTAACAATTAATAATTTAATTCTCTCTACTTTAATCAAATATTATTAAGATTGATAAATACTAAAACTAAAATGTATACGTAGTCTATATTAGATATAGCCTAACATGGATTAATACTTTTTTCTCTTGTACTTTTATATCTATTTGGGGATAACGAATTTATAATTTACCTTGCTTTGTTTATATTTATTAGTCTTAATTAAAATTCCCATTTTAACATTACCACCATATCTACTTCTGTTATTATCATCAGTTTGACCCAATGTCTGAATAAATACCTAATATATTAACACTGCGATTGTTGTATTTCAACGTAATTTATGTTGCCCTGATTGAATGGAATAGAAGGCTACATGTTAATTCGTCAGGTTATATATATAATAGTGACGCATTGTTGGGTCGTTTTGTTAAATAAGCAAGAGTAGGGTGTCGCCATGTATGGTGGTGAAATATCCCACGAGTTGGTGGGCCCGCTGGGAGCTTCTACATGCGTCACTCGTTCGCTTTCTGAAAGCTTCGCCGGTTTGGACTGGCCGGAAGTGTTGGAAAAATTCTGGACGACTTCGCCAGTTATATAAGAGAAACGGACAGCATTGAGTTAGGTTCGAATAGTGGACCAGTGAAGTGACCTCAAGACCAAAGACAAGAACATGTTCTAAATGAACGTGAAGGACTAAATTATAAATTAACTGTGTTGGTAATAAACTTTTAGCAGAAACATATTTGTGTATGTACCATATTGCAGCGCAGGGTCACCGAAACCTTCCTCTACATAAAATAAATTCTTTACTTGATGAAAAGCAAACTAGATACCTAAATAAAAGCTACTCTTCATATATCGTGAAATAAATAGATGAAAATTTGAGAATTGAGTGTGAATATTTGTAAACTGAGATAGAAGAAATTCGACTAGTATCCACGTCAAAGCCACTGGTGGCAAAATAAAATAAAATAAATAAATAAATAAATACGATTGATGTGAATTTGCTGGAGAATCCCAATGACAAAAATAAGTATAAATACAATCGGAACACTGAACATTAAATTACCGATAATATTACCTTGTAAAAAGAACAGTTTCATTTTTCTCAGTAGTGTGATTTCCTAATAGAAATCTGCACGCGCACAAACACACCAAACACACACACACACACACACACACATACACAATATATATATATATATATATATATATATATATATATATATACATAATTCTTATGCAAGCCTATTCGTAATGATTTTCACTACACTTAAAAATCATCAACATTTAATGAAATTATTATCACCATCGTCATCGTCTGCTTCTTCGCCTTCTTCTTCTTCGTCACTTCACGGGCTAAGCAAATTGCCTGTTACGTCTCACAGTTGTTCTGTCCATCTTTTCACTGATCTTCCTACATTCCTTGAACCTCTTGGCTTGTAGTTAAATGCTGGTTTTGGTAATCTTCTTACGTTCATTCTTTCTACATGTCTAAACCATTTTTCTCTATATTCTTTTATTTTATCATTCAATGGACATATATTGAACTCTGTTCTTATATCTTCATTCTGTATCCGATCCATTCTTGTGCAGCCTTTTGTCCTTCTAAGGAAGTTCATTTCTACGCTTTGAATTCTACCTTGTCTTAATTAACTAATTTTCAGTGTCAGTAATATTCCCCTCCCATAACGACACATTACAAATTTACTGTAGAACTGTTAATATGAACCATCCATGTATTGAGGTTGCAACTATCATTATTAGAAATATTACTACTATTATTGGCCTAGGGGTCCATCCATCCATAGTAATTCTGCCCGAAGGCAGGTCATTCCCTGCAATCATAGCATTTTCATGCTATACTTCCAGCTTTACTAGGGAATTGTGTAGGTGTGGTAGCTTCCCGTTGCTTTCCACACCGGTGAAGGATGATGGTGATGAGGATGATGAAGATGATGGCCATATGATTTCGGGGACTGTTTGGGCCTTAAAGTTTTCCTGACATTTGTCTTACAGGTGAGGAAAAACCCCGATAGAAACCTCACCTAGAAAAACTGCCCCGACCGGGGATCGAACCCGGGCCCGCTGCGTGACAAGCCAGCACGCTACCTCGAGACCACAGTGGTGGCCTAGGGGTATATTATTATTATTATGTTATTAAAATTAATTTTGTTGTCCGCAAAACGGTGGTATGGTCAGTAAACTCCCAACCTTTATATTCTTCCGGTCGATTCCTTCCCCCCTTGTCTTATGCTGTCGCACTTCGCCGGTGGCTCGTAACACTGACTACCCAGATTCAGAGTTCCTGTTACTATATACATGTGAGCTCTTTAGGACATCAGACTCTCTGGTTGAAGTTTCCTTCTTATACTAATACCGATCTTTTTTTTATCTCTTTCTCCTGGGAATAATTAGATTATTAAATAGAATAGTTGGTTGAAGTTTCCTTTAAATATAAATATTGATAAAATTCCCTTTCATCCTTATTTTTCCATTAAAGATACTTTTGGATTTGTGATCCTAAGCTTTCACCTGACCCACATACTTCCATGGCCCATATGACTATTGAATTATATTATTAACAGTAACCTCTAGGGAGTTATAGTAATTTAATAATATTTAATGTATTTCAAGTTTATTTATGATTTGTCTTTTTAACTATATAAATTGTAGGAGGGGGTAGTGATGGCAAATATATTTTGCATTATCTATAGCTTGTTGGTAAGCCAATTTATTTTAGGCCTATCATAGTATGTAGAATTTAGTATTGTTCTAATTCCTACTTTTGACCTACATTGTGATTCCCAGAATGTTTAAATAGAAATATTAATAAAATTCCCTTTCATCCTTATTTTTCCATTAAATATACTTTTAGATATGTAAGCTTTCACCTGACCCACATACTTCCACGGCCCAAATGACTGTTCAATTATATTATTAACAGTAATATACCTCTAGGGAGTTATAGTAATTTAATAATATTTAATGTATTTCAAGTTTATTTATGATTTGTCTTTTTAACTATGTAAATTGTAGGAGGGGGTAAAGTAAAAGTAAAGTAGTCCCACTACAGGCCTCGGGAGGCCCTTGGGGTAGTAGGAGGTTAAGGCTCCCACTTTTTCTAGACAATCTGCACTTGATGTCAGCCGGGTTGTCAGTTTTGCATGACGGCCGCCTTTACCCCCAGAACAAACGTCTGGTACTCATTTCTGTTAGAGGCCGAGTCGACCCCAGGACCATAGTGCCGCCGGAAGGTTTTTGGTCAGTTTAAAAATCCTGACCCACCGGGACTTGAACCCTCAACCTTCCGACTTGTAGCGCAGTGAGGGGGTAGTGATGGCAAATATATTTTGCATTATCTATAGCTTGTTGGTAAGCCAATTTATTTTAGGCCTATCATACTATGTAGAATTTAGTATTGTTCAAATTCCTACTTTTGACCTAATTTGTGATTACCAGAATGTGAAATGACGGAATCAAACGACGTCGTTGTAGTGAACACGTCCTTCTATATTTAAATTTTATGGACATAATATAGCCATGGTGATTACTGATTAGTAGGGATATGATTTTTATGTGATAAAAGTTAAGATTTGCAACATTAATATATTACAATACGAGGTTGGGAAGTGGTATTTACAGAATTGAGGAAAACGTTTAAAAACCGAGCCATATTGAGGTTTTTAATTTCCTAGATTCTGTAAAACACCTCACAAACGAGCGTTGTACATTATGTTTTGCGCGATAGTGTTTTCAAAATAATAAATAATAGAAAAATAATAACATCTTTGCTGGAAATATTTGCGTGCATTATAAACAATTCACTGACGTTAGCAGTGTGGCCAATGTATATAGGCCTATGTTAAATGCCGAAAATACTTGTTTGAAATTACAGCAGGCCTTGATATCAATCTCGCATAAAATGGCTGCAAGTATGAATGTTTGTAATCAATACGACGAAATTGAAGAAGCGTGGGAAGTTGGGTGTGCTTCTTTAGTGCCAGAGAAATCTAAATTAATATATGAAAAAACATATATATCATTCAGAAAGTGGCTGGAGGAGATGAATTGTAGTGTAGGTGAAAAAAGTATGGTTGCTTATTGGAGTGAAACATTAAAGTCTCCAAGTACTTAGGAAAATTTTTGGACCAAAGGGAGATGAAGAGACAGGTGAATGGAGAAGACTACATAACAATGAACTACATGGTCTTTATAGGAAGCCAGATATAATAAGAACAGTTAAGTCTCGTAGACTGCGATGGGCAGGACGTGTTGCACGTATGGGGAATGAAAGACTTGCATGGGAGCTTCTTGTAGGAAAGCCAGAGGGAAGACGCCCAGTTGGTAGACCAAGAATGAGGTGGGAAAATAACATTAACTATGATTTGAGGGAAGTAGATTATACAGGGAATGATTGGAAAGCATTAGCTCAGGATAGGGATGTATGGAGAGCGTATGTCCGTGCGGCCATGAACCTACGGGTTCGATAGTGCCAATGAGTAAGTAAGTAAGCGAGTTTGTGGTCAGAATATTCAATGCTGGTGACGATGATAAATTTAAAAGAAGGTATCAATATTGCAGATTTTGTTACACTAGGTAGCTTCCTCAAAAAGAAGAATATTGGACGTAAAGCTAAAAAGTCGAAAAAAAAAAGTTTTCAGTAGAATTTTGTTAAGTTAGCTTTCAATATTGTTTCAAATAAAATTAAGTTAATTTAAAATGCAGTCATTTCTTTCATGTAATGTATATTAACACTACCTTTTGGATATACTTTAGTATATACATACAGGATAGTGGTTTTACTTCCCGCACGTGGGTGGTATATATGTAATATTACAATAGTTATTTAGGTTGGCAACCCCGCAATGTAGGAAGTTGAAATTTCAAACATGGTCGTCATTGCTGGTAAAGTACGATAAAACGCACTATCGCGCATAAAGTATATTGAGAAGTTAGACTTCTGACTGTCTTTTGTTTTGGTACCCATACAAACAGCTTAACAAAATATATTGACTGTATTGCAAACTTAACTTTTTGTACATAAAAATCCTAGCTCTGTATGTTGGTAGAGTGTTTAGGTAATTTAATTTCATCAAGAAAGCGGCTACTTGGAATTATACGTGGAATAGTTATAAATGAATATAAATCATTTGAATCATTCATATACGTCTGACGTTTATAATTCAAACAACCTGTTAACGTGGAAGATGAATTGCAGCCTGGGCTCATGATGGAGTGTTGTGGAAACAGCACATATCAACGTCATAAAGACAAGGAGTCAAAAACACCCAACTTCATTTTTAACTAAACTCAAGCCCTGAACTTTAAAGGATTAATGATACAACCCCATCACCTATGATCAATCCCCAGAAAGCAATGAAATATCATAGAATACCAAAAAATATTGGGCTTATATGTATGAAATTCTGAATTGCTGTTAATACATCGGCTGTTACAGAATTATTTGTATAATGAAATGTAATATATAAAAATGAATGTTTGTTTGTTTGTTTGTACTTTATGATCCGATTGTGATGGGGCTTTTCGCAAAATTTTCAGGAGATTCCCGGGATGAACACAGGCCATAAGAGAGTTGTGATACTCAAATCCTACACTCTTAAAAATCGCCATCTGTAGTGGAAAACGTGAAAAAAGCAGCTATTTGGACGCTTAAATGGCTTACGCTGCCTAAAACTGTAACAAATAGGACTACACAAAATTGATGTACACAGAAGTTAATATATCAAAAAGCTCTACAAAAACGTCCGCGACAGTATATGTTTACCTCTTACGGACAACTCAAAAAAAAACATTTTTGTCTTTCATTGAAGATCCTGTGCAAGCATAGCAGCACATGGCGGGTACTCTTTTACGGATAACTCAACATAACAAATTTTGTCTTTTAGCTCATTTATACCTAGAAGATAGAGATAAGTAGATCCCCAGGCAGCAAGGGTAATCAGCACGGGGAATCTTAAAATAATTACGATATACATTTATAATTATTTTAAATTTTATGTGTTCTACTAATCATAAGAAATACAATAATTTTTGTTTTTCAGCTCATTTATGCCTATTCCAAGAAGATCGGGATGAGTACATTCCCGGAAAAAGCCAGGTAAACAGCACGAGGTAGCTAAAAGTAATTACGATATAATTTTTTCCTCTTACTTATTTAAGTAAACATAAAACACATTAATTTTCGTATTTCAGCTCATTTATGTGAACATGAACGGGATAAGTAGATTCCCGGGTAACATATACATTTATAATTATTTTTCCTTTTACTTATTCAACTAAACATAAAAGCACATTAATTTTCATTTATTTAGGCGTAGCAGCGCACGCCGGGTATTAGCTAGTTATTTATAAAATCATAATAGTTATGCATGATACAATAGTGAAAGAGAATACGAATTGAAATGTTTATGACTACGTTAAGAGACGATAATAACAAAATAATGCTGTAACAGCTGATGTATTCACAGTAATGTTATCAATCCTTTCAAAAATTCCGGTCGTATCTATCGACTCTTCCTTTATATATCCCAGCTCCTATTTAGGGTGCTCTAAAATTCCCCTTACAAACATCTAGAGATGTATTAATGAAATGGAATAAGTCATGTAGGGGAATGGGAATCGACATGAATGGCCATTTACTGCACAATTTATTATTCGCTGATGACCAGATTATAATAGGACAAGATAAAGAAGATATAGAATATATGATCAGAAAGTTGGACGATGCATTTGAGGTAGGTGGACTGAAGATAAATTATATTAAAATAGAATATATGGTAATCGGAGGAAATTCAGAAGACCTACAAATAAATAATATAATAATTAAACGTATTGAAGAATTTAAATATCTTGGATCTATAATAGATAAATCTGGTACTTGTGAAAAATATATTAACAGAGTAAATTGTGCAAGGAAGGCGATTAGATCCCTGAATGGTCTTTTATGGAATAGAAATTTGACCAGAAAAACAAAAAAAGGATTATACAGACAATAATAGAAAGTATACTTACATATGGATCAGAAAGCTGGACTATAAATGAAAGGATGCAGAAAAGAATCTTGGCGACAGAAATGGATGGATTACGGAGAAGTATGAGAATATCCAGGCTACAACATATTCGAAATACATATATCAGACAAGAAATGGATGCACAAGAAACTGTTATCGATAGGATAACAATGAGAGCTCTACAATGGTATGGACATGTACAACGGATGCCGGAAGACCAGTGGCCTAAACAGGTGTTGGATTGGATGGTACCAGGCAGAAGGAGAAGGGGAAGAAGTAGAAGAACATGGTATGAGGGAATATATGATGCCATGATGAAGAGGGGTAAGGAAGATGGACAATGGGAAGATAGGAATCTCTGGAAAGCAAGAATCAAAGGCAAACTGCTGCAAAGTGGAAAGCCTGTATTAAGTATTAAGTAAGTAAGTGAGTAGAAACATCTAGGACAGGGGTCATCAATTAGATTTCATGGAGGTCCATTTTCAAAGTAGTAAATTAAGTCGAGGTCCGGAACCACAGTTGATTAATGAAGTCTAATATTTTAGTTGAGGACGACTGACCTACCAGGTGCCAATTTTATTTTTTTAATATCTTATTACATAACCTCAACGGTGTTTTAAAAATACAAAGCTTTTATTAAGTAATTAATATTATAAGAAAATTATTTAAATTATGATATGGTTATGAATTGCACAAATTAAAAAAAAACTCATGATAAACACTAAATGGATACAACACAGTAGTACACAGTTATTAATTCTAATACAGTAAATATTAATAGAAAGACGTGCTTGGACGATTCTTGTAGGAAAACGCCCAGACGGTAGACCAAGAATGAGGTGGGAGAATAACATTAACAATGATTTGTGGGAAGTAGATTATACAGGGAAAGATTGGAAAACGTTAGTTCATGATAGGAGTGTATGGAGAGCTAATGTCCGCGCGGCCATGAACCTACGGGTTCGATAGTTCCAGTGATTTAGTTAGTTAATTACACAAGTCTGCATTCAAAAGTTTTTCTCAGATGATTTATTTAAAATATGTATTTTTAAATCAATTGTTTACACTGATTTTTGAAATGGTTTCCATTTTGTCTATCACGTCAGGTTTTTGAACAAAATAAGAATTTATATTTTCATGTTTTAGCTACTACAAGCACAAATATATTCAAACTACATTTCACACAAGATCAATTTTTGTTAAAAATACATGTTTAAAATACTGTAAATAACTGTCCTAATAATATCTTGACTACCTTGTAACAAAACAGAAAGTAAATCGCGTTCCATTAATTTTGAAACCTTCTCTTCTTTAACTTACTTGAAGTTCTTACATTTTTATCTCCCTCATCAACATCCTACAGTAGCTTCATTCCATGTTAGTTGGTACCTCCTCTCTATCTCTTTAATATGCTGGTGATAACATTCACCTTGCTCTTCACTATAGTGTCTCAGATTTTCGGGGAAGTAGTCGATATGGAAACATAGAAAGTGAACTTTCACACTCATGTTACAATTCAACTTTTTGAAAATTTCCAACATATCTTCTACAATTGCCTTCCAATTGGGATCTTTGTTATTGCCTAGGAAGGTTTCAGTAACAGATCAGAAAGTGGTCCAGGCTTCTTTTCCTATCTTATTAATTTTTTATTCAAAATATTCATCCTTCATCATTTATTTATTTGCTGACCAACAAAAATTCCAGCTTTCAATTTTTCTTGTGTGATGGAAGGAAGTTTCTTACAAATGTACTTGAAGCAAGGCCCATCCTTTGGTAGAGCCCTTACAAATTTGCTTCATCAAGCCTAATTCGATGTGTAGGTGGTGGAAGCTGGAAATTATACAACGCAATAGCGGCAAACTTTGTTCGGCGCCCACGCCTTATCCTGGTCACCAAGTTTCACTTTAAAATAAGCATAGTAAGTTTTTTTCACAAAGTCTGTTAATATCTGTACGTTTCCACAAATATAGAAGAAAACGTTTGGATTGTTCGCACACCTGCCTGTAGGCATTGTCATACTTGCAGTCACACTAGAGATTTAGGCGGTCTCCCCCTACAGGGAAGAATTTGAACCATACTAATTTAGTTACACTTGTTTTCGTATAGATGTCATTTTGAGTGGTCCGTGGTCAGCGTTCCGCTCATACTGACATCTAGGAAACCAAGGTAGTACTAGGACGGGAAAATTCGGTAAATTTTGCTTAGAGGCCTTTTCATTCGGGCTTAAGGATTTTTAACGAGCCTGAAAATCTTCAGACTCGGGACCCACGGCTTAAAGTCCCTCCCGGAGGACTTGCTCCTTGGATTTTTCCGTCCTAAAAAATCCATCGACCCCGGCCAGGTTTGAACCCGCGACCCTCGGGACCAAAGATAAGGAGCATAACCACTAGTCCACCGCGGCCGATATATACTAAATATTTATAAAAAGGTATATGTTCACCGCTGAGCTTTCGGAGTAGCGTTGCTGCCTCGTATGTAGTGGGCCAGGGTTTGATTCTCGTTTACGACGGCCATTTTGAATCACTGTTGTAACCAGAGTTTCATGAAAGTAAATAAACCCACATTTTTTCATATTTATGAGTAAAATAAATTAATGATAATTTCGAATCGCACCTAAATACATTTAATATAACATTTTATGAATATTTGTTGGATTTAAGTTGTATTAAAGTGGGTAAATAAACCTCTGATCAAATTCCACGGCGCCGAATAACTTAATTAGATTATCCGTGTTTTTTTTTCGTTCATATCTCGGTCCCAATTAACACGGATAATCCCCTGTTTACAGGGCTTAAAATAAACCCTAAGTGATTAAAAGTTCAATTTATAATTATATTCACAGGAGTAAATTTAACTTTTTTCCCTCAACATTTTTTAGGCCTAGCGGGAATACCTCGGCGATATTCAGACTATCCAGATGCCTATACAGCATGAAAGCTGTATTAAACTTCACCAAGTAGTTCCAACTGTTTTAACAGGTACTATTTGAAATGCAGAAGATGAAACATTGTTTTTAAAAGACCTCCATATTGGAACTACTTTATGAAGTTTAATAATTTAGTTGAGGATGACTGACTCACCAGGTACCAATTTTATATTTAATTTCTTATTACATAACCTCAACGGTGTTTTAATATGAAATTTCAAAGTGTTGATTGTACTACATACTGACAAATTTAGGAATATGCAATAGGAAATATATAAGATATAAGCAATTAAATTGATATGGGCATGTATGACGAATGCAAGAAGAAAGGTTACCCAGAAAAAATTGGAATGATGTCTACCTGGAAGAAGAATGAAAGAGAGTCGTCGAAACTCACGGATATAATAAATAAGAACTGGAATGAGATCAAGAGGACTGGAGGACATTGGGTCGATGGATAGGGACGAGTGAAGAAGGAAAATAAATATTTAGGCACAGAAATGTGTGTAAACATTGAAAATCTGTATATGTGTATTATATATAAGGAATTAAACCTATAAATAGTGTGGCATCTCTAGCGAAGATCCTTAAATAAAGTGTTAATGAAGATGTAATGTTAACATTTGCGCTATATTAAAAGTACTGTACATACGTTATTAATTAGAACTTAATTAGCAATGAGTTGCAATTGTTAATAAATATTAATAATAGGTATATATAAATTGAATGAAATATTTGTACGCAGATGTTAGAGGTCTTCGCCGACTAACCTTTAAGAACGGTAGGTCATAGGCAGAGTCATACTGAATACATTTTTAAAGACTATCTAACTCATGCCCCAAATGGGAGTCATTGACCATCACGTTACAAAGATTTTTGATTTACAACCAATCACAGTCGTGTTTCGCCTAGAATTTACCAACTAAAGTTTATCATAATAAAGAAAGCAACTCCTTTTTAACATTCTGAATAGGTCATAGCATTATGTTGCACTGACTGACTCTCCAAGAAATACGGCTACCAGAATGTATATATACTGCATGAATGTAAACACAGCGCATGCGAGAGTTAATATAAAAACATTTGTAGCAGTTGATTATACCACCAAAAAAAAAAAAAAAACACTGTTTGCACTTTCTTAAATGTATTTTTTTCCAGAAAAATATAATTGTCATAATTACATCATAGGACATCAGAAATGAATTAATATACAGTTTGATGTGTTTCATTTTTTCTCCACTGCAGTGCATTCTTACAATATTGCGTTCCTTTGGCAATAAATAACATGATCTGGTTGCAGTGACGAACAAAAGAAGCAAATGAAGCATACCAATCGTTTCTCATTTGTTTTCAAACATCGCTGTTTACATTAAATATATAAATATTCTAAAATAACTATATTTAAATAATAATTTGTGAGTAAACAGCTTAATTTAATCGTTGAATAGTCCTAAGAAATGCCATTCTTGATTTCCAAATTCTCTAGATAAATTCTCTCCTCACTTCGTGAGTCGTGAATTTGTCGATAATTTGGAAATCACTTGTGGCATTACTTATGATAATAAATTGAAAGCGAGACTCTGATCTTGCTTTAATACAGTGCTGAAATTAATACGCTGTGTTTCTCGGTTCCCGATAATTTCATCTATCTAATATTTAACATGAAGGTACAATTACGTACCTGCTATAGTAAATCTTCTTCTTCCTCCTCTTCACTTCCTGGTTTAGGCAAGAGTTGCCTGTCCCGTCTTCACTAATAGATCTAAGACCATCTCTTCCGAGGATGTCCGACATCTCTTCTTCCTCTTGGAAAATAATGTATGATTTTATTTGGTAATCTACTTTCTTCCATTCTTTCTACATGTCTTTCCACTGTATCTTGTTGTTAAATATATTTTCTTTTATGGAGTAGATCTGCAGTTCTTCACGGATATCCTCGTTTCTTATCTGGTCCATTCTAGTGCAGCGTTTTACTCTTCTTTAAAAATTTCATTTCGGTTGCTTGGATTTTACTTTCTTGTTTGGTAATGGTAAATCAAGATTCACTCCAATACAATAGGACAGGGACAGCCATTGTTTTATAATATTTTAATTTTGTTTATTTATGGGCTTTATT
Organism: Diploptera punctata; assembly: GCA_030220185.1. Lineage (NCBI taxonomy): Eukaryota > Metazoa > Arthropoda > Insecta > Blattodea > Blaberidae > Diploptera > Diploptera punctata. The sequence goes on from JASPKZ010008011.1 coordinate 418,908, forward strand.
ATTCAATGTTCTATTTATTGTACCACAAATAGCTTGAAACTGATGTGTTTTGTGTTCAATATCTTTATCATACCCATAGCTGATGTCGCATCCTAAATATTTAAAGTGGGATACTTGTTCAATAATTTCGTCTCTAATTACTATTTTTTGCACGCAGAGTATTTCTTCCACAAAATGCCATTACTTTTGTTTTACTTATTGAAATTTTAAAATTATAATCGCTACATATTGCATTTAGTTTGTAAGCAGCCAATTGTAACAGTATAGTAAGTTAATAATCAATTTTCCTCTTTTGGAGGGTCCTCTACGCTTCAATTATGCCCAAATAATTTTATCGATATATGTGCCCTGGCAGTTTATAATGAGTGTTTTGTGCCTCATTATGTGACTGATACCTTCGCAAAAACATCGGTCCCACTCCGTGGAGCATTGCAGGGTTCCGTTTGATGTGGTAAAACACACCAGTGATCCAAGCAATCATCTACGTTCTGGTGGTAACTCGAGTGTCATACGTAAGTATATACCATACATTTGTTATGCTCCCAACGAAAATAATTAGGACTTGGATGATAAGAATAAAGCGCACATTAGCCAATATGCAAAACTCATACTACTTGTTTGGGAGTAAATGTTACTTATCAAAGAGTAGTCCTCTTTATTTCATTTAAAAGTTTTTTTTCGGTAAGATTCTGCAACACTGTATAAAAATACACTAATTTTCAATTAGCTCGTTGTGGGGCCAGGTTAGTAAGGTAGTTATAGTACGTCCTAATACACCTATGACTAAACTCTAGAAGAGGAGCTACGTTTGCAAGTATCCCGTAAGAAATTTCTGGTGGTGTGTTTTTTAATAACTTGGAAGGCGAAGGTAAAAAAATTACCGAAGTAATTACAATAAATGTAATGTTTCACCTGCCATAGACGTTTCAAGAGGTAAACACATTAAATTTTGCATATGGATCTTATTCTTGGTCTTTATATTATATATCTGGTAAGAGTGAAATTACTGTTTTTCGTTTATAATGATCAAATAAATCATTAACATTCTTAAAAGTGTCTGAACGCTTAACATTAAATAAACAGGTTGAATTACTTTTATTATTATTACTGTTATTATGATTACTATTATTATTATTATTATTATTATTATTATTAATACTATTACCATTATTATTACTATTACCATTATTATTATTATTATTATTATTAATATTCTTGAATATTTTTAGGCATATTGTTAAATCGGCTTGTAATGTATAGCATACACGTGTAGGTTTTACATATTTTATCCCATACTATAACGAAATATTTAATATATCAAAGAATAATATTAATAATAATAATAATAATAATAATAATAATAATAATAATAATAATAATACGTTACAAAGTCTGTAATAATTAATCCTTTAGACAACCTTTTTTTCAGGATTGTTTCTGTATTTTACACAGGTATCCTCAACCAAAATATAAAACTCTAGACAACTATAAGAATAATGTTTTATATTTTTGGTCACGAGGAAGAAATTAGGTCGGAAAATGGCCAAAATGGGTTAAGCATACTTTTATCGGCTCTGTAAGTCTTCTGCGCATTGTGAATTTGTTAGTCCAATACTCTAATATTTACCGAGTTATAAAGATGCAATAGCTTGGTATATGCTATCGTAAGAACAGTGCATTCTCGTTTAAGAAGCGCTTCCCTGAAACGTGACCATTTTATATTTAATAACCTATTCCCTAGTGACCACAGATTACATATACATAAAAAAACAATAATTAGGCCTATTATAAAAGACAAATGAAGTCAAACTTTGAAAAATAAAGCCAGGAAAGACTCTATAATGAAATTATACAATACAATGGCAGTGCCTACTATTACTTATGGATCCGAAACATGGACAGTGACAACACAACAATCTGCCGGACTACAAGCTGCTGAAATGAGATTCCTCAGACCAATAGCGGGATATCAAAGAACAGAGAAAAAAAAACATAACACAGAAATAAGACAACAACTAAAAGTAGAGGAATTAAACACAACAATAGAGTAATACAGAACAAACTGGAAAGAACCCTTGGCAAGGATGACTAAGAATAGAATACCAAAAGCAGCATACAGCTATTCGATGGAAAGAACAGCAATTTGGAGGCAGAACAGGCTAGAAAATAAGCCTAAACCGTGAAGAAGAAGAAGAAGAAGAAGAATAAGAAGAAGAAGAAGAAATTAAGTAAAATGTGGAAAAATGTTTATTCTCTGAAGAACAAACTTAAATTTAAATTATTTTAAATGGCAAACCATAACAAAATAATCTAAGCTGCTATTTTGGTAATTTTTATGCATTGGATCATTGTTAATATAAACTAATATAACTAATTGCATTTTATCCTTTTTAGAATTGGTAAACAAGATGGAAATGGAAAACCTACGTCAGAACTATAATGAATGATCGGAATTTGGAAGAGGGTGATTTGAATGATAGAGATAAATGGAAACTGAAGACGGCAAACCTATAAGTGGGGGAAAGCCGAAGAAGAAGAAGAAGAATATTTGGTAAATATTTCGGTTTCCAATGAAACGTAACTGCTAAGAAAACCATTAAATCCACTTAAAGGAAGAAAAAATTCAATGTTTTATTTTAGAAAAACTACAGTTTCAAGAATTTAATTATAAAGTGTATGTATATAGGCCCTAGTGTATACTCCATAAGAATCAGGTAAGTCACTTTTTTTGTCAAAATACCGTTTGAAGTGTTACTAGATTCTCCTTGAAAAACTATCATTTAGAAATGTCAAGTATTAAAAACACACAGTTTCCCTTCGAAGATTGACGTACAGTAAGGACGTATGGATGTTGTACAATTAAAAGTTCATTTTATAGGTTTCAGGGAAAAAGTGACTTATCTTGTTCTTTCCCCGTGCCCTTCATTTCAAAACTGGTGCAGTGGTAACCTGCTCGCAACAGTATACATAAACTCGCAGTCAATAGATTTTTCTCGACGAAAATATTCTTCCTTTGAGAGGTAACTTAAATAGTGAATCTGTTGTTAGAAATTTAATGTTAATTAAATAGAAGTAAAACTCAAAAGTTTTATATGATTTTCATATTTATTAAAATACAAATTCATAACAGCAGTTTCAGATATGATAATCATATAAAACGTTAAGTTATATATTTATTTAATTAACATAAAGATATATTTTCATCAAGTAAACGCCAAATCAATTGATAATAGAAATTTAAGCCTGATATAAGGAATTTGTGAACAAATGTTATGGGTCCTTTCAAACATATTTAAGTTTTTTTAACACACCACTTTTCAGCATTTTTTATAACTTAACTTTGTTATTTATATTTTTTCTTGTTTTAATGCAAGAAGTACCATGTACATTTAAGCCAGAAATATCAAATCTCTGAACAATTTTATGGGTCCTTTCAAACATATTTCAGTTTTTTTAACACACCACTTTCCAGCATTTTTTATAACTTAAATTTGTTATTTGCATGTTTTCTTATTTTTATGCAAGACGTACCATGAATATTTATGTTTATTATAATTTAGATGTAAGATTAATTTTTGTATTTTTTTAACCTG